>SPJY01013732.1:10563-27347 GCA_005191435.1 Raddia distichophylla
AGGGTGGGCATGGGGCCTTTACCGTTGTAGAAATCCTCGAGCTTTGCAGCCCAGGTCCTGCAATGGCAGATATCGTGGCCGTAGCCCGGGTGGAACTGGCAATATCAGTCATCCGGACCTTTCTTGCCTTGATCGCCTCCCTGGGTAGGCTTCTTGCCCTTGTAGTTATTGGCGGGCTTCTTCTGCCCGTTCTTGGGAGGAGGTGCGCGATCTATACCCACAACGGTTTTGTGCAGCGCACGTTTGTTGTTCTTTTTCTTCTGGGACTTCTTGTCACCAGGGTTGGTGCTGTTGTTCTTCTTCTCATCTACACCAGGCTGGGCGGGAAGCTCGCCCTTGTCAAACGCCCTTTTGTACTGAACACGCTCTGCCGTGTTGGCATAGTGATCAGCCGCCTTGAAAAGATCATTGGCGGTTCAGGTCTCATTGATCTCGAGATCCTGGGTGAGCCACTCATCGCGGACACCGTTTTTGAAGGCGCGGACAACTGACTCATCTGAGATATTCGGGATCGTGTTGCGGATCTTGAAGAAACGCTTCACGAAGTTACGGAGGGTCTCCCCGTTCATCTAGATCATCTGGTGCAGGTTATCCTCCTTGCCCAGACGAACGTAATATCTCTGGAAATTGGCGATCAGAGCGTCACAGAGTTGGTTCCAAGAGTGGACGGAATCTTCCTGCTGAGCCACGTCCGAGCGGCACCCTCAAGAACAGACGGAAGGTAATTAGCCATGACTAGCTCGTCACCCACGGCTGCCATGATGGCGGTAGCATAGATGGAAAGGAACTCCTCTGGGTTTTGGGTCCCATTGTACCTCTCCATGTGGCCAGGTTTGAACTTGGAAGGCCACCTGACAGCGCGGAGCTCGTCAGAGAAAGCCTTGCAGCCCAAGCCGTACGCCCAACCACCTTCTCCTGCAGAACCTAGTCTTGAAAAGACATTAGTCCTGTTGCTCGGAGGGACTCTAGTGGAATGGGAATATTCTGCCTGGTGGTATTCTCTCCGAGATAGTCCTCCGCGCTCCTTCCTCGTGGTCGTGACAATGTGTTCGTCCCGCGGGGATCGCCCGAGATCACCGCGCGCCCGCTTGCCCTTGTGATCGCGGCGACCACACGGCCTTGGTGAGCGTTGTCGACCACGGGGATCTTGCTTGTAGCGAGTCACCCTTTGACGGTGGCGAGGGTCACGCGATCGATCGGAGTGCTCGCTGTCCAAGTCCTTCCGGGCAGGTTGACTGCGTTGCCCAGAGGTGTTAACTTCGCCTATGAGCTTAAGGCCTTCAGCCAATCGCTCTAGGTGAGAAGCAACAGCGTCGTCCATGAGGGTGAGGTTGGCCTGGATGGTGGATCTGATCACCGTTGCCATGGCTTGAAGTCGTTCCCCACTCTGCTCAAGGGCTCCTTGGATCCCTGAGGCGTCCGCGTTTTGCCCGACCGGGGTCTGGTTACGCGGGAATTCGCCCCAAGCAAGTAGAACGTCTACCGGGGGACTTGGCGGAGGTACGTGAGGCGGGTTGCGTCGTTGTCGCTTGCGCCGATCACGAATCTGCGCCAAGGTTTGAACAACTTCTTGTTTGCGAGCAGCCAGCGCGGCCCCATTCTGCCGCCGAGCAGAATTGACCTGCTTGATCTCGTCGGCCACCGCGGCCCGCACACGATCCTCTAAGGTTTCTGTGCTGGCCATGTTGACGCTGCGATGGCCGCGCGGTGGCACACCAAACGGTGTCATCACTATGTCGCCACAGGAGGAATCGACCGACATGGCCTTAGAATCCGAGAGATCTAAACCAGCGTAAAGATCGTCGGTTCTGTAATCATCGTCAATGACTGGACCGTGATCTAAGACCATCTCCGGAACGTAGCCAGAGACTTCCGTCCTAGATCTGGAGGGTGATCGAGATCGAAGGGATCAATCCGATCTGACAGGGGATGTGACATCCTGCCCTTCTGAGTCATAGCCCTCAGGAAGAGTTTCTTGGTCGCTGAATGAGTTCGACAACAATACGCCTTCCATTTAATTGATGCATTATTAATTAAAGCACTAGCAGCTGTCATAACCTTTTCTTTGTCGGAAATTCTATGTCGAGCAAAAATTTTATCTACTGCTATTACCCAATCAATAAATGCATCAGGTCCAAATTTTATATCATATAAAGGAAGGTTCTCAATGGTATTACCATGCTTGTTGGTAGCAGATGATGTGTAATTCTTCTTCAATTTCTCCTTATGATGGAACCGGTCAAAACTTTCTCCAACCTCCACACCAATGATGTTTGCATTCCAACTGGTGGCTGATAGTTGCAATCTCCCCATTCTATTGTATGCTCCTGCCATTATTAGTAGAAAACAAAAAATAACACAAAAGTATTATCCCTGCCAACTACTAGGTTTTGAATGGTGGAGTCACACCCTCTCAAGCGTCTTACCATGCTCTTACAAGTGTTCTTACCATCACCGCAGGAGGTACAACCGGTGGCTGGTTCGTGATACTAAGACGGGGTGAGCGAAGCGATTGCAAGTTCAAACCAGAACTGATAAGAAGTATGTAGAGCTTGGATAGGCAATATATAGTAGCAAGGAATATGCAATTATCGAAATCAGAATAGCAAAGTTGAATAAATATCCAAAGTACTTGTCAAAGTTGCTGGCCTAAACCCGTCCTTAGACCTAGCTCAAGCAAGCAAAACGAAGTTCCCCTAGTGCAATGACAGGTACGGCGTACCGCTTATGTTTTGCACTAGAAGAACGTCATGGCCATGCCATGCGATTCTTATGCCTGTTGGAATTAATCCGCAAGTGCACGGATATCGCTGTAGCTTTCACCCGGGAGTATTCCAAGGTATCGATTTTCACGAGGAACGAGAAGTGTTCTAGTCTAGAATCTAACTTGACCAGATGGATAATGGTGGTAATGACAGTAATGATGGGAGTGGGATAAGATATTTCGGGTTGAGAGGCTCTACGGTTCCTTTACTTAGCCAAAGATACAAAATTACTGACACACAATTGCTACTCTGAATCGGAGCTCGGACACTCACGACCACCCGCTATCCTGAATTGGAATCCTGAATGGTTATGATCGTTCCGATAGGGCTCAACTGGTCCGCAACTAACGGGGCGGATTTCACAAAGTCTAAGTCAGATAATAGGGCTGGCACCACCTATTACCTACCACATATCCGTTGAAGCAGGTGCCTACCGGCTACTAACTAGTCCAAACACCACGTTTGTACCTAGTAGTAATACGTACCAAGAACGTTACTTCGATACGCACCCCTACTACCTTTTATACTAATCTCTAGGTGGACAATTAAGCACAAAGATCTTAGCACTCAAGAGTAGTACGGGCCTAATACCAACGGAGTAAACATGTATATGAAAGAACTTTGCTTTATTCAACAAAGAATTGAGCTAAGTATTACCGAACATTAGAGCGAAGCTGAACTCGCACCCGAGTCAGCTCCGGAGCACAAGGTGGAAGAAAGCCGACACCTCCGGCGTCTCCCCAATACTCAACTCTCCTCTCTCCCTACTTCTACATTTCTAAATGGACAGCCTAGAGCTGATTTCTTCTCTTCTCCACTTCTCCATGATCACAAATGAAGGTGAACACCTCCTTTTATAGTGTGCCGGGGCGGGTGAGCGAGTGCCATGTGTTGGGACAAGTGTCACACAACCCCCCTCCAAAGGAGAATCCAAGGCGGGCCCGGGGGTAGGTCGGCCGGCCTAGGTCGGGTCGACCGGCCCGGCTTCGGTTGATCCCGGCCCTCCAAATCGCCTGGGATGCTCCTTGCGCGGTGTAGATCGTCTCCCTAGGTCGGTTTGGCAGTTGGAGACCGGTAGTATTGGGTTCCTTTAGAATCCTGTGCATGTCTTGTGAAGCACTCCCTGTTTCTGGATCAAACCGACTTGCATAGATGGTTGGGACGGCCTCTGGGTGTGTTTATTGGGGTGTGGGAAAGAAACCGAGGCAAATTGGCCAAAAGAAGGGGCCGGCCTACCTGATTTGGGTCGGCCGGCCCAGGTTTGGATTCGGCCGGCCTGCTGGTATGGTCCTGTCTGGCTCGTCATCTTCTGGAACTCCTTTCTCCCTCATCCGAGCTCCAAATATAGCAAATAATATATGCGTTTCGATCGTCTCGACGAGCTCTTCATCATGGTTCTGTCCATTTTATCATTTTTTGAATTTTCAAAATATGTTTAATTTAAACTCCATCTTTCGCCCGATTTGTATGCCGCCGATAAATCGTCTTTTCTTGTGTATGCCTGTAAAACATGAGACTACACCAAAACTCGTGGAACTCATTAATGTTAGCCTCAATGTAGTTTGAATTCTTTTATTTTGTAGATATGTTGACGGTCAAAAGCATACAAAATATTACAAATAAGGACTGTCAATAGCGTGCTCCCCTCGGAAGAGCTGATGTTATGGCGCGCCGCAGCCTGTGAGTCTTCCCCCACCCCTCGATCCGCCGAGGTGGTGGTCCTCGAATCCTTCTTCCTTCGCGACTTCAGCCTTCCCTGCTCTTCCTTTTTCCAAGGGTTATTGCATTTCTACGGGATTGAAGTCACTCACCTTAACCCCAATTTCATTTTCCAAATTGCGATCTTCATTCACATCTGCGAGGCATATCTCGGGATTGCGCTCCACTTCAATCTCTTCAGATGCCTTTTCCTTCTCAAACCCTTTCCCAACAAGACTTCTCCTAGAGCCGTAGGCGGCGCTGGATTCCAGCACCGGGAAGGGGCTAAGAAATTTTACTTTGATCTTTCCATGAGAACCTTGAACAAGGGCTGGCACTCCGAATGGTTCTACTGTGCCAACCTTCCCCCAGTCCTTCCTCTGTTTTATGGAGAATGCCCTACGGTCAACGTCTCCTAGTCCTCTCCCCTTGCCGAAAGTGAAGGGAGCCAAGTCAAGGAACTGCTCATCCTCCTCGGAAGACTGAAGTCCATGGGGTTGACCGGCATCGGCGTAGTTCTAAACTACACGTCCGCCGTGTCCAGCCCATCAAAGAGAGGGTACATCTCGGATACGAATACTCAGGACTCCAAGATGCCACTCGGGAAAGTGAAGAGCCCATCTCCCACAAAGCTTTGATCAGCCGAGTGGCCGAACTCTTCACCCCGGGGTCGATCATAGAGAATGAGAATTGTCCAAGTGCATACTGCCTATCGTATCCTCCTCCAGTGGTAAGTAAGAAATCCCCTTCTCCACTTGCTATGGTCTACGAAATTCTTTTACATTTGATCTGATCTGATCTTTGCACAGGGATGCGCCGCCTTTTTCTCCATGTATCCAGTCCCCGAAGCTCCCAGCCACAAGGAGGCACCGCTCAAGCGTCCCACAAAGGACTCGGCTGATGCCCCTCCAGCCAAGAAAGGCAAGGGAGTCGTCCGGAAGGACTCGGACGAGGAAGATGATGAAGATGACGTCCCGCTCCTGCACCGTCGTCGCCCAGCTCCGAAGCCGAGCCCAACTCCCTCTAGGCAATCTCCAAGCCCTCCAACTCCTTTGTCTGCCAGTCCAGAGGCCACACCAGAGGCTAAAAGGCCTTCCGGCTACGCCCCGAGTGGTCAATCCACTCGGGTGGGAGCCAAATTTATTCCATCGCGAAGGTTTCCCCTCATAACTTTATTCTTCATTGTTTGTAAAGAAACCAGGGTCTCAAAAATCTTCAAATGCTTGTAGGAAACCTATCTTGGGCACCATGCAAGGTAAACGCAGCACCAAGACGCCGGCTCCTGTCCCTGCAAGACCTGACTGCCAAACTGAGCCTACTCTAAATGAGAGCCCAGCTCAGCGCGCAGCACCTTGACCTGCTTCCCCACCATCCCCTACAGTTCACCAGCCCTCATCGGCGAATGGTAAGATCCCGGCCCCGGCTCCAGAAAGCTCAGAGCCGGAAATAGAGGAGATTCCTCACCCCGCCGCCAGTGCCAATCCCCCTCCCCTCCAAGTAAAATGGAGGAAAGAGATGGAAGGTTATGAGGTTGATGACGAGTAGGAGGCCGAAGAGTGGGAGATGCTGCAGAACATATAAAAATTCAGTACCAACATACTTGAGGTAAAAATCCCTTCATGTCTTGAATTCTTGTTTTACACAAAGAATCCGACTGATATTCCCTCCTGTCCCCACGCAGCGCATGAGCAAGAGGTCCAAACAGATGTCTCTGTGCTTGCGGAGAGCCGTAGGCGAGCTGAAGTCTCCTGACGAATTCGAAAAGAAAATACTGAGCTCCGACTCCGCCATGTAGAAGAAGCAAACACCATCCGAGGTGAGATTCGCCGAACGGTATCAAAACCATGATGATCCTAGAACACTCCCTTAAAATCAATCCCTCATTCGTGCCCTTTGGTACACAGCTCTGAATGAAAACCAGCAGGTGATGGAGGCGAGGCGGAAGGCCATGGAGGGAGAAGTCTTCCAATTCAGCACTCAGGCCAACAGATTGGCCAGAGAGCTAGAGGGTAACTCTCTACCTTTGGCTCTCCCTGACTCAACCCCGCTGGGGCCCGACAAACTTATGATATCCGACTGGTCTTGCAGCCTATCAACAGAAAACCAAGGCCCAATTCCAGGTCTTTGACAAAAAGGTGAAGTCCGCCGTCGAGCTTCACGACCACCCCCTGAAAGCAGCAGCTCCTATACTCTAATACCTCAATCCTGAAGAAGCGCTGCCATCAGATGCCGAGGTTCTTATGGCGTGACTGGAAGATACTCCCACCCATATCAAGGTCTTTGCGAGGGAGGCAGCGACGACCTGCGCTGACCAAGCTTTGGCCATTACGAAGTCGAACTATCCCGGCGTAGACCTCGAAGCTGTGCGAGAAGGATTTGACTGCAACGAAGAAGAGGCCACCGCTCTTATGGAGGAAGTCCGGGATATCTCCGCCATGTTGGCGAAACAATTGAATTTGTAGATGACTTAACTTCTGAATATTTTAATTGATCCTCAATGCTTCTGATCTTTAATTTATCTGAGTATGTGATTTATCCTTTTTTTCGTGTAACACTTCTGCCGACTAGTCCAGCCCCCGAGTGCTAGGAATAAGCACTTGGCCTTCTCCCTATGCATGTACCGAGTGACTAAACGTTGTCTTTGACAGGTATGAGCGCCACTACTCAAGAATTTTCATAATACCCAAATTCAATCAACACATGTAAATGAAAAACAATTTCATTGATAAGATAGGGTGCGGTGACTCCGCATACTATTTAGTGTAGCCCCCGACTTACTGCTTAGTCGTGTATGGCTGAGCAGCAAATCAAACGAGAGACTAAATACACAATACTTGAATACAAGATTTAAGAATAAAAACGACGTAGCTGCTTGATGTTCCAGGTCTTAGGCACGTCTGATCCGTCTTCTCGCTTCAGCCGATAAGAACCCGAGCGTGTCACCTCGTTAATCACATAGGGGCCTTCCCAATGTGGGGAGAGTTTGTGCTCGTGCTTCTGATTCCTTCGGAGGACCATATCTCCTTTAGAGAACGCACGGCCCCGTACGTTGCACTGATGATAACGACTCAAGCCCTGTTGGTATTTAACCGACTGGATCATTGCTGCATCCCTGGACTCCTCGAGCCTATCGAGGTCTTCCATTCTTCCTTCGTCCGACTGGTTGCTGTCATAGTTGCGCACCCGTGGAGAGCGGAACTTCAATTCAGTCGGGAGGACTACTTCCGAGCCGTAAACTAGAAAAAAGGGTGTCTACCCGGTCGCTCGACTTGGGGTTGTTCTAAGCCCTCAGAGAACCGAAGGCAACTCCTTAAACCAGCGCGTGGCATACGGCTTTAGACGGTCGAAGATCCTTGCTTTGAGTCCTTGTAGGATTAATCCATCGGCATGTTCGACCTGCCCGTTGCTACTTGGATGGGCCACAGAGGCGTAGCAGATTTTGATGCCCAGCTCCTCGCCCCAGTCCTGGAATTTGCTGCTATTGAACTGAACGCCATTGTCGGTGATGGTGCGATTAGGCACGCCAAAGCATACGACGATGTCCCAGAAGATCTAGCGTGCCTTGGCGGCCGTGATATTAGCAACCGGCTTGACTTCAATCCACTTTGTGAACTTGTCGATGGCGACGAAGAGGTGAGTGAATCCACCTTGTGCTCGCTTGAGAGGCCCTACCATGTCCAGATTCCAGACGGCGAACGGCCAAGAGATCCGGATTGTTTGTAGATCTTGGGCCGGCATATGAATCTGTCGTGCAAAAAACAGGCAGCCTTCGCATCTGCGTACTATATCTTCCGCATCTGTTACTGCAGTCGGTCAGAAAAACCCTTGTCGATAAACTTTCCCAACCGGAGAACTTGCCGCCACGTGATGTCCGCACTCCCCTGAGTGGATGTCCTTCAGTAGATCTCTGCCATCTTGCTCGGATATGCAACACCTTAGTACCTCGAAACTGCTTTTTCGAAAAAGCTCGTCCCCGACTACCTTATAATTTTTGCTTCGGCGTGTAATGCACTAGGCGAGGCTGCGATCTTTCAGCAACTCATCATGGAGAAGATAATTTAAGTACGGTTGTGTCCACCCGGGGTTAATTGATAATACCTCCGACTCGTGCTGTTCGTCCGTCTGTTCTTGCGTGTGGTGGGTAATTTGATGGAAAGCTTGCGCAATTCCTCAATTAAAACACCAGTCGGGACTTGCGTCCGACTGGATCCCATCCTCGCTAGTTCATCTGGTGCTTCATTGTCTCGTCGGAGTACGTGAGTCAATTCTAGCCCATCGAATTTGTCCTCCAATTTTCGAACCTCCTGGCAATATGCCGCCTTGTTGTCGCCGATACAAGACCACTCATTTTGAACTTGATTGACCACGAGCTATGAATCCCCGTGTACCATTAACCGCCGTATGCCCAGCGATATGGCCATGCGTAGCCCGTGGATGAGAGCCTCGTACTCGGCGGCGTTGTTACTGACTGGAAACAGGATCTGGAGGACGTATCGTAGCTTCTTTCCAATCGAAGATATCAGCAAAATCCTAGCCCCGCGCCGCTGAGCATGAAAGAACCGTCAAAGTACATCGTCCAGTACTTGAGATTTTCATTTGCTGCTGGGTTCTGGGTCTCTGTCCATTCTGCGATGAAATAGGAGAGTGCCCAAGATTTAATAGCAAGCCGAGGCTTGAACTTTAGCTCAAAGGCTCCAAGCTCGACTGCCCACTTCGCAATTCTCCCGGTGACTTCCCAATTATGAAGAATATCTCCAAGCGAGAAGGAAGTGACCACTGAAATCTCGTGATCTTGAAAATAATGCTTAAGCTTCCGTGACGTGATTAGTACGGCACACAAAAGCTTTTGAATGTGGGGGTACCTTATTTTGGAATCGCCCAATACCTCGCTTACGAAGTAGACCGAGCGTTGTACCTTCTGGAGGGAGCCTTGCTCATCCCGTTCCACCACCAACGCGCTGTTGACTACATGAGTCATGGCACCGATATAGAGTAGGAGGGGCTCCTGGGGCATGGGCGGGACCAACACCGGTGGCGTAGTGACGAATTTCTTGAAGTCTTCGAAGGCTCCCCGTGCTTCCGCCGTCCACTGAAAACCGTCTTGTCGGTGTAGGAGCTTAAAGAATGGTATGCCGCGCTCCCCGAGACGGAAACGAATCGGCTGAGTGCCATGATGCATTCAGTGAGCTTCTGCACATCCTTCTGACTGGTTGGGGCTTCATCTTCATGATGGCGCTGATCTTTTCAGGATTGGCTTCGATCCCCCGGTGAGATACAATAAATACGAGTAGTTTACCAGATGGAACCCCGAAAACGCACTTCTCGGGATTCAATTTCATCCGATATGCCCTTAGGCTCTCGAATGTTTCGGTCAAATCTGTTATGAGATCTGACTATGTTCGCGTTTTTACGACGACGTCGTCGACGTAGGCCTCCACGTTGCGGCCGAGCTGAGTGTAAAAACACCGCTGTATGGTGCGCTGATAAGTCGCATCAGCGTTTTTCAACCCGAACGGCATTGTGATATAGCAGAAAGCACCAAAAGGCGTAATAAACGACGTCTTGATGCAGTCCTCCTCCTTCAGACTGATCTGATGATAGCCTGAATAAGCGTCCAGAAAGCTCAAGAGCTCTCACCCGGTAGTGGAATCCACCACTTAGTCAATGCGGGGGAGCGCAAAAGGATCCTTGGGACAAGTTTTGTTGAGGTCGGTATAGTCAACGCACATTCGCCATGTCTTGTTCTTCTGCACCAGGACCGGGTTCGCCAACCACTCGGGATGATAAACTTCCTTGATGAACCGTGCTACCAGCAGCTTTATGATCTCCTCCCAAATGGCATCCTTCCTATCTGGCGCAAATCTTCTCAAGCGTTGCTTGATTGGTCGCGCCTTTTCATCGACGTGGAGAGAGTGCTCGATCACCTCCCTCGGAACACCAGGCATGTCCGAAGGCTTCCA
The DNA here is from genome assembly GCA_005191435.1 of Raddia distichophylla. NCBI lineage: Eukaryota > Viridiplantae > Streptophyta > Magnoliopsida > Poales > Poaceae > Raddia > Raddia distichophylla. The sequence continues at coordinate 20,987 of SPJY01013732.1, forward strand.
AGCGAACATGTCCTGGTTTGCCCGGAGGAAAGTGACGAGCGCGTCTTCCTATTTGCTATCAAGCCCTGTCGATCACGGCTATCTTGTCCGGGTCAGACGGGTCCAACAGTATCTTCTTAGTTTCTTCGGCTGCCTGGATGGAAGTCTTGGCCTGCTTCTTGGCGGGTATGTCCCCTTCCTCCTGAACGGATGCGACCTCTTGCCAAATCTTTTCCATCTCGGCCGATGTGTCTAGTGCCTGTGCCATCTCGCAGCTTTCGCTATTGCAGACTAGAGAATGTTTCACGTCGCCAGGGATGGTGATCACACCATTCGGACCCGGCATCTTCATGACGAGGTAGGTGTAGTTAGGGACGGCCATGAACTTGGCGATCCCTGGCCTTATCAAGATGGCATGATATGCTGTCTCGAAATCGGCCACTTCGAAGCTGAGACTCTCGGTCCGATAATTGTCTTTGGTTCCAAACGTGACAGGCAACAAGACCTGCCCGAGTGGTATCGCAGACGTTCCGGGAATCACTCCGTGGAAAGGGGATGACCCCTGCCGTAGCTCGGAGCGAGGATTCTTCATTTGATCCAGAGTCTTTACAAAGAGGACGTTAATCCCGCTCCCGCCATCGACCAGGACCCTCTTTAATTTGTTTCCTCGAACGACCAGATCTAGCACCAAAGGATAACTCCCGGGGAAGATGATCCGGTCTGGGTGGTCCGATCGATCAAAGGTGATGGGTACCTCTGACCAGCGCATATATTTAGGGACCACGGGCATGATTGCGTTGACCTCCCAAGTGGTAAGCTTCTGCTTCCACTTGGATTCATACGCATCGGAGCCCCCGAATATGTAGCTGATTTCACGCTCAGCGTCTTGGTAGTCTCCATCGGGCTTTTTTCCGTGTCCTCTCTTTGCCGCCGACTGCTTGGAGTTGTCGGCGAACTTCTGGAGAATAAGGCAATCTTTGGCAGCATGTTTTCCATGCGGGTGAAAGGGACATACCGCCTCCATGACCTCGTTGTAGTCGTTGTCGTTGGGAGGCTTTGGCTGATTGCGCTCCATGTTGGCGACCATTTCGTCCCCCTTGCCCTTCTTGTCTTTAGGCTTGCTCTGCTCATCGTTTGGATTCTTCCTGGGGCCTCCGTCGTGGCCACTGCGATGGTTCATGATGGCCTCCTCGGCGTTGGCTTCCTGATCCGCCATGGTGAACATTGCTCTGAGAGTTCGCGGGGGTCCCGAGTGTTTGTTAACAGTTGGATCCGCCCAGAGCAAAACATCAAAGGCTACTCAACTTTGAGCAAATTGGCAAAGGCTCATCAACTTCAGGGCAAATTGGCAATTCTCCCGGCCGCGTGTCCGCCGACTTCATCGACTTTTCTACCACGCGCGTCCTCCTCCTCCACGACCACGATGTTAACTGGTTAGTTACCTCCCGCCGGTCGCCTGTCGCCGGCCCCTTCCCACCCCAAACTGTTCATCCGAGTTGCTCCCGTGGTAACTAAGCTGCTTATTTAGGTCGTCCATGTCATTCTGCTGAAAAAGTAGAAGTGTGCCCTGATTTCGAGTTTGTCCAGTTATATCTCAGTCTCCAAGCACCTATAATTCCACACGCTTATTGTTTTATAAATTGATGATGCCACTCCCACAACTCAGAGCACAAAAAGCTGGCAGTTCTTGGTAAATTTTAGTGTTGGGTACTGATGTATCCAGAGAAAATATTGTACTCAAAAGGGTCGTGACAGAGCGTACAGTGCTTATTGTTGGTTGTCATGACAAATGCCGTCCGAAGTTGAGCAAAGATTTGTGATCAATCAATGTAATGAATGGTGTTGAATGTACTTAGTGTAGACATCACAAGCTATTACTATATGTCGTGACAGAGTCTACAGTGCTTATTGTTGGTTGTCATGACAAATGCCGTCCGAAGTTGAGCAAAGATTTGTGATCAATCAATGTAATGAATGGTGTTGAATGTACTTAGTGTAGACATCACAAGCTATTACTATATTTTCTAGGTTACAAGTATTTTTGATTCATGACACTATCTAAAATAGAGCTTCTTAGGCACATCTTCTCTGCTTTTCATTTCAGAAATATTCCATTATTTTCCTAGGGTAGATTGGTTAATGTTGAAAAACTCGTTTAACCAAATTTGAAGTATCTTCACTCTTAAAAATTGTTAGATGCCATGCTAACTAATGATGAGACACACTTTTTGGAAAAAAAAAGGAAACTTATATGCGATGCACACTATTTGTTGCTCGTATTTTCCTCATAGATTGTTGTGTCATATAGTTTATGCTCATTATTTTCAGTTCAAATATGATTATGGATTTTCACTGCTGCTTTCAGGTGGATTCCAAATGGACAACTTTGCCCAATTGTCCAAACAGATCAAAGTACGTTCACTGGATTGAGGACATTCTCTTATCTGATATCGTGCTATCAATATCCAGCTCATGTGAGACGACAGCTAGGGGCTTGATATAGGCACCGGTGCCAATTGCATACACCCTCTCATTGGGGCATCTTTACTAGGCTGGAGCTTTGTTGGATGTGGTATGCTTTGACCCTGTGTGCTACATATTTCCCAAGGCTTCAACTTAGTTACATGAGAAACATGTGTGTGTGTTCTATTGCCTATTTTCCCCCCTTTGTTGATGGGAACACCCTTTTGTTTGTATATGTAACCGATGTTGCTCTTGAATGGGCTAAGAAGAATGTGGAGAGCAACCCACATCTAGCCAATCGAATGGAGATCAGAAATACAAATGAACTGTCGTGTTCTTCCAATTCTGAAACAGATACTAGGGAAGTAGTTAGGGACAACACTTTAGAACCAGTCTTTGATATAGTGGGGGTCAAAACCTATCCTTGTGGGTGTTGCGAAGGATACTGAGAGCTTTGACTTTTGTATGTGCAATCCACCATTCTTTGAGAGCATAGAGGAAGTTGGTCTAAATCCAAATACTTCATGCGGTGGAACTACTGAAGAGATGGTTTGCCCTGACGGTGAGCAGACATTTATAACATATATAATTGAAGACAGTGTTTCCCTTAAGAATTCTTTCAAGTGTTTAAAATCACATCCTGATATGTTGTCATCAATTTATTTTTGTTATTCATGATGTTCTTGAAATTTCTATTTTGGTGGTTTACATCGATAGTTATTAAAAAAGAAAAAACATGTGTGAAGGCATAAATACATGATTTCCTCATCAATGTGAATGTGATTTTTTATGCGCTCTAAAGTTACACATAAAGTGGTTGATCATCACATACAATGCCCCCCCCCCACCCCCCCCCCCCCCCCCCCCCCCCCCCCCCCCCCCCCCCCACCCAACACCGATGCTAAAAAATCATTGTTGTCCAATTGCAACTTGCCTATTTCCTAAGATTAATGTATGTATCTAAAAGTTACCGGTGAGCTGTTGAATTCACTAAATATTTCATAGAGGGGCCTTGATTTGATGATTTCTTTCTGATGGTGGCACTCTAGGATGCATCCACATACAAGTTCTACAATTGGTCAATATTGGTTAGATGTGTAAAAATGATTGTTTTATTTCTCCCGTTGCAACGCACGGGCATATTTGCTAGTTTAGAAAAAAAAAAAGAAAAAACAAAGAGCATGCCTCAGCCGGTAGGAATCGATAGGAAGAAAGAAGCTGGGTTAGTTGTACTTCCCTCGGGTGGGCTGTCCCTAGACCGTTTTGGGCCGTTCTTACCTTCTTCTGATCCAACCAAGCCCGAACGTGTTCGGTCGAATTTCGGTCAAGTTTTTTATCCTATGGGAAGGACCAAATTAAATTTTATACCGCAGAAATTTTGCTGACTGCTGTCAAGACAATCAGTGACTGCCGCTACCTTTTATTACTTGAGAGCAACTTTCTGCTGGTAGCCTGGCACATTGGATTTTACTCATCTAGGCATAAGTGTATCCTTGCGGTGAGATTGATACAGGGAATAATAATCGAATGATGTGTCAACTTTTCAAGGTTTCACTCCAAGATGTCATCCTCAAAAGATGCAAAAGTTGCAGAATGTATGGTAAGGGATCGATGCCTGCAAAAAACTGCAGGTTGGCAGTAGTGACTACTGACTAGTGAGTAGCGAGTACTGGGCTAGCTAGATCACTGCTGGTACGGAGCATTCTTGTGATGAATTAAAACAACAATAGGTATTATATCCGGCCTCTACATTATACGGAACAAATTCCTGATCAATGTGTTGAAGGAAATAAATAAGTCGATGAACAGTGGTGAAATTGTCCAGAAATAATGGACTAGCATGATGCCAACAAATCACTTGGAGAAGAAGCAAGTTACACCGAGTTATGATTAAAGAACCAAAAGAGACAGTAGCACATGTGTTACAAGGACTCAATGCCAGGAATTAACATCCATCCTACTTGCTACTTCCGATCACCAGCAGCAACTAGCTACAACAATCGAATTAATCTGCTCTTAAAAGTTACAATTAATTAATCACTTGCACAAGAAATGCAAAACAAAATGTACTAAACAAAAATCAAATTGATGGCCAGGAGCCAGCTCATGAACACATGCAAATGAGCTACAAGCTCCTGGCCAGCATCTCCTGGAACCTCCTCCTGTACGACTGCTGCTTCTCCAGCATGAATCTCTCGTGGCATCTGGCGATGAACCTCTCCGCAAGCCTGTCGATCTCGCTGCAATCCTCCTCCTCCTTATCGCCGCCGCCGCCGTCCTCCTCCTCCTCCTCCGTCTGATCCTCCTCGGCCCACTCGAGGTACCCGGAGATGGGCCGCAGCTGCTTGTGCTCATCGGTGGGGATCACCGTGTTCCACGACGAGTCGTAGTAGGCCATGCCGACGCCGAACGGCTCCACGGCGGCGGCGCTCTCCGACGACGGCGGCGTGGCAGCGGGCAGCAGGTTGAGGCGCATTGCGCCGCCGCCCGGTTTCTTGCTCTTCCTCCTGATCTTTCTCCTCAGCCTGACACTGTGCCTGGCGATGAGGCCGGTCTTCATGTTGAGAAGATCGAGGAGCACCGACCTCGCGCCGCCGAGCGCTCCGGCTAGGCGGCCGGCGTGCTTGAGGATGAAGGCATGGAGGAGATGCTTGATCTTGTAGGCACTAGTGCTTCCTGAGGTTTCGTGCTGGGCTTTGATCTTGAGATCATAGGAGGGTGGAGGAGATGGGAATGGCTTCATGTGAAGTAGGTGATCCATGGGGGTGGAGGCAATGCAGCTAGGAAATGCTTTCTCAAGCTCTTGGTGGCTTGCCCTACTGGCTCATATATGTGGTAGCTAGCACTTGGGACCCATCCACTAAAGGCTCATCACATTGGTTAGGACTTAGGACAAAACCTTGCCATAATTTACATGCTTTGAGGAGGTGAAAAAGTAAGTTGTTAGGGTTTAGGTATCATCGCGTGTTACTTGATTAATGATGGTTTGTTCTGATTTTTTTCACACAAAATTAATAGCATGCATTTTTTCTCCAGCTTGATTCCAATGTAGCTCAAGTTTTGCTTTGTAATATTAGTAATATTGACCTTGTTTATAATTCAAGATAAGATCTAAAATGAAGAAAAAAGACTTGCTAGGTGCTTATTGTACAAGTGAAATAATTTTAGTGAACATGATTAATTAGTTTCTCCTGCCATCCAGGTGCTAAAACTTCCTTGATCATTGTATCCATGCATGTGGTGGTGTTGCATTCTCATCTATAATTAATATCGAGTGAAGCATAAAAGAAAACGAGAGGGAGAGAAAGGGCATGCCATTGTGTTTTTTTCTCTCCTCTTGTGATTTGTGTGTTTCCTTTCCTTTCCTTCTCTCCCTCACCCCTCAACTGCTTTTGCTTTCTGTTTGGTCATACAGAATCAGGGGATCCCATTCTTTGTTTGAATGGAACAACAAGGAGGTTACTCACAGGCTTTTTGTTTAGAAAGAAAAAGAAGATCGCACTGTGGTCCGACTGGTCCCAGACTCGGTGGGCACAGGCACAATTGCTCGTACATACGTACTCCTGCTCTTGGCCAACAAATCGGCTGACCAGTTTTGACTAGATTCAGGCATGTAATATTTATGCTCATAGCTGCTGCTGCCTCTCATTTCCTGCTTCAGACATTGAGATGTGCTATTTTTATTTTTATTTTAGGTAAAGAAATAAAAAAATTCTAGACTCGTACACCGTCTAGTACAAAAGTCAGAATACACAACAAAAATTGCGTTCCTCGGCATCCTCGGAATACTGCCCACTCCTTTTTACTTTGAGCGTCTTCTTTGTCACCACAAGCTCTTTCGTTTCGAAAATTTTTGGATCAACATACTGGGTTTACTCTTCGTGGTCCAGCAAGCCTGAATGAAATCCCCACTTTCTGC
>SPJY01013748.1:0-13094 GCA_005191435.1 Raddia distichophylla
ATAGAGTTGCTGGTGGAGCGGAAGACTTTTCACTACTCAAGCTTACTTCTGAATTGAGAGACCCGTGAGCCTCTTTTTTGTCACAATCACGACTTAACAGCGATCGAAAAGATCTTAGCATTAAATCTAAAGAATAATGCACGAGGAAAAATTTTATCATAGTTCAGGCCTCTCGACCGAGGGATAATAGCTCTACGTCCAGTGTTTTCTATTATGATGAAAGATTACAAAATGTGTGCTGGTGAAAACTAGACGGCCCATGTGCAACGCGACCCATTCAGGCAGTTGGCCCAAGAAAGGGCCCTCGCGAGCTTCCCAAACTCGTAGTCGAGCTCCCTAAGCCCGTGCCCGAGCTTCTCGGGCACGGACCCCAGGCACACTGTACCTCATCGCCCGCAACGGATACCGCATAGCCGAGGGAGATCACTATTATCTAGCAAGTAACAAGGCATATTCCTATGGTTCAACGGTGGTCTACGATGCACGAGCGGACTACCTATAAAATGAACCAAAGGCGAAGAAGGCAGGGAGCAATATCAAGACCCATATCCAAATCTCACACTCAAAGCCCACCGGTGACAAGACTCAGAGCAAGAGAACTCCCGTATAGTAGGACTAGCACACGAGCACTAGTGTAGGACTTGATATTTTCATGAGAGAGTTCTTCCTCTCATAGTGGCCACTTCAAAAACAAACACAGTGCCTAGAGCACTTATTGTACTCGAGCCCGATCTTCCCCAAGCTCGGCCTCCCCCTTGTACTTGCTTTAAACTCGATAAGGAATAGAGACTTGACATAGGGCTGTTATCGAGTAGTGAAGGCTCGAACCATAATAAAAACCACTGTTTCATTATCTTATAGCTCCAGCAACCTCCCGGCCTACCTTTGAACGGCTCGAGCATCGTGCCAGTAGAAGGGATATCGTTGGGTCTCACATTAACCTTACAAGCTCGACCCATGGAGCCCATCTCCCAGTCGCCGACAGGGTGGATCTTCGAGAGAAAACCCTAGGCAAGGCTCCTCTAAATATTTTACAACAAAGAAGATGACAAAAGTCAAAATAGATCGGGTCAGAATTTATCACCCTCACCCGGGAGGTGGTATTTATAGCATGACCAAGGGGTACAAACCAGAATAGATAACTATTTATGGAAACTAATCCCTAGAATTTTGGACCGTCCTGGCGCAATTTGTAGCCCTAATGCGATTCACCATTGTGGGCCAAACTATTGCGGAGACGATCGCCTTGGACATCAAGTCTTCGGAAGTCTTGATCAACACGCTACTGGGTAATGACTTGCTCGGTGCATCGCCATCATTCCGGATGGCTACCCTCCCTAATGCGATAGGCAGCAGGTACCTAAGGTACGCCAGAATGTGGAGAACTGCCTGGGGGAAGGCAAAGCTCAATCCCTGACAAGAACGTAGTGTAAAATGCGAAGGAATTTTAGAAAGAAGAACAGAGGGTGCAACGAATAGTGAAAAAATGGAGCGAGAGTATAAAGTAGCCGGTGTGTGGATGCTCTAGCAAGGTTTTAAAAAGAAAGCTAGGTTTTTGTTATGATACACACACTTTGATTGCCCATACAACACAAAAACATCGAAGATGGGTGGAAAAAAATTCTCTGCCCACCGTCCGTAGCGTTCGGCTCGTGCGGACCCGACCCGATGCGCGACGCGTGTCCCGTGGCTAATATCTGCCAACTCCGCAGCTTCTTCCCCCTGTGACTCCCTCTCCCCCCGTGTCCTCCTCCTCCTTAGGGTTTAGCGGCTGCTACTTCCGGCGGCGCAGCCCTCACCGCCATGGAGCCACTGCCGGCGAGCTGCCCCTCGCCAATGCTGCCGAGCTGCCCCTCGCCAATGCCGCCGCCGCCGTCGATGGCTACTGCCCCTCCGCCACCACCGCTACAGCCCCTAATCGTGCCCCCATCCGCCGCCATGGAGCCGTCGCCGACGAGCTGCCCCTCGCCCACATCGGCGCCGCCCCCGCCACCGTCTGTGACTGCCCCTCCGCCACCGGCACTGCTACCCCTAAACGGGGCCCCATACACCGCCGTGGAGCCACCGCCGGCGAGCTGCCCCTCTGCCACCCCCACAGCTCCTTCGCCGCTGCTCATCGCCGAGGCATCCGTGGCCAATGCCAGCGAGGAGGGCACCACCACCACCATTGTTGCTGCCCCTGCTCGCACCACCGAGGCAGCCCTTACCATCAATGAAGGTCCTCCCTTCATCGAGCCGGTAGATGGTTCCAATAAGGTAGAAATGTGGCCTAGATTGTAGTGAGTAAACAAGCAAAATTGGAACCTGAGGGTTGACCTATGTCTGTTCTATCGTTGTCTCAATTTGAGATTGTTTTTCCTGAAGTTGGAATGGTCTTCAAATCAGAGGACAAGGCATATGAGATGTACAGTTCTTTTGCCGGAAAGGTTGGATTTAGTATCAGAAAGGGTCACACAAAGCGGCGGGTCGATAAGACCATATATCAGAAGTACTTTGTTTGCAGCAACCAAGGTGGACGAGGTAATCACTCGGTGCATGACACTTTAAAAGAAACTGCTACTACTAGGACAGGTTGCAATGCTCGTGTTCAGTTTAGTGTTTGTCGGGAGGGGCTAGCTTTGGACAGTGCAAAAGGTGGTGCTTGAACATAATCATTGTTTGTTGGGAGGGGCTTTGGACAGTGTAAAAGGTGGTGCTTGAACATAATCATTATCTTGCTAGTCCTAATAAGAAACACCATTTGAGGTCACAACGGCAAATTATAGATGCGGATAAACAACTAATTAGCCAGATAAGAGAAGCTGGACTAAAACCTGCACAAGTGTATGAGTTCTTCAAGCAATTTTACGGGGGAGGTGAGAATGTACCCTTTTCACGAATGGATTGCAATAATCAGATTGGTCGCGAGCGTAAAAAGTATTTGTCCGCCAATGATGCACAAACATTGTTAGAGTACTTAAAGAATAAGCAGTTGGAGGATCCTAATTTCTTTTATGCCATACAATTAGACAAGGAGGATGGTCGCATCGCTAATTTCTTTTGGGCAGACGGTCAATCTATCATAGATTATGCGTGCTTTGGGGATGCTCTGTCATTTGACACGACATTTCAAACTAACAAGTTTGAAAAACCTTTTGCTCCAATTCTTGGAATCAATCATCACAAGCAAACCATTATTTTTGGGGCAGCACTACTGTATGATGAAACAATTGAATCATTTGTTTGACTTTTTGAAACATTTCTCACGGCAATGGCTGGCAAACATCCTAGCACCATTTTCACAGATCAAGATGCAGCCATGGCAGCGGCAATCAAGCTTGTATTCCCAAATACAAGCCATCGTCTTTGTATATGGCACATTTATCAAAACGCAGCTAAACATCTTAGTCATGTAATAACATAGCATCCTCGGTTTCTCTCTGATTTCAAAAGATGTGTGTATGAGGAAAGGTCAGTGGAGTGCTTTGATAAGATATGGTTTGAGCTGTTGACAACTTATAATCTTGAGCACAACACATGGTTAAACAATCTTTATGCCTTGCAGGAGAAGTGGACTTTAATTTTCCGTGACTCCTTCACTGCTGATATGACATCAACTCAAAGGAGTGAAGGTATGAATAATGTGTTCAAAAAAAGGTTTCGCAGAAAACTCTGTCTTTCAGAACTTATAGAACAATGTGAGAAATGTGCGGCCAGTCTCCGTGAAAATGAATTGCATGCAGATTACAAGTTAAGGCACTCGAACCCCATAACTTGCATACAACAGTTACCTATGTTGAGTACAGCGATGGATAAGTTAGATTTGGAGGCAGATAATTCCCTAAGCCAAATGCCTATGAAATCTCATGTGGTTAGTCAAAACTCCGATGAATGTTCACAACTCGTTCCAAATGGTCATGTATCATTTAGAGCACCTCCGATCATAATAGGTAAAAGAAGAAGACAAAAAATTGTACTGGACAGAAAGAAAGGAAAGAGTGCAAAGATTTCCAAGAACAAGGAAAAAGGTAAACACAAAAAACATTTTCTTATAGCTCCCCACTACTTCCTTATTTTTGCTTCATGTGTAGGTAGAGACACTGAGGCATCTCCACACAAGGAAGAAGAAGGGCAGATGTTAAATACTCTCGAGGGTTCTTCAACCATGATTTCTTATACAAGCTTACTACTTGGTTCATGTGCAGGTAGAGACACTGAGGCATCTCCACACAAGGAAGAAGAAGGGCAGATGTTCAATACTCTCGAGGGTTCTTCAACCATGACTTCTTATACAAGCTTACTACTTGGAGTTGAAGATGCCAATCAAACATCGGCCACTAGAAGATTACATTTTAATGACTTGCCAACTGATGGAAGATTTTAGTAGTAGTGTTAGCCTCTTTATGTAATGTAATGCACTCTTCTAGGAACCTGCCATGTTGAGGAGTCAACTTCATTTTGTAACTTTTGCTTAAGCTCTGCTAGTTATGTAATGCACTCTTGTGCCAACAATATGTAATGCATTCTGGTCATGTATGATACAATTATTATATACCATGTGGGGCTGGTTCTACCTGAAGTGAATTTGTATGAATCTGAAATGAATTGCTTGTATTGCTTCACATTTTGTATGGATCATGTTTTACCAATTGACAGCAAAATCTGGGTTATGTAGCATTCAAATGCAATTATCAAGTGACAAAAAAGATGTCCAGGCAACAGCAAGAGCTCTGGTCTATACAGCATTCAAATGCAATTGTCAAATCATACGAAATGTTAAAGCTCACATTCCAAAATTCAAAATTGTACATTGAAGAATCTGAATTTGTACACTGGAAATTGTACATTGAATAATCTGAATTGTACAAGCTGTTGTTCCATTGCTTGAAATTTTCAGAACTAGATTGAGCTGTTGTTGGAGATTACAAGCTGTTGGCCATTGAAGCCACCTTCATCTTTAAGGCCATCAGAGACTCAAAACAGAGATCGACAAAAATAAAAACAGATTGAAACAACTGCACTCGCTGAAATTACATGAGTACAGCCAATTAACAAACGAATTACATCGGTACAGAACATACACAAAAAATCAAATAAGGATGAAATCAAAGCAGGCCGGTGGGAGACGAGGTGGCGGCGGCTCGAGAGCTCTTGGTGGAGGCACCGGCGAGCTCCGTCGTCGATGGCTTGAGGAGGTGGCGGTGGCCCGCGAGCTCTTGGTGGAGGCGCCGGCGAGCTCCGTCGTCGATGGCTCGAGGATGTGGCTCCGGTGGCGGAGGGGCAGTAGCCGTCGGCGGCGGCGTTGGCGAGGGGCAGCTCGCCGGCAGTGGCTCCATGGCGGTGAGGGCTGCGCCGCCGGAAGCGGCGTTGGCAGATATTAGCAACGGGACACGTGTCGGGCATCGGGTCGGGTCCGCACGAGCTGAACGCTGCGGACGGTGCGCAGAGAATTTTTTTCCAGATGGGTAGAACCTCCGATGGATGGAAAGGTGGAACTAAATGAAGTAATAAACACCATTTTCCCATACCCGTAAGCAGGCATCAATGCTCCGTAAGCTATTGGTTGTGGGCTATAGCCTATCAAGGAGTGAGCTGCTGTCCCGACCCATACAACACAACATGCCCCACAGGTGTCGATGAATAAATCAATAGTGTATTTTTGTTACAAAGGGATGAGCCTTTACTTGCATAGTAAAACCACTACTCCCAAATGGGAGGGATTCGAGGCACAACAGGGTTGTCACGGTCTTTTTATCAGAAACTACAAAAGGCCAAGAGCTAAAAACCATCAATCAGTTTCTTTTGTTTTTCAGGTTTTCTAAGCGGTTTTTCTGCTCAACCAATGAGCTTTCAATACCGTTGATTTGCTGTAAAAAAAATTAATTTCGTTCAATTCACAAAATGCCTAGTCTTAGTTTACTACTGCAAGCATTGTACCATGCACTAAACAAATTATTCGTTCTAGCAAGAGAAATTTAAGAGGTTGTCTGTGCTGCTTCTAGTAGGTGTTTTTTTTTTAATGAAGTTTTGTTGTAAGCGATGTGTTCATAGTTGTAAACGTTTAGTTTATATTTAAATGAAAGTGTTGTGTCTCTCTCTACAAAAGGAAATAATTTCCTAAAACTGCTTTGACCGACATGAAAGAAATGGAAAGAGTCATTGGAAGTATGGTTGGAGAGATCAGAGAAGCAGAAGTTGGGAGAAGGAAAAATAAATTATCTTGTTTGGTTAGAGCGAAGTATGCGAGGAGAGGGAATTTGTGCCGAAGCGGAGCTCTTTTTTCCCAAGTTGACCCCCGTAAGATTATTCGCACTCCCATTCCATTCCGAGTATTGCCAAACACTCCAGAACAACGAACTTCGTAGCAAGGGTATTCCCAATGCCATCTTTATATATCCCCTATCCCATCACTTTCATCCACTTTTCTATTGTTACCCTCTCTCTCCTTATATTTCTCTCTATATTTTATTTTCTATCTACTGCTATAGAAAAAAGGCAGCGTTGGGAATGCCCTAACAACATGGTGCCATACTGTCGTTGCAGATGAAGACTATGCTCCATGCCTTTGTCCAATTATCAATAGTGCCATCTCCCAATTTAAAAAAAAGCCCATATAATGTATTTTCAAGGCAATCAACATTCCTCCATCGCCCACAAGAAACAGTGTCGTGGAAGGAACAGAGACTGATACAACTAGACAACCGGTAGTTCATGCTATTGCGCTATTGAAACATTTCCAATTCTCATAAGTTACATGATAATCATAAACACGTCAGATTCATTCTGCTATGCCTGAATGCTCAATACAAAATTTTCCAAGAAACTATTTTACTTTTAAGGAGACAGAAGCCAAGTCTACAACTACAGGGACATTTCTATCATAATGGCATCTTCGAAGGGGTACCTGGATGAATGCAACCAACCACGATTTGCATCTTTAAGCAATCATATAATTACTAAAATGAGATGATTTTCAACGTGGCATATTGGGATTACCTGGTTGGCGTGGGTATCTTTTTGGAGTAGCATGTTCTTTTAAGTATATAACAGCTGTTCGTTGACCATGAGGTCCCATTGATTCAACTGAGAACAAACAGAGGCTAAACATGTTACTATTTACTAGTTCTATGTTTGCACAACATGGAAAACTGGAAGAAATAGCAGCAACACAAACATGTGTCTACCCTTCAATCAACATGGACGTCAGTCACATTTCACTTTTGGTGCAGAAATTGTAAAAGAACTGAAATGTACGGTATCACTCAGCAGCCCTTTATTATGTGGAGAATATATGCTATAACTTAATGAAACTACAATAAGGAAAGTCTGGCCTTTAGTCAAACAAATGGGGAAAAAGGAAAGCATTAAGAGCTACTAGCCAATAATACCGTGGAGACAGACTGACAGTCACTAAGAAATGATATTCACAACACAAAGTAGGACTGCAGAAGTGTTCACTATTAAGTAAAATGACTCTTGCAAGCTTGAAAGATGAAGGTGGATATCGTACCATTACACAATTCAAGCATGGAACCACCCAATGTCGTTACTGCACTTTTAGCACTTTCTATTTCTTCCTGTCCCAACAAAGTAGTTGAAATTAAAGAGAAAGGAAGGTGTGCAATTAGATCAGCATGTATTGTCTAAAGGCTCCAAAAGAAGGATCATGCCCCTTTTGCAGCTATGTTTGTTTTCTTGGAATGCACATAGATGATTTTGCCACAGCAAGGCTTTAGGTTTGCATCGGTAGCATATATATGGACGTACAAGAGATTTGGTTGATCACAACATACATATATAGTACATGTACAAATGTTTGATAATATTAGTAAGTAAAATAGGCAGAGAACTCAAGACTTACGTGAGGGTCATGTCCTTTTGCAGCTACAAATAAACCACCCACACGGGCCAATGGGAGGGCCCGCGAGCTCTTGGTGGAGGCGCCGCCGAGCTCCGTCGTCGATGGCTCGAGGAGGTGTGGCTCCGGTGGCGGGGGCAGTAGCCGTCGGCGGCGGCGCCGGCGTTGGCGAGGGGCAGCTCGCCGGTGGCCCGCGAGCTCTTGGTGGAGGCGCCGCCGAGCTCCGTCGTCGATGGCTCGAGGAGGTGGCTCCGGTGGCGGAAGGGCAGTAGCCGTCGGCGGCGGCGCCGGCGTTGGCGAGGGGCAGCTCGCCGGCGGTGGCTCCATGGCGGTGAGGGCTGCGCCGCCGGAAGGGGCAGCCGCCGCTAAACCCTAATGAGGAGGAGGACGCGGGGGGAGAGGGAGTCGCAGGGGGAAGAAGCTGCGGCGTTGGCAGATTACAAGCAACGGGACACGCGTCGCGCATCGAGTCGGGTCCGCACGAGCCGAACGCTGCGGACGGTGCGCAGAGAATTTTTGCCCATGTCGTTGTTGCCTTCGTGCGAGGTGGCTTGTTGTGGCTTGCATTATTCTTCTTCCTCCCCCTGTATTTCCCTATTCCCTTTCCTGTAAGGCCTTGGGCCTAGGTGGTAGCGACCGCGCTGCGTTACCTCTCTAGGTGTGTGTTCAGTCCCGGTGGTGGCCAGTGCTGTCCTGGCTTTTGCTAGGGTCGCAGCGTTGCGCTGTGGTTGTACCCCGCGCTTGCAGGCTTTTCCTTTTATTTTCTATTGCTTAAATGGAAAAGGTCGGCAGTCCTCCTGCCCCTTCTTCAAAAAAAAATAAAGTAGAGAAAAACGGAGCCACCACGTTAGTCCACATTATCCAGATTATTTCAATAATTCGATCAACGGTAGGACCAAATATAACGGCTTAGATTAATCAAAGAAATTCTCACATAAATCAAGAAAAAATAAAAGATCCATACAGCTTAGATTAAAAGAAAATATCAGAAATTTAGATTAGATATTAGAGCTGATATAATATATTTATTAGAGATAAACTCTAAATCCAATCTGATATATATTAGAGATAGATTATGAGTTAAAGATAAACTCTATATGCTAAAACAAATTTAGCCGCGCAAATGCGCGGACCACCTCGATCGTTCTAATTAAGACAAATCATGTGCTTCTCTTCGAGCTCCCACCCTCTTAAACCACCCTAATATAATCGGCCAGAACACCCGTTAATCAACAAGAACCGTGTGAAAACCCAGCCATGGGCTCCGTTAATAATGTCCAGGTTGGCACGCTTGGTCACGGAGCTGCAGCGCGTGGCCCGGGCCTGGACATGATCCTGGCGTAGAGGATGAGGTTCCAGACGTCGGGCACGCCGGGGAGGCACCAGTGGATGCAGTCGGCGTAGGCGGCCGGGTCGGCCTGCTCCGCCGGCGTCAGCACCTTGCCCTGCCGGATGGTGTGCACCGACGTGTGCGCGTCCTTGCGCAGCTCCGACATGGCCGTCACGTCCACGAACGTCACGGGCGCCCGCGCCACGCGGGAGGCGTTCGCCGCCGCCTCGAACATGTCCCAGTCCGTGCCCAGCCACAGCGGCCCGTGCCAGCCCTGCAGCGGCGCCGTCTCCGCCGCGCACCTCGCTGCGCCCGGGTTGCCCCAAGCTTCTGGGCTGTTTCATAGAGAGAAAGCAGGTTGGTTTAATTCATATCCATTTTTTTATCGGATATAAATTCCACGGCAGATCCAGTCTGATACGGTTTCGGATCAGACATAAATCGAATAAGAATATGAAACTAGGTTTTATCATAATACCCCAGTAGAAAAAAGATATATTATCCGTCCACAAAAACACAACACATAGCAGCTTGAAAGAGACAAAATGCAGATAGACGGTCTTGCGTAGAGCAGCAGCTGCTGATATGCATGTACCGCGCGGCCACACACCGCAACATCTAGGTCAAGCCACACATTAGCCCATGCTTTGAATTATCATGAAGTAGGTTAGCCTAATAAACCCAATTCCTTTTCGTATACGGATAATAACCGGATAACAAGTCATTGGATACGGATAATATCCGTCAAATAGCAATATCCGTCCCCTCAACCCGTATACGTATCTGTTTGAAATTCCATATAATTATCCGTATCCATATACGTTTTTGTTGAATAATAAAAGGATTCCAAGTCAATAAAAATCGATAGGAATCCGGATTCGGACGGATATTACCCGACCCGTTTCCACCCCTAGTTGCTAACTCCCAACAATCACAATTCTCTTTTGTTTGGTATGTGACCAAACCAAAGTTTCAAACTCAAATTATGTTCACAAAAATCTAGATTAGGGGTGCATGAGTTATGATACGGTGCTTTGCAAAGTACATGATTTTCTGTGCTTTGCACCGTGATTGAAAATTTGGAGGCTAACAATCGATCCAAACCATCCATTTTATTCATCTCATTAAATCTCATGGTCTACTAAAATTTATATCTTTTTCGAAAGTATTTTACTATTTGTTTTTATGTTACAAAATAAATGATCTAACTAACTGTGGAGCCTCCAATAAGGTTGATTTTGAAAAATACAAAATATCTAGTAAAATTCAAAAAATTATGAAATTGTTTCACTAGCAAAATTTCAATTAGACAAAAATGATCAATGGTTTGGATCAATATTTTCAGTTTTAAAATTTGCAAAAACAACGCAAAGCACATAAAATTCGAGCTTTGCAACTAATGATAGGAAAACTCTGTATACATAACATTATGTATAGGTTTGTGTCGGGGATAAAATTACGGCCCATTGCCATGGCCCACTCCCTGACGGCCCAACCGAACAGCCTACCAGGGCCCAGCTCCCTGGAAGGTTCTATCTGGCCCATATGCATCCTGCCGAACAGCTTCTTGGCTGGCACGGTGCGTAACGGCCTAGGATTCCTGTTTGAGTCCTACTCGAACAAGAGTTCTGCACGGCTACGTGAAGACCCGGACGTGGTTTCCCGGATTGGAATAGAAGTCGTGATCCCCAAGAATTGGAGTATACCTTATCTGCCTCGGGATATATTTGGCATGTATGAGTTCGTTACGATCTCGTAGTTAGCCCGGCCCGATATTCCCTCGGTAGGTCGGTTTGCTCTGCACTATATAAACAAGGCCCCTACGGCGTGTAGAGGGGACTTGATCTGGCTTTTTGTATCTGCTAGACACCTGATCGTACACCCATAATCTCGCCGAGACTTGTTCGTCTCGTCGAGCCACCTCTTGTATTCATCTCTGATATATAAGAAAGGCTGGACGTAGGGCTATTATCTCTCCCGAGAGGCCTGAACCAGGATAAAAACCCCTGTCTCCTGTTCGTTGTTGTTCGTAGTTGTTCGGCGTGTCTCCTATCTCACTTCTAAAGAACCTTAGCGACTTGAGATCGTTATCTCAACCGTCGACAGTTTGTCTTAAAAAAATAATTATTTTAAATTTTACTAGATTTTATAGATAGACTGTAATAGTAATTAATGATCAATATTATCTTGGCCTCCTTGGGAGCGTGTAAATATTCAAGAAGGAGCAGCTCACCTGATGTTTAGTCAAGCGGCCAAGCGCCACAGAGCTGCTGCATCTAAGCCTCTACAACCAGTCAGGTTTTAATTAACCTCGAGACATTTTGTTGTGATTTGACCATTACATATCAAACTAGGCGCGCATCCGATTTGCTAATTCATGGTGACTGGGTTAGCAGAGCTAGTGTTTTTTTTTTTTTGGAGGTAAGCTAGTGGTTGAATTCAATGCCTTCGATCGGAGGTGGATGCAGTACCTAGCTGTCTGGGCTGGTTCGGCTCAATCCCAAAGCTAAGCCTGCTCCATTCAGAGCCCAATATCCAATGACAATGAAGGTTTGATGGAGTGGAGCAGCAACAGCCTAGGCTGCTCAGCTGGGCTGGATCCACCACTGCCTTTGATAAATCGTTAATTATACGTTCATTAAAGTGGAGTGTGTATCCTGTATAATGAAAAGCTATACCGGAACGGTCTCCATCCAGTATTCTAATGTAACATGGACGGCACGCTAAATGGGCGAAAGCTACCGCATTTTTGCTGATTTGTCACGTTGGTTGACGCCAAGTCGCTTATGTGTGACACACATTCTGGACAAGTACAAGGAGAAGTTAGAGGTAACAAAAGGGCCACCGCAAGAAACATCTTAACGACGTGTTTGTTCATGAGTATTTTTCTCGTCAGCCAGTACATGCGCATTCGCAATCCTGAAGTGGTCACCCCTTGATTAGCATTGTTCTGTTTTATAGCACTAGAAGAAAAAAATAAACGAATAGTATAGTAGTGTATATGTGTTCTAGTGTCTCACAATTATAGTGTGCGACTAAATAACTTAACGGGGAATTCTATAAGATGCATCCAAACTAGAAAACTTTTATTTTACTTAAACCTAATGGTAAAGTGGTCTCTTTTCTATGTTTGATCCAACAGTTTTTTTTTTTTTTACTTTCTAGTGTTTTGTAGCTCGCAGTAGCAGTACGGTCGTACTCCCTTTAGTTTCAGAATAACTAAATTTTTATTTAGCTAGAATTGTGTGTACCTACCTTAATCCGATTCAACTGTTAATGGTTACTAAACAATGATAATATGTTTCCATTGGCGATGTTTATAACCCGATGGTATTGCCATTTTCTTTTTTTTTAAATAAAAAGGAACTTTCCAACGGTATAATGTGTTTGTTAAGTTGTGATCATAACATGGAGCGACAACTAGTGCAAGTGTAAATTATGCATGTACCTGATGTGAAGAGGGGAGACACTCATGAAGAACACAGACGTGCGCGCCGGGTCGACGCTGTCGCTCACCCAGTTCGACCATGTCTCGAGCACTCTCCTGTACGCCTCGATCCGAACTACCGCGTCATGCTCCTCCCACGTCTTCCCGGTCAGCCTCCTGGTCACCAACCAGGCACACGTCAACTCCGCGTCAATCACATAGCTGCAAAGAATGCATTGGCACTTTGCGGCAGATCTACAGTGTTAGCACCGGAGTCAAGCGACTCCAGTGCCTTTCAGACAAACCTTTCTTGCTTATTACTATCCTATTAGTATATATATAAACCTATAATTTGAAGATTAAACATAGTGATTTAGTGTTAAAATGACCCCGACGACCCTAGCGACTTGTTTTCCTAGATCCACCCAGCATGCATTGCTCGGATACATCGATCATGGCGCTTGAATGGCTTGATTGATAGGTTGCTCTTACACGACCCT
>SPJY01013754.1:0-11859 GCA_005191435.1 Raddia distichophylla
AGAATTTGATGTTCTCCGCAGACTCGATGTGTCAAAACTAAGCACAATGTACTGCATGGAATGTGTCCGTTGCTTGCTTGTTGACAATATTTTCATGTTTGCATGGATTGTGTTTTGTCATGGTACGTAAACAAGTTTCAACATCATCCTTTTAAGAACAAACCAATTCACGTTAATTGACAGGAATTACATACAAATCTAACGCAATTACTCTGCAAATTATGCTGTTTGATCATTAGTGATGCCCTGAGCTTTCTTCTCTGTTCTAGCTGCTGGGTTGAACGGCAGTTGTGACTAGGGGTGGATTTGAGACTATCCTAAGCGAGATTAGGCTGTCAAAGTTCGAGCTCGGTTAGGCTTGAATCAGCATCGAGCTTAGGATCGAGCTCGATGAAAACTCGACTAGGCTTGAACGAAGGGATTTGTGTTGTTTTAAGGGGAAAATGTGACTATATGAGCTCGATTGAACTTGATTTCAAACTCGAGCTCGGCTTGAATTGGTTGAAGAATTAGATTTAAAAAGAGAAATATGCTATGTAATGATAAGGGCTCGATGAAGACTCGGGATCGAGCTCGAGCTAGGGACCGGGCTCGAGATCAGGTCGTTTAGCATTTGAGCTCGATCCGAGCTCGAGTATCTCGTCGAGCCCGAGCTTTTGGTACAGCCCTAGTTGTGACTGATGGCGTTGTAAGTATCGTACCCATTGTTCCGAAATTGCACTTGAGTCCGAGCTTTTGGTACGGCCCTAGTTGTGACTGATAGCGTTGTGAGTGTAAGTATTGTAACCATTGTTTCGAAATTGCATTGTTCACATGGTGTTTTGTTAGAGCATGAGCAACAGACTAGCTATCATAGGCCTGCATCAGCCGCTGCTCTGCTCGCTCACGCGCCCGCCCAGCTAGTCGCTGTCTACGTATTTGAATCAGCTGCGCGCGATTTTTCGTAGCTACAGTGTTTTACAGGTGCTGCTGGGGATGCTCTTAAACTGTGAGGAATGGGATCAGAATCGTGAATTTCAAATTGCCTTGAATTTTAAATTAAAACGTAGAATTGGTAAAACAAAAAACCTGAAAATAGTATTGACGTGCTTACAGATTGCTGCCAATTGTTTTCTTAAAAAAAAAAGGATTTTCATGCGTATTTTTAAGATACCCATGTGTGGGGCTGTGGCCTAGGTAGGGTATTTGGTGGAACGTCCTGATCGGGGAAAATTGTCCATTTGACACTCAATTCGTTGCCAACACATAAATTACACTTAATTTGTCTCCGTTTTTTAAAATGACACTGGGGCAACGAATTTTGTTACCAAATGACATTTTAACATTTTTTTCTCCCTTTCTCCTTTTCCCCATTATGTTGCGGTGGCGACGGTGGGAACGATGGTGGCGGGAGTCGCGGCGCCGGTGGGGACGACAACGGCAGGAGCGCTGACACTGGCGGGAACGACGGTGATGGGAGCAGCGACGGCGACATGGACGATGCCACGACGCGGCGGCGACATGGACAACAGCGTGATGCGGAGGCGACGGGAGGCGGCGAGAGTGGCGGCGCGCTCGCCAGAGGTGTGGAAGAATGGCAAACGGGGGAAGGAAATAAGTTGAAAAAGGTTGAAAAAAAATGCAAAAATGTCAATTTAGAATAAAATCCGTTGCCTCGGTGTCATTTTAGAAAATGGAGACGAATTGAATGTCATTTTGTTTTGTGACAGCGAATTCGGTGTCATTTGAGTAATTTTCCCGACTGTAGGATATTTGGTGGAATGTCCCGTGGATAGGGATGAAATGGATCTGGATTAGGCTATCTCTAACAGGCTTTCCGAAAGCACCCTCTACCCTAAAATAGGGATGGATTCTTCCCCTGTGTGTTTCAACAGTGTTACCTATTCCGTTCCCTAAAATAAAAAATTCTCTCCATTCCCTTATACGCAGGGATTCTCTCTCCTTTCCCTATACAATTCTCCATACAGGGAACGGTGTTGGAGATGGAAGAAATATAGGGACAAAATCCTTTTAAAGGAAGCCTGTATACGAGACTGTAGGAGATCGAATTTAGGGATTACTATTGGAGACAACCTTAAAGAGCAACTCGTATTGTGTTTGATCCGTATATTCTATCATAAACGAATGTGGATTTTTTTTTCCATAAGGGACTAGCCCCGATTTCCATTATGATCAAGACAATGGAAACAAAGTAACATGACAAGGATACAAACATTGTTTCAGGACACAAAAAACAGATAACAAAACCTGACCAAAATGAGAAACAACTATGAAGCCCCCAGGCACCACAAGCATGATAACAACCACTCTCTTGGACATCATACATGGTTCACCAAGGTGATTGAAAAAGCTAGGGAAACCAAGCTACTAATACTAAGGCACCAGCTCCTCAACCCTCAATCAGCAAAAGCGGTCCACATCCGCTTCAAATTTCGACTCTCGTCATCCGCTCAGCTCCCCCAGCTTTAGGGAAGTTGTTGAAAGCTCCCCCCAAGGCAGCACTCCCATTCTTTGAAACACCATCCTTGGCTCAACAGATTGTGTTTCATTTTTCTCACCTGGCCATCTTGCGCTAAGCTGCAGTGAAGGAACTCAAACGATATGAACATTCTCTAATACTGATTTTCATCTCCTCCAAAAATTCTGACAAAAAATTTAAAAGGGCACACATCATGTGCATAACAGTTATGGGTGACCACACTTTAACCCCATCAAAGGAGGATTTATTCCTATAGATCCAAGTACACCAGTAAAACGAAGCCAAACAGAATGTATAAATATTGCTACTCACATGCCATAAACTTCGCATCCATTGAAATTACCCATCCAAATTAATTGGTCTGACATTAACACTACAACAAGCATCAATGATCCCCCACATGGATTTTTCCAAGGGGCAAGAGAAAAAAAAGATGCTCTATGGTCTCAGTATTATCACAAAACTCACATCTAGGATCCCCTCCCCAATTCCTTTTTTCTCAAATTATCTCTTGTTAACAACACCTCATGTTGTAACAACCAAAGAAAAATCTGAACCTTTAAAGGAACCTTAGAACCCCAGATCCTACTCAAGTTTCTGGAATGCCATCACTCAGAGAAAAATCTACAAATAGATTTTAACAGTGAACTTTCTAGATTTATCATCCACAGATGTCTGTCCAGGATCTAACCAATGTCGAAAGGACAATTCTCAGTTTCGAGCTCTGCACTGAGCAACAGTAATGACATCATCTAAACATATAGGAAAGATATAAGGGAATTTATCCTTCATAGGGATATCCTCGACCCACCAATCCCTCCAGAAGTCCACTCTCCTACCATCCCCTACCTCATATCTCCTATTATCGACATACCACTACTTGCAATGCAGCATATCACGCCACCCAAACAAGTCAGTTGATTTAGCCTCCACCAGAGAAATAGTTTTACCTTTCAAATATTTCTTTTCACCAGATCCTGCCAAATACCACCTTCACTATCTAACCTCCACCACCACTTGCAAAGCAGACTCACATTCATATATCAAAGATTAAGCACACCCAGACCACCCTTGCACTTAAGCCTAGAAATTCTACCCCATTTGATAAGATGGTATTTTTTCTTTCTCCCATTCCCTTTCCAAAAAAAATTCCTCCTGACTTTATCTATTTTGTTTATGAACATTTTAAGCATAAAAAACATGGACATACTATAGATTGGAATATTAGAAAGGCAAGCATCGATAAAAACTAATCTCCCACCACCATATGAAAGAGAGCTACCCTTCCACCCTTCCAATTTCTTTTCTACTTTATTTACAATCTTATCCCAATGACCCACTCTCAACCTATTACCCCAAACAGGCAGACCAAGATAAGTGATGGGCAAAGAACCAATGTCTCATGTGAACAACTCAGAGTAAAGCATTTCAGTTATACTATCCCCATTTAAAATAAACACCTCACGCTTATGAAAATTTATTTTCAGCTCTGATAACAGCTCATAAAGAAACATAATAAACTTTAGAACTCTGGCAAATTGCAAATCATTCTGAAAGCAAAGAATTGTATCATCAGCATATTGGACAGTCAACCCCCTCCACAAAATCAAGAATAAGCCCCTTGACTAAATTTGGAGACTGAGCCACTGCAATCATTTTAGACACACAATCAGCTACCACATTAAAAAGCAAAGGGGAGAAAGGATCCCTGCCTCACACCCTGACCCCTTTGGAAATAAGAACCCTGAGTATTGTTAATTTTAACATTCATTGCTCCCCCGGACACCACTTGCTTAATTCAACAAATCACTTTTTCATGAAACCCTCTCAATCTTAAAATTTGAAATAAAAAAATCTCAGTCAACTTTTTCATAAGCCTTTTCAAAATCTAATTTTAGGAATATTCCACACTTTTTACTAAGCTTGATAGAATGCATGGCCTCATGCAAAATCATAATACCATCTGTTATATATCTATTATTTTAAAAAAGCATTTTGGGTTTTAGATATTATCCTATTCAGAACACCTTCAATTCTATTAGTCAGCACTATAGTGAAAATTTTATAAACACAATTTAACAAAAAGATGGGTCCGAAATATTGCACCATAACAGCACCCACTTTCTTTAGAAGCAAAATGATCTGACCTGAAAAGTTTCAACAATGTCTATCTTAATAATATCCCAACAGCATTGATAGAACTCTATAGGGATCCCAACAGGACCAATAGCTTTGTTTTGGCCCATCTTAAATATTGCACATTTAATTTGTTCTTCTAGAAAATGTTTATTCAAACTCTCATTTTCCAACTCAGTGACCTTCTCATGATTATTCCAAATATCTCTAAGTCAAATTGGTGCTCTCCCCATTAATGTATAAAACAACGATTTATAATAGTTTGTAGCCATCAAAAGAATGTCATCTTTAGAGTAAGCAGTCACCCCCTCATTTTGTAAAGACAAAATAGTGTTCTTTCTCCTACGCTCATTAGCTATTCTATGAAAATACTTTGTATTAGCATCCCCCCTGGAGAAGCCACTTCTCATGAGCCCTAGAATGCCAATACAATTCTTCCTGCGCATTAAATTTTTGTACATGTGAAAGCATCTGGATTTTCAGAAGGACCTCATCACTATTTAAACCATCGCTTTCCTCTTTCTCTTCTAAATTTTTAAGCTTAAGCAAGGAATCTATTTTAATTTTTTTTATCCCGACCGAAAGAGTTGGCACCCCAACTGTCGGGGATAAAATCACGGCCCATTGCCATGGCCCACTCCCTGACGGCCCAATCGAACAGCCTCCTGAAGGGAAATACGTACACATCATCGGAAGACTAAAGACCCTGTTAAGTGGTTGTCACCGCCGGTAAGGGTAATGGAGAGACGCCGGATGAAACGGCAAAGGGTGGTGCCACCATGGACGGACACCGTGGCCGCTGGGATGCGCATTGCACGGAGACCGCAAGGCGGAGAGTAGGGTCACCGGTGAACTCGAGGCCCGGCGTCGCCGGATCGGTCCTCCTCGAGGTTCGCCATCGCTGAGTCCAGGGCTCCTGCAAAGTTTCAGATAAAGTCTTGTTGCTTTCAAGATTGTGAGTAGCACAATAAATTGAAACAGTGAATGTTTAGCAACAATGGGTATACCTTTCTGTCTGGAAACATAGAACAAGATGTCAGTTGGTAAAACAATAAAACTGTTGTGTTCTTAAAAACAATTTCCTTTCTATAGCAATTCAAAATCCATTCCACAATTTAGTTGGCTAAACAAGTCCACGTAGCTAAATCAAGTATTTATTTACCCCGCAGTTGCCTGAGAGTATGGCTAGACATTTTACTGGTATCTGGAAAACGAAAGGAAATAATGGCAAAACTAAATTATAACAAAGCCTATCTATCAGAACTTTATTTGTAAAAAGCTCCACCAGATATGCTCATTGAAAATCAAGTACTGATTTCCCCGAAGCTGCCTGAGAGCATGGTCAGACATTTTACCTGTATGTAAAAAATGAAAGGAAATGGTGGCAAAATTAAATTATAACAAAGGCTATCACTTTATTTCTAAAAAGCTCCACCAAATATGCTCCTTGAATTCATAATGAAGAGGGCAGTGAACATAGTAAGATAGAACAGATAAAGATTACGGAAAATAGAAGCTATGCAGGCAATGTTTGTGCCTATAGCTGAGGACCGGCAGCTAAAAAAGAGGGCAACATATATATATTGCCACATAATTTCAGTCTGAGGAAGATGTAAGGCGAAGAAAAAGCAAAATAATAATGTTGCTCACACTACCAGGCCACATAAGCTAAATAGCACGAAATAAAAAAAAAACCACTGCACGCTCATCTTTGGGTAAAAATGTTCAGCAACAATACAGTTGGTCCTGGCCAAAGACCGCTCCAGCTGTTCATTACAAAGTGCATTGATATGAGAAAAAATATTTAAGCAAAATAATTAGGGACCGACTAGAACGCACGCCTGCGTTTTGCATTTCGTGCAGGCGCTCCTTTTTTCAGTACAATTGTATAGAAATTTCACCATACAGAAGTATTGAAAAAACAGTATAAAAAAAGTGAAAAAAACTCCGTACGCTACCAATCGAGCAAATTAGAGAGGTAGATAAGAGTAGATCGACGGGCCGTCGGTGGGCTGCGGTGAGCAGCGGCGTCGGCGGCGGAGAGTAGCGGCGTCGGTGGCAGCGGCGAGCAGCGCGAGGAGCGGTGTCGGCGCGCAGTAGCAGCGGCGAGCAGCAACACAGCTAGTAGCAACACAGCGAGCAGCAGCAACACAGAGAGCAGCACAGCGACCGCGAGCAGCGGCGAGCAGCAACACGCGAGCAACCGGGCCTGCGTCGGCGGCGGCGGCGCTCGAGCGAGCGCCTGTGCTCGCGTTGGAACGCAGGCGCCCACGTACAAACAAAACTGAAATAATTATATGCAAATAAATGGCAAAATATAGATGTGAAGAAACTCATACGGTAGGAATGTGTTGGAGCAACGGAGAAAAGGAATGAACATAGCGTGGCCACATTGCGCAGAGACCGCCAGCCGGACAGTAGAGTTACCGACGGCCTGGAGCCTTGGCGTCGCCTGATAGGCCCTCCCCAAGGCTTGCCGTCGCCGAATCCAGCCTTCGGCGGGCCCACTGTTCGCAAATCCATCCTCTCAGAGGCAAGTTTAGGCCTGCCATTGGTTTGGATTTAAATGGTTAACACGGATTGAATTCTTCTCTGGACGCTCATGGAATGGGCTGAAATGGATTAGGCCTTCTAGCGAAGTGGTTCGGTGTGGATTCATTCTCCTATTGGTTTGGTTTGGTGTGGGTTGAAAAGGGTTTCCTCACCAGGCCCCAGCTGTCCGGGTGTCTTCACTGCACGACGAGGCATTGAGCCGCACGCGCACGTTGTTACCGGAGGGGACTCGGGGAGCTGGAAGCAGCAGAGCACGGCGCAGGCGCAGGAGCAGAGAGAGACGCCGATCGAGCATCCATTGCCGGCATGGCCGTGCCGCTGCAGGAGAAGCGGCGGCGGCAGCAACGGGAGGGAGAAGGAGAGGAGGTGGAGGAGGACGACTCGCCGTCGGTGGCGTCGGAGTTGAGGGAGTTGTGGGGCATGGCGCTGCCGATCACAGCGCTCAACTGCGTGGTGCCGGTGCTGTGACTGGGGCGGCTAGGCCCGCGGGACCTCGCCGGCGGCGCGCTGGCCATTGGGCTCACCAACATCACCGGCCACAGCGTGCTCTTCGGCCTCGCCTCTGGCCTCGAGCCGCTCTGCATCCTGAACCATCGATCTACATCACTCGCTGGACGGCGGCAAGTTCTTTGTCGCGGCCACGAGGCGGACCGACGCCGTGGTCGCCATCGCCGCCGCGTCCTCCCACCGCCAGCCGCCAAGTCCTGGACAATTGCTGCTGGTAAGAACGGTTCCCGGATGAGTGCAGATTTGTTTGAAATGGATTCAAAACGGGTTGGAGATTGGATTCAACCCATGGGATATAAAATGGTTCGGGCTAAATATTACCTGGACTAGTTTGGTGTGGGTCTTGGGAAGCTACGGATTGGATTGGTTTGGTTCAGCAAGTGTGATTCAAAATACTGGATTGGTTTGGTGATGGTCTGGTTTATAATCCACTGGCAGGCCTACTTGCCCGGCAGTGTCTTCTATCTCCCTTTCTCAAGAACCTTAGTTGACTTGGGCCGATATCCCAACCGTCGACACCAACCTTTTAGACATTTCTTAACCCTTCTAAACCTAATCAACATGGAATGCAATTTGGTAGGAATCACCACTGGCTGACTCCAAACTTTTTTAACCATATAAGAATCCCTTTTTTATTACTCCATTCCATATTATATCTAAAACCACCCTTGGTCTTTCTGGGTTGGCCATTTACTTGAAACAACAGAGGGTTATGGTCAGAGAACACTCTAGGCAATTTAGATACCCTAGACATAGGAAACATTGCCTCCCAACTCTTGTTAACAAAAACTCTGTCCAAGTCTAATTAGAGTGGGATCTTGCTGGTAATTGGTCCAAGTAAAACCTCTCCCATTGATATCAATCTCCCTAAGCTCATAAGTATTGATTAATGCTTTCAAGATTGTAACATTACACCAATCCTTCCTTCCTTTATTCTTGTCCTTAGCACATCTAACCATATTGAAGTCCCCTCCCACCACCATGGGACAAGAATCAAAGGAACAAAACCGAGCAAGTTCACTAAAAAAACCTCTTTTCTCTTCTGCATGAGGAACCCCATAGACAGTTACCACTAACATTCTAGTTTTCTTTACAATATCCCAAATGAACATACCTAACATATTGTCGACAAGTGGTTAATCGGGGGTTATCGTCGGCAATAGATTTTACTGGGGTTATGCACTAGATCTCAAGCTTGAAGGAAACGCAAGACAGGGATTATCCAAGTTCGGGCCCTCACAGTGGAGGTAACACCCTAATCCTGCACTCGCGGAATTACGATGGTGATCTAATGATCAAAGAGTTTCTGCCTCTATAGCCCTTACCCCTTGTAACATCCCAAATTTTAAACCCAATTTGGCACGTTAATAATTTCTTAAAACTCATGATTTAAAAATGTTAAATCATTTGTTATTTATTGCATCATGGCATTATCATTATATGCATTGCATTAAGGGGCATAATTCAAGCTTTCCAAATTTATACCTTGGTAGAAAATTTTGGCTTTTGGTTAATATATTTACAATATTATCTTAAAACCAATATCCCTTGTGAAGTATTTGGAAGTGTATTAATAAATCTTTGGAAAAACAAAATATAAATTCCTAAGTATTAATTTTATTTGAAAAAGGTATTTGGAAATGAATTTGTATAAGAAACCAAAAAATTAAAATACTTTGTTTCCTCCTCGGCCCGAGCTGGCCCAATCTCTCTCTCCCCTTTTCCCTTCCCGTTTTCCTCTCTGGCTGGGCCGAAGCCAAGCCGGCCCATTCCTTTTTCTCCCCTTCTCTCTTTTCTTCCCCCGCTCCTCGGTTCCTCCGGATGGGCCGCAGCGCCGCGCCGGCCCATGCTGCCGCAGCCGCCTCCCTTCGCCCTACACGCGGTGGAGCCGCCGCCAGGTGGGCCCGTCCCTTCTTCCTCCCCTACTACTCTGCGTTGCCGCTGTGAGTCGTCGCCGCTGTTCTTCCCCGCTCCTGAGGTCTCACTGGCTCGTCTCCCCAACGCGATCGTTCGTCCAGATCGTCTCCTCCGGACCCACTCCTTTCCTTCCTTGTCTTGTCTTGTCGAGCCCTAATTATTTTCTACCCCGAAGCACGCCGTCGCCAGACTTGACCACGCCACGACGCCAAGGTCGCCGCCGCTCTGCACCGCAAGACCTTGCCGCCGCATCTTCACCCTGTGCCAACTGCCAACCACTCCTTTGACGAGCCCTTGCCGCACCGCCTATAAATACCTCCGCCGCGGTACTCCTCTCTCGCCGGAGCTGACGAAGACGACCACGACCGCGCCGATTCCGTCATTCCCGAAACCTCGAGAGTTCCTCTTTAGCATCCCGGAGTTTTCCTCGGTGTTTCCCCTCGGCCAATTGAACCTCCCCGCCACCGGAACCTTCTCGCCGGTGGCACCGACCTTCATCCGCCGCCAATAGCGCCGCCCATCAACTTTCCCTCGGTAATCCTCGTCGCCGACCCCATAAATCAATTTCCCTCTTCATGTACTTCCTCCCGAGCCACTCGTCTCGCCCCTCCGAGCACCTCCGAGCTCACCCCCAAGGATCTTATGTTGGATCTGGATCCTTCCGGAGTGAGAGCTCCGCCTCCCACTCTTGTCGAGCTCCAAGGCATACCTTTGATGGTCCGTTCGCCACCGCCGGGTTGGCAGCCCGCTGTTGATGCCGATGATGATGATGATGACGGGGAAGTCCCCGTGGAGTTGGTCTCTGAATCCGATTACGAGCAGGACTAGCTCGTAGTCTCCTGTATCCTTTGCATGGGTCGTTGTCACCCTTTTCTTTTCTTTTCTTTTCTTTTTCTTTTGCTTTCTTTCTTGTCCGTCGCTTTGCCGCCGCGTCCCATTAATCGGGCCGCCCCGCTGCTGCTTTGCCGCCGCGCCTGCGTTGCCGCCTCGCTTGCCCTGCCGTGCCACTGCTTCTCCAGCCGCGATGAGGAGGAGGTCGGAGATTCGCTCCGCGAGTCCGCCTCACCGTTCCGCGAGTCCTCCACACCGTCCTCCGAGTCCCTGCCGTTCACCGAGCCCTCGCCGCTCCGCAAACCCTCGTCGTTCCCCGAGTCCTCGCCCTCGGCCCAAGCCAACTCTTCCTCGAGGAGATGAGGCGTTTTCCCCTCTGAATCTATGGTGTGACACTCCTGGTCTATTTGGTGCTTCTCTGTTGGTCGTATCTCTAGACCCTCTAGTCGTCCCGGCGTCTGTTCGTGTAACCCGTAGGTAGTTAGCTCGTGTTTTGGGCTGACGTACCGGTTGATGTGGTATCGCGCCCCTGTTTGTACTCTAAAAACTATTCTGTTATATTATGCTATGTGTGTGCATCGTGCCAAATTTGCATGTTTAAACTCATGTTTTGAAAAATCTGGGTTTTAGCTCCTTCCCCTTATTGTCTCTCGTCCTCTGGTCAAGCAGATGGTGATTTCTCGCCATGCTGGGCATGGGGATATCATCCGTGGTCGAGTTCGTGGTGGTGCTGCTAGCAGAGCTAGTGGATCTCGCCGACTCGGGAGGCAAGCCCAGTCAGTCCCTAACCCAGCTCATTCTTCCGTTGGAGGGCCATCCCGTGAGCTCCGCCTTTTTCCCTCTCCAGAGCCACAAAGATCTCCCCATAACCCTAAATAAATCACGTATATTAAATCTATCTATCTATATATCTACACATATATAAAGCATAATCTAATGGAGCCACTTTTTAAATTTTAAATACTTAGAATTTTCACATTGATCAAAAATAACAGAATAAGAATTTTCACATTAATAAAAAATAACAAAATAAGAATGAAAACACATGTACTCCTTTTGTTCCAAATTGAATGTCACCGTCGACTTTTGAATGTCACCGTCCATAATACTGTTTTAAGACGGTAGAGAATCTTTGGCTGCACGCTCTCTTCTTTTTATTTCACTTACCCCCTTAACATGTCACAGTTTCTGGTCTGGGTGCATATTATTATCGATTCATTTCGGCACCACGCCTAAATCCTAATTGCCACGTCACCCTTCACCAACGACACTCCGGGTAGGCCGTGCTGAGCTGCTGGATGCGCCCGACCAGCCGCTCGAACTCCGCCGACGACGAGCCCCCCTCGGCGACGTCCGCGGCCACCCGCTCCGCCAGCGCCCGCGCCGCCGCCCTGATCTCGCCGGACTCCATTGCCTCCTCACCATCCTCTCCACCA
>SPJY01013755.1:0-10237 GCA_005191435.1 Raddia distichophylla
GTCCCAGTCGAAGAGGAGCACCTGCACATTCATGAACACTTGAGCACATGTATGCATGCATGCATGCGTCGTCCATCCACAGATCCACTGCCATGGAGCTATGAATACGATGCCCGAGCTCGCATGCGTGTTCATGCGTACATGCAAGTACCTTGTTCCTCTGTGACAGGTGGGGCAGCACCTTGTCCCAGGTGGCCTGGCTCCCTCCATAGCCATGGCTCAGAACTAGGGTTCTCTCCCCACACCCAACGATTCTTGGATTCAAGAACATCATTCTTCTCAGCTTAGAGAGAGATGGTTATGTATGCTGCTTATGCACTTGTGTCTACCGTGTGCACCCTCTTGCTTCATACCTGTATGGCTGTATATATAGCAGAATAACAATTTTCTTTAACGCAGAATTTCAGGATTGGAACTTTCAGTGACATATATTTTCTTCTTTGTGTAGCGGGGCATATAAGCACATAACTACTACCCGCCGCTTGTCAGTGAGTCAAATATGTATTTATATATCCACATCTAGTTATATGGATTGCATTTTTGTCCATGTTGAATCGATGATATATACACTACAGTTTTCCTAATAAAAAAAAGTGTACCTACACACTTTGTGCGATCGATAGACGTCAGGAATTAATTGATACATGCAAACAAATAGACATGAAAAATTTGCTAGCTGAAGCGTGTGGTGAGGATTTACAGGTATGGCCGATAGAACAGTTTGTGGGTCGCCAAAATTGCCTCCAACAGAGGACAGTATGAAAGGAACGTCTGCATGACCCAAGAATAGCTCTCTACTAATTAAGTACTAAATAACCAAGTAAAACTCTTATATTTATATCCAGCGACCATAATTAGTAAGACCGTCTTCAACCTTTTTTATTCATTCCATTCCATTCCATTCTCTATTCGATTCCAAACATTCTTTTCCTTTATTTCCCATCATTTCCAGCAACATCCCTTCGACGGAATTCTTGAAGAGAACGGAGAGATAATTTTGCGGTGAAGAAAATACACAAAGAAATTTCTTCTAAAAACCATGAAAAATCTGTTGAAACATTAAAAAAACAAAATTACTCTAAAATAATGGTTCTCAAAAAAATACTTGGGGATCGATGGTCTAACCTCATTTCGAGAAATACGATCGGGACCTTATAGTCATTTGTTTTCGGGGTTTCAACTTTCCAAATTTTTTCCTGACGACAAGAAGAGATGGCAGAAAAGTTTGTCCCGTGGAAACTTCTCTGACCGTGAGGAGCGTACGTGTGCACCTTAATTAATTAATTATCTGCCCGAAATTTACACAAAGAAAACTAATAACATGAGCATCGATCTGCTTATATGTTGTGATGAATACAAAACTAAGGTCTTGTTTGAAAGATGGACCATCTCCTATTTTCAACAAAAATCAAACTGTTTTGTATGAAATTTCAGCTTCAAAGAAGGCAAGAAGCTGTAGGTTAGAAGAGGATATCAGTTTGGGGGACTTGAGAAGAGAATGTATTAATTTGAGAACAGAAAAATATTTAGAGCTAGCGAATTAAAGAAAAAGTATAAAATACATACCACATTCATGCCAAAAAAGCTAAGATAAATAAGTTGACGCAGCATATCAAAACAAGGCAAAGGGGGGAATAAATTTACACATAGGAGTTTTATAGATGCAACTAAATTACTGTAGGAATCATTTTGTAATGGTTTAGAAAGCAAGGCAATAAGCATATATTTGGATTGCACATATTCGATCCAACAATCTAAAAACTGTGATCATTGTATGCAATGAAGCGCTTATAAAATTTTGGTCATTAATTTATCCATCAACAATCATACTCCACAAAGATGATTGTTAATTAGATAGGTGTGGGATCAAATTCAATTGTGGAGCTGGGATTATATCTAATCGTGGATTGGATAAGATTGGATTGTGGATTGGATATCTTCTGGGGAAATGAACACTACCATTGATGGATGAACCAATAATCAAGATTAAAGATAGGTTTCATCGGCCACCACTCAGCGCTCATAGATAGAGTTAAGACATTACTTAAGACGAAAACAATCAATATTCCTTTTTTTCTAAAATAAACAAACCCCTCGTCAAGAAAAGTGTTTAAACCCGACTAATTAAAAAGTTTAAACCCCACTAATTAAAAAGGCCAGTATATAAGAAAAGAACGTGCAGGTATCTTTCTTCCCTACGAATACGTACATGGACGTACCTTTCGAAAGGGGAACAAACATGGAAGAAGCGTAAGATTACGAATTGAATCCTCTCAGCTGAAAGTCTGAAGCATGGGCGAGATTCCCGGCCATATGGTCCTAGAAAACAATCGATTGTTATAATACTAATTAATTACATTACGATTGTGTCTCTGTCGCTTGTGAGCGAAGAAAGAAAGGATCATGGAAAAGTGGTAGCTTGTCGCGTGGCTGGGTAGGCTTCGACTCGGCTCGACTCGACTCGACCGTGGAATCGATGCATGCACTTGCATTAGGAAATAATTAACTAGTCCACATGATCTTTGATCAGCTTAATAATGCGTGATTAAACTAGTAACAGCCTCGATCGATCGTCAACAACCTTGCATGTTTGGAGATCTACTTTTAATCGGGTCTAGCGACAAGCTAGCTAATTAATCCACATTATCTGGCGTACGCCAAAACATATGTGCAGATGGCCTAAACTGTAGAATTAATGGATGTGTTTACATGTGCGGTTGCATGCTAGCTAGCTCGGTCTAGGAGGCAAATTCTTTATTTCTCGTAGTCATTTCAGGAAAATCTGGATGCCAAGTCGAGCCAAATGTGCTACTTTTTTTCAAACAAGGGCTACTAGCAGACTATATACCGTTGCAATTGTATAGCTGTTTCACATGAAACACCACAAAAAAGCACCGAGTGAAATACACGAAAACATAAAACATCATGTGAAAACACTCATGAAACGTAATGCGGAAGAAGTCCAATTTATCTCCCTTAACTATTGCAGAAGTTCATTTTTCCTCCCTCAACTCATTTGTGGCCGTTCGATGCAAGATTGGACGGCCAGATCTCACCCATTTAACACAGAGGGAGGAAAAATGAATTTTTTTCAATAGTTGAGGGAGGCAATGTGGACTTCTTCCAACGTAATGCATATGAAAATACTAATGAAACATGGCATGAAACACTTATATCGCTGCAACGGTATACCATCAGTGATGAATATGCATGTTTATAGTTAGTCTAATTCGTCGGCACTAGCGTCAAATTAAATTGATCACGATGACGACCCACCACCATAGCTCGTCTCTGAAACTTCTACGCAAATGTTCACTGTTAGGTCACAGTGACCATGATAACTACATACGCAATTATGCATATATATGTTCCTTGCACGATTAGGATTTAGGACTCATCTATTGAGCTAGAGACTGTTTATTACGAGATGTTTCATGTAGAATGAACTATTCATATATCACTCGTATTGACATAACAGTGTCTTTAGCTCAATTTTGTGCTGATTGTATGGATCATATATGTCCATGCATGGCAGGGGCGGACGCATAACAAAATAGTAGAGGGTTTATCAGGGTTATCTTCTAGCTCTAGGCCCATCTTCTTCTCTTTCATACCCTAAAAATGATAGGTGGGTTTAAGACGGGTTCCATTGCCACAACAAGGTTAGGAGAGGCTGCAGCCCCCAGACCCGGTGCTAGCTAGGTTCGCCCCTGATGCAGGGTACAGAGGCTAGCTGTAACACTTCTTATTATCAAAAATGCACTCTTATAGTTTGGAAAGATCACAAATCGAGCGATTGACACTATATTAAAAGATCGGTTTGGTGGAACTAGCTTTGCACTAATTTCTCTAATTTTACCAATTTTTTAAGAAACAAAAATATAGTAA
Source organism: Raddia distichophylla (assembly GCA_005191435.1). NCBI lineage: Eukaryota > Viridiplantae > Streptophyta > Magnoliopsida > Poales > Poaceae > Raddia > Raddia distichophylla. The sequence continues at coordinate 3,889 of SPJY01013755.1, forward strand.
AATACAATACTCACTCTGTTTTTTATCTGTTAACTTTTATACATACCCTTCGACCATTCGTCTTATTAAAAAAAACTATTTAAGTATCGTTTATTTTGTTACGCTTTGTTTTATGGTTGAAGATACTTTAAGTATGACTTATATTTTTGCATATTTGCACTACTTTTTTAATAAAACAAATGGTTAAGAGCGTGTCGAAAAATCATTGGAAACAAATAAAAAAGATCGGAGGGAGTATTCGTTTGCCATGATCAGCCAGCACACACCAACCAAATTAATGAATTCTTCTTCTCCATGTTAGCTAGGCTGTCAGAGATTCGGATAAGAAGCTAGGATGCCTTCACTAGTCTATGTAGGTTTTGCAGATAAGAAGATGTGCATCGAAGATTTTGAGGCGCGTGTAATGTGGCGTCATTGAGAGGTCAGAGGTGGTGTGATTGGAGCCGAAAAGGTCATGGATGGCACCACACGTACACATGGAGGAGGCGACCCGTCAGATGGAGGTCGTCTTCAGCATGCATGTGGCCAACTTGTTTCCCTGAACCTACCTCTAATCCTGCACATACCTCCAAAACTCAACTTTTCGTCCATTAATTAACAATGCCGGCTGGCCTCCGGTTGCTATCCCATCTTTAATAGCATCAGTCGTCGTACGTACGTGGCTCGTGATTCATGAGATGGCAAAAGAAAAGGGGAAAGACAGAGGGATGAGAGGGAGTTGATTTTTAATTTGTTCGAGGAGCTTAGTTTAATTAATTTCCATCCAACTAAAATTGCACCCACAAATGATAGCTGGCACTGGTATAGACTAGACGCGTGGGCGCGCTTGTGGCGCGCCGAGGACGGGGCATGCGCTGTGCGGCACAGGCGGGCCGCGCCTGCCAAAACCGGGAAACGGACGCGCGGATGCAGTGGAAAAAGCGAAAACAGCGTCTGGCCGGGAATCGAACCGCGGTCTCCGCAGTGAGATCTGCCTCTGCTAGCCAACCCGGCAAACCACCCGAACCGTTGTTTTCTGCGCGGAAAAAATTATTTTATACTAAAAATCGAACGGACGGCCAGATCTGACTGCTACGGGCGATCGGACGGCCGTGGTGGCGCTGGATGGGGAGGCCAGCCACGTGGCGAGTAGCATTGAATATCAACAAATTTGAAATTTGAAAATAAATTCTAGGGAGTTTAAAAGATATCGAAATTTTCGTTTAAATTTGGGTTGGAAATTTGGAAATAAGAGTTAAGTATTTCAAAACTGTAGGATTCAATAACATGAATTAAGCAAATTATAGAATACAAAAAAAGGAAAACTGAATTTAGAAAATTAAATTTTGGAAATTCAAAAAAATAAAAGCGAATATATGAAAATCTAAAATACAAAATATCTATAAAGGTTTACAATTCCCGAAATTCATTTATTTTTTAATTTATAAGTGTTCTATATTTCGAAGGCTTTTTATTTCTATTATTTACTAATTAATATCGAAAAATTAAAAATATGTAATGCTTAAATACATTTATGGCCCGTTACTATAAAATTTTGATTGCACTTTGATAACACGTAAATTTCTGGATTTATTTACACTGCTAGACCAAATTTCCCCCACTTCATCCCCTCTCTCTCTATTCTTTGTAAAATTCATGTCTTAGGGGGTTCAAAGTTTTAAAATTCAATATCAACAAATTTAAAATTAGGAAATAAATTTAAGAGAGTTTAAAAGATATCGAAATTTCCATCTTAATTCGGGTTGAGAATCTGGAAATAAAAAATGAGGATTTGAAAAACTATATGATCCACAAACATAAATTTAGCAAATTATAGAATACAAAAAAAGGAAAATTGAATTTAGAAAATTGAATTTTGGGAATTCAAAAAACTAAAAGGGAATATATGAAAATGTAAAGTTTGAAATATCTATAAAGTTTCACAATTTCTAAAATTTATTTAATTTTGAATTTTTAAGAGGAGGGGCAAGGCAGTACGTGCACAGGCGAATAGAGAGGCAGCACGTGCAGAGGCTGAAAAATGCGCGCAGGAAAAAATGTCGGAGTGGGGATTCGATCCCCGGTCTCCTGCGCGAAAGCTAGCCTATCTAGCCAACTGACCAAAGCGCGAGCCCTGTTGGTTAGGTAGAAACAAAAATGCTTTTGAAGTTAAAAATCGAACGGACCGCCAGATCTGACTGCTGCAGGCGATCGGACGGCTGTGGTGGCACTGGACAGGGAGACCAGCCACGTGGCGAGCAGCCGTAGCTCGTGGTCAGGCTTGTACTATTTATTTATTGATTGATTGATTATTGATGATACCCTTTCATTTTCTTTGATAGAGTACAAGAAAAATATGCGCCACATGTCTGTATATGCTTAACGATGTGTCCCAGTGATATGATATTTTCTGGGTCTTGGAAAAAAAATAAAAACTGTGAGTGAGACCTTAGAAAATTATATTTCGCTGGCCAAATATACATGCTTTGCTACGAGATAATATACATTTCACCGTCGAGACTATGAGCAAGGCCATTAATTATACTCTCTCTATTTTAAAATATAAGGCGTACAATTAATTTATAGAGATGGTCTCCAATGTAGAACTTGATCGTATCCTGATTGATGGAGACAGTTCCCTAGACATCATCACGGCTAGGGTTCTGTAGCAAATGCAGGTACCCCGCCCCAAGATAAAAGATGTCATCGTCCTATTTCATGGGATAGTGCCAAGGTCATCCCTGGAGCCCCTCGGGTAGATTGTCCTGTCTGTCACATTCGAGAACGCAAAAAACTTCAGCATGGATACGAGGTGATCGGCTCCAAGCTCCCCTACAACGCCATACTGGGCCAGACCGCTCCGTCCAAATTCATGGCGGCAACCCACAACGGCTACCACTACCTGAAGATGTCGGCCCCTAGTGGGGTCATCACGGTAAAGGGTAGCCACGACGCGGCCTTGCGACGAGAACGCAATAGCATGGTCGAGCCACTCCCTCAGCGTGGCTCTGAGCCCGTGGACCATAGCTCTAACCGTTGTTCCGAGAGTGTCCTATGTGGTACCGGGTGCTATGAAATTTTTCTCTTCGGACCCAACCTGCACGCAAGTGCTGGCCTGGCCCCACACCCATAGGAGCCGTCGCTGTGATGCCTGACGGGTTGCAGGTGTCCAAGCTAGGCGCGGGCCCTTCTTGGCTTAAATGGGAAATGCCATCGAAAACCATGTTCACTACGTAGCCGAAACACATCCATGTTAATGCTTGCGGCGCTCATCGTGATGCCACAGCTGACGCAACGTACCTTGGGTTTGGAACTAGGAGGCCGTGCTTGTGCTTGTGCTTGTGCGCTAAATTAATTGTGACCGTCTCTGCGTTCCGGCACGTACATGTGGGTATGTGGCAGACAATGGGATTCAACTCCTCTGTCGTTTCGGGCACTTTGGTCTTGTTTTTTTTTTTTCAGACCGAAAGTTGCAGAGAATTTTAATATTAAAAAGTAGTGATTTCTTGAGAGGTGTTTTGAAGAGCTCAAAACGTTATAAAAAATTATTTTAAAAAAATTAAGAGGAACTATTTAAAATCTCACAAAATGACTACGTAGTGCTACATCATTTGTTTTGTAAAAAATAATAAATTTTTATTTCATTTAATTTAAGCCGAAAAGAACAAGACCTTTGTGCGTCTAACTCTCAAGGTTTACGAGATTATAATATATAAATAGACACAGCTAAGTCCATACATGCATTCACAGGAGTTTCATGTTATGTTAAGGCATTTTTATCCCTATATCCTTTTCCATGCCTGGTCACAAAAGGTTTGAAAATGAATATAGGGTTAAAGATGTCTTTAGTTCATGGTAGGAGGAAGGCATCAGAGGGTGGAAGATATATAAAGATTTTTTTTAACGCAATGGACAGAAGCTCTACCATTCCAATTAAGAAAGAAAGAACAACAAAAAAATGTGTGTGAGAGAGAGGGAGCAAGAGCAAAGTGAGAGAGATGAAGGGGCAACCGAAGAAAATATGACTCGAGCTTTCATTTAAAATTGAACCAAGAAGATATCATCACAGAAGTACACAACAAGGTCAAGGCAAAACCAAGACCAACTTCCACTGCCACACAGAAGACTCCAGCAAGCCATCACCACCGATATAGAATGCTTGGCTAAAACGTCCGCCACCATCGTAGCCAACTGCACTGTAGGATATACAATTGGCGGTTCAATCGTCAGCCGCTGTTGATTTATGATTTAAATTCAATCAAAAGAGATTGAAGGATTTTGTTATGTTCGGCATTTTATAAACCTTGGAAGGGTTTTCCACGCTAAATCCCGTGTCTCTCTGTTTTGTGTTTTCGATCTTCTTTGTTTTATCGTGTGAATTTTGCAAACAACCGCGACCTCAAATGCTCGACCAGATATCAAAAGAGCCGAGGACAACGCCAGTACCGTCACCGCTACACAAGATGTTTCGACTGAGAAGCAGGCTGCCACCGCTGCCAATCACTCTGCTCGGCGGAATATTGGGAGATGGGAGGACAAGAGGGTTCACTACAAGATGGTCCGCCATTGCCTCCATGGTACCAATGTGCATCCGAAATGAAGACAGGCCTAGTCCCTCCGGCCCCAAATCAGTCTCTGTCCTCCCCGTAGGGGCGGTTCAGCTATCCAATCACTGACGTACGTACTGTGGACACGAAGCGTGCACAGCATCATGCCAAATTGCTAATAGCCTCATTGTCATCGTGAGGTACGACATCTACGCACACTACTCACAAGTCACGCCACACATGCCCTTCTTTTGTTTTGGTTTGGAAAATTTGTCATTTTACATTTTGTAATATTTCAAAAAAAAATTAAAAAGATTTTTTCAGACTATAAGGACATGTTTATCAAGTGGAAACAAGGACCACTTGCATTATTCCGCTTTCTTGCTGCTTACATATGAACCCAGTTTTTTTAGCAAACATATGGACCCAGTTTTATATATACATCAATAATTACAAGGGGAATTAAAAATGCCGTCGTAGCATGAAACGGGCATGAAGACCTGCAAACAGCAGGAAGAACTTCGTTATTGCATTCAACAAAAGAAAATTGGCTGATACAAGATATGCACAGGGTTGTCCCTGCAGCAATCGGTTAGCTGCCTAACTGTTGCAAATAAAGGCAAACAGCATTCTCAACAAATTCTTCTATAACTATTAAAGAGAATGGTCCTATATCCCAACTTTTCATCTCCACCATCTGTTATTCCATCAATGGGCCATACATTATAACATTCATTTATTCGCTCTGCTTTCTTATTTTAGTGTGTTATAATTTAATAGCTTTCAATTAGCAAAAATGCTTTGTATTGATTTGGTTTGCTTTCCTCAGTCGAGCATGTAAGCATAGTGGAATGCAAGACCCAAACACATTACTCACACTGCTCAAGACGTTATTTAATGTTCTTTTAATGCATAGCAAAGCAGGAGCACTAAGCTAGTTAACGATCAAACTGAACACCACCAGCCACACGATGTCACAGCTTAAACTCACAATCTAAATAGGGAACTGGTATGTTAATCCAAGATCCCCACATCTCAAGTTAATGCAAACTCACTATCAGCTCAATTGGTGATCCTTCATTCTCAAATTCAAATTGATGATCAAAACGAACACCAGTAGCAACATATAAAGTAACTTAATCTGACTAGGAAATTGGTACGTTAGTTCAAGATGCCCACATCTCAAGTTAATGCAAACTTACTATCAGATTTTTCTTATAGGAAATTGGTATGTTAGGAAATTGATGTTAATATCACTTGTGCACTTGTGTCCTTGTGGGGGGTGATCTTCATAAATTTTTCCTATATGGTGTCTGTGTCACTTGTGGCTTTGTGGGGGTGATCTTCATCAATTTTTCATATATGGTGTCTATACAACATAATGATGCCACATCCTTTAGAACCTTTCAACTTGCAAAATGATTTGGTTAAGTCCTTGTATGCTACGTTACTCTTCAAGAAAATGGAGCAAATTTCTGATGCACCCACATAGAGAGTTATATTCCTACTGCCTTATTAACAGAACAATATAGAGATAAATATTGAAATTTTTTAAACCAAAACAAAACAGCACAAAAGAAATGATAAACTCATAACCTATATTTGCATAACAAGAAGCAATTCAAAAGCACCTCTAATGCAACATTGTGTTAAAGCTAACTATTTATACAGGCAATAAGAACTTGTAAATTAATTCACTGCCTCATTGCAAATCAAACCATTTCACCTAGCTCAAAAACCTATAATGTTATGCACGTGATAGTTGCAATATGCTCTCTCACTATCATTCATACAAGTGAAACGAACAGGTAGTAGAAGAGGAA
>SPJY01013759.1:0-23030 GCA_005191435.1 Raddia distichophylla
TAACATTAAACTTTCTTTATATCAAAGCTAAAATATTAGTTACCAAAATATCCTTTGGGTTTTTGCCAAAATAGTAAAAGCATTTTACACGTTAGATTTAAATTAAATATGTATTTTTATTGCACCTTAATCAAACTTATTAATTATCAAACATAGATTTTGACTTTTGCAAAAATACTTTGACATTCAAAATTTGGAATAAAATTCTTAAAACGTAACATACACATTTTCAAAATAAAATTATTTCAAGAAAATTTTTATTTTACATGAAATGATGCATGATTTTTATGGTTTGAAAATGGGGATGTTACACACACGTCCTGCGCGAGATCTTCTTAACCACCCCCTTTCCTTTGGGGATGGCTTCTTGTGCTCCGACCTCCAAAGCTACTTCTTCCCGTAGTGTCAAGAAGAGATAGCTTGAAAAGAGCTAAGATCCTCAGACAGAATAACCTTAGCTTAGCAAGACTCATCTTTCTAAGCCAGGACAAGATACCCTGTGAATATAAAAATCTCATCTATAATTGCACCCAGAATAAGATACTTACTCCCGAGACAGATACTATACTAAAATTGTTAGTGCATAAAGTAAATATTGACTAAATTAATAAAGGAAAGACTTTGTATAAATGTAAATGAGTCTTGTAAAGGGAAAGATACAAGAGCTATACCAGAGCTCCGGAGGAGCTCGACTTGACTCTTACTACCAAACTACTCTAACCTACTCTACTAAGAGTGGAAAATGAAACTCCTTGTGGTGTTGTGTTTATGTGTGTCTTCAAAATGCCAAGAGCACCCTTATTTATAGTGAGAGCTGCCTTGGGAGCTACTCAGCCTCGGAGGGACACAACCGACTGACAGGTGGGGCCAGTCGGCCTAGATGAGGTTGGGCGGCCCTTGGATGCTTCGTCTTCACTTCCAATGGTCTAGATGGGCTCCAAGAGACAGTTATCTGAGCATACGATGCTGCTTGGTGTTGGGATTACGCCGACCATCCTAGTAATTGTGTCTTTGGCCCTTCGATCCGCCGCATTGATCTCCTAGACCGCGTAGATGCAATCCCCAAGTCTGTATGGCAGTTGACACGGTTGAAGGTGGGCCCATTGATCCAGGTGACTCCATCATCCAATACTTGATTATTTTCGGCTTCAATCCAATGCTTCATCTTCACAAGTGGTATGTTTATTTGCATGAAGGAGGATCCAAGGTGGCTTAGCTGACTAGTGGGGCCGACCAGCCCACTTTTGTAGTAGAAACTGTCTATTTTGTGCTAAATGTGCACCTACATCAGATACTCTCCATAACTTGTAAAACTTTATTAGTTTAACTAAATAATTACATTGTTTTAGAATTTTGCTTAATTTACTAAGAAGTTGGCAGGTCAAATGGTGTTTTAACGACCGCCAACACTCATCTCAGTGAGAAAATTCTTCTCCTACTTTTCCCCTTTCTCTAGTTCTCTACAAAAGTAGACATGTCTTCATCTTCCTACTCCAGCGAGTCAAAATATTCAAATTAGAGCAATGACTCTGCCATTGCTATTGACCTCTAAGTGGAGTTCTCGGCCGAGGTGCACTCAAAGATGGAGGTCACCGACGATGCAGCCATATCACCTAGGCCCTCAAGGAGACAGAAGAGGAGGTTAGCACCTCCAAATATTTTGCCACTTTGCATGCACCAACAACACTAATCCCATCGTCCTTGTTGATGATTTGGATAATCATTTGGTGGCTCCTCTGAACCCTCCTATCGACCTTGCCGACCCTCCTTCTCTAGAGAACTCATGTGACAACAAAGACGACAGTGAGGCAAGGCCTTCCCATGCAAACAAATGATGTCGCTTGTTTTAGGTTTCCATCTGCTTAGTAGCCAACAAAAGGTTGCCTCGTAACCACCGGTATTGCCAGCTAGTTAGCCGACGGTCAAGGCATTAGGGTATTGAACTAGAAGAGTCCCCCCTTTTCTAATAGTATAGACATCTTATAAATATGTCTTCTGCCATTTGTCAGTGAACATTTTATTATTACTTTAGCACTAGTATCGTCTGCTTCTATAACCTTATTATCCCAACACAACTTGTAAGAATAGTATTGTCAACTTCAAATAACAATCTTTTATTATTTCAACATTACTACACTTGACTTATATTTCAACAATATTATCATTTATGATATGATGTCATTTTCTCTCCTGTGTTGTCATTGCTTTTATTTAAGGTTTTCTTGACTTCAAATAAACAACAACAACAACAATAGTATATTCATCCATTTTCCACAAAATCCTACAATTTTCTACCGCCGCCATCACTTGAAGCGACTCCGCCACCATAACTCTAATATTATGTCCAATGGTTTTGGTACTCTCCCCCTCCCCCATTAAATAAGCACCCTAGATGCTTTTTTCTTGGTCCAGTAGACGATTCTAATCCTATCTCTTTCATTAGGGATCATGCTCCTTTAATTCACTTGAATTTTCCTGGTATTGATTTGAAAGGATGGAAAGATAGCTTTAAGGCTTGGCCAAATATGATTTCTCACTGGACAGATTGGTACGACAGAGTAACACGGGTCAAACGAGCCCAATGGGAGCAATTAGGTATTGCTAATCTCCTTCCTCTATCTCTTTCCTACTTGCCCCCAAACAAGCAGATGTTGATCACATCTAGATATTTTTGGTGTGGCACCATCAATCAATTAGTTTTTAAAGCGAGCCCTCTGTTGGCAGTCGTTAAAGTCTAATTTCGCCAACTTTCCGGTAATTTGGGGGAAAATCAAGATTTATATAAGCATTTTATTTAAACTAATAAATTTTCACAAGTTTTAGTGAGTTCTTGTCCTTAGGAATAAAGTGGAGAAAAAACGGAGCTGAATCGGACGAAGAAGCCTGTCGGCCAACCTACCCTAGGTCGGCCGACCTGACCTCTACACCAAACCGACTCCAATTTGTCCTAGCTGCCAAGAAATGCATTAAGGAGTAATATCAAGTGTCCACATGAGTTGGTTTGATCAAATGGCTGCAGTTCCTTCACACTTGGGTAACTTGGCTCTTAAGGAAGTCAATTCCACTGGCTCTAACTGCCTAAGCCGACGTGGGGAATTAATCTACACCGTCAAAGAAGCATCCCAGGCAAAAACAAGGGACAGGATCAACTGAAGGTGGGTTGGCCAACCCCCTTGGATCCCCTCTCGGATTCTCCTTCGGCTGGTGTGGAGGTGACACTTGTCCCATGACGTGGAAGCTCCCCATTAGTTGCGGATGGCTATAAAAGGAACCCCTCACCTCACTTAAGAACACAACACAACACATCCCTCTCATTTGGAGTCACTCTTCACTTGTTAAAGTAGTTAGTTTGTGAGTTAGAGTTGAGTCGAGCTGAAGCTCGGAGTTCCGAAATTGTCTTTGGGAATTCGGGTAATAGCTCTTATGTCCTTTTTCTTTTGTAATACTTTGCTTTTATAATACAAGTGTCTTTCATTATCTAAGCTGAGCACATTTACACTAAGTGTGAAATATGAATTATTACGGCGGTTGATTAAGTTCATCTGGTTCCGAGTCTGGGTCCAGTCTCATATGCTTAGAATAGCCTAAGTATTGAACTTGGATCGCCTTCCTAGGATTCGGGGAGGAGTGATCGGATTTAATAGCAGACGTGGTGTTTAAGATTATCTCTGACTTGGTTTGCACCCCTTCCAACGTACTTTGCGGTAGGTGGTGACAGCCCTATCTATACGAGATTTATCTCACGTGTAATCCACTGCATTAGGAATTGGACCAGTAGGGCCCAATCGGGGGTGGTCATAACTATTCGGTGTTCTTAACTGATAGTGGGCGGTAGTGAATCGGCAGAGCTCCGACAAAGTCCTTAAAACAAACACCCAAACTCATATCTACTAGTTTAACCTGATAATTTATTGCACTATTAAGGAACTTTATACTCTTCTCGTTGTTGTCCCAACTAGCTGCCTAACTTATCATTTTTTCCTCCCGTGTGTGTGTGTCACTGGTCTTATTATCTTATTATTATCCTTACCCCCGTTGACTAGCTCGCTAGTATCTTAAATAATATAGATATTAGCATTATCTTTAGGGTTAATTTCACTGGTGCCATTTTTAAACAGCCCGAAACCATGGTTGCCATTTTTCAATCGCCTCAAGCAGAGATGCCATTTTAACTATTTTTCTTTTCCAAACTTGCCATTATGAGGATTTAGAGACAATACATGTTCCAAATACACATGGAAATACCTCATATACGGTGGACCCCACCTGTCATTGGCTACTCTATTTCTTCTTCCTCCTCACTTCTCTCTCTCCCCTTCATTTTCCCTAAATCCTCCGGTGAGCTCCATAGCTCCCATGCGACGGTGGCGAGCTCCTCCTCCCCCGCGCGCAGCAGGTCCCTCGCACGCCGGCGAGCTCCTCCTCCCGCGCCTGCAGCTCCCACGCGACGCCGGCGAGCTCCTCCTCCCCCGCGCGCAGCTCCGACGCGACGCCGGCGAGCTCCTCCTCCCCCGCGCGCAGCTCCGACGCGACGCTTAGCCAGGAGGGGGGTGGCCGAAGGCGAGCTAGCGGTGGCGCAAACCAGAGCTGGGCGGCGGCGCTAATGGCGGCGGCGGCTAGAGGCCAAATTGGCCGGCGCAGCACTAGGGGTAGCTGCGGGGGAGACCTAGGATGCTCGAGGACACAAGCTATTGGATCAATTGGGTTTGTACGAGCTCAATTCGAAGTTTTGGCCGTGGTGGCCGGAATTGGGGCAAACATATATTAGAGCTCACCGGTGCTTCTCCGGCAAGGGCGTCTACTCGGGGAGGTTCAGGAAGGCACGGCGGAGCTCTGGGAGGTTCACTGGTGCTTCTCCGCCGCCGTGCCATGAGCTCCGCGCCTCCGCCGCCGTGAGCCGCCGCCAGGGAGGTCTGCGCCGCTGCCCCGCCGGCGAATCGGGAGGCGGCGCCGGTGGCGCGGTGCTGGTGGAGTAGGACGGGATGAGCGGCGGCCCGGTGTCGGACGGGGTTGCAGGCTGGACAAGGGAGCTCGCCGACGGCCAGCAGTAAGAGAGACAGGGGAGAGAGAGAGAGGGGATGAAGATGGAGGAAGAAGAAGAAGTGTAGAGTATGACATGTGGGACCCACCCGTCAGATGTATTTCCTCTCGTATTTTGACCCGTAATGCTCCATAATGGCATGTTTGAGAGGAAAAACTCACTGAAATGGCATATGTGGTTGAGGCGATTTAGAAATGGCAAGCACAGTTTCGGGGTGTTTAAAAATGGCATCGGTGAAATTAACCCAAATTATCTTTTTTCCTCGTCCCTGTGGATTCAATACTCTGGAATACTCCCGGGTGAGAACTACAAGCGATATCTGTCCGCTTGCGGATTATTTCTAATAGCGTAAGAATCGCCAACACCCTCTTAGCCCAACTCTTCTTGATGTTGCAATGATTTGCATCCTTAGGCTAGATGGTCCGCAATTGACTGCTCACAGTATACCCCCAGTTTTTCCTCGTCCTTCTTTCCTTAGGTTAGAATTTCCTAACTTGAGTCGCAACTAAAGAGGTTTTCAAGTAGTTGATCTCTCCAAATGTTCTCTTAATCAACTTAAGTTCTCATACCATTAGCCCTTCTTTTGAGATCTACCTTCCTGCAGTTAGGTTTTGGCCAAGTTCCACCTCAGCTATCTCTGTTGCCAACTCTGAAGTCAAGAGAACCCCTTAAGAGCCAAGTCGATGTCCAGTCAGCTATTAATACGACCATTTCATTCCTTCGTCATGGCATTCCATATCTCGATCTCAAAAGCTTGTCTTATAGAGAGTTTGACCACTGGTGCAAACAATTTGCTCCTATCTTTTCCCATCGCCACAACAAGAAAAGTCAGGTCAATCGATTTCTTCCTCACTTAGAAGAACCAGAGGCTGTGTCTTAATCTTCTAACCCATCAGACACTCATGATTCTGTTCATCCTCCATTTCCAGCTGATGCTGCTCATGTAACTGTGACGATCACAAAGAGATCGGGGAGGAACAATCGACTGGATCAGAAGAGAATCGAGAGAATCGGAGCTCGGATCCAGAGAAGAACAGAGAAACGAGAAGCAGCAGAGGAGATCAGATTTGGGTTTTTCTCATTGCGTGCCGGAATTGAAACAGTAGCAGGGTTTATAAACCCTCACACGGCACTTGGGCCGGACAGATACAAGGCCCATGGCCAAAGTCGGGACGCAGCCCACAAGCACACTCAGACATCCCGCCTTGCACTCTGCTTTCCTGACATTCCCCTCCCCTTAAAAGTGCGCTTGTCCTCAAGCAACACCTCTGGGAATTGTTGACGAAGCTGATGCCAATTCTCCCACGAATTCCAGGATGGAGGAGTCCTCGACCATTGCACCAGAGCTTGTTGTTGTATTTTGGAACGTCGCTGAATGAGCTTGATCCTCTGAATGGAAACAGGATACAAAGACATCTCATCGGTCAGGAAATGTAAAGTGTCATCAGGGCTAACAGTTACCATAGGTGGCAGAGCTTTCTTGAGCTGAGATACATGTATCACAGGATGGATCGATGCATTTGTTGGTAGTTGAAACTTATAAGCAACAGAACCAATTCTCTGCAATACTTTGTAAGGACCGAAATATTTGAAACAAAGTTTCTGTGATGATCTCCGTATGACAGATTGCTGAGCATATGGCTGAAGTTTCAAGTAAACCCAATGCCCCACTTCAAAAGATCGTTCCACTCTATGCTTATCAGCCTGATGTTTCATGCGATGCTGTGCTCGAGCTAAATTATGTTTGATTACTTCCTGTATGTGGGTTCGCTCTTGGAGCCAAGTTTGCAACTCAGTGATGGGCTGAATATTAGTATTAGACATACCGAAATGCCTTGGGGCATGTCCATACAAAACTTCAAAAGGAGATTTCCCAAGAGCCGAATGAAAAGAGGAGTTATACCAGAATTCTGCTTGGGACAACCACTTCGACCATTTAGTGGGACTTGATTGACAAAGGCAACGCAGATAGGTCTCAAGACACTGATTAAGACGCTCTGTTTGACCATCAGTTTGAGGGTGATAACTAGAACTCAGATTCAGAGTGGTATCTGCCAATCTGAACAGTTCTTGCCAAAACTGACTGGTAAACACCTTGTCCCTATCAGAGATGATTATGTGGGGCATTCCATGCAATTTATAGATATTGAGCATAAAGTGTTGAGCTACAGATGCTGCTGTAAATGGGTGGCTCAAGGCAATGAAGTGTCCATATTTTGTCAACTTATCCACCACTACTAAGATAGTGTCATATTGGCCAGATTTAGGTAATCCTTCAATGAAGTCCATACTGATTGTGTGCCAAGCTGCTGTAGGTATTGGCAATGGCTGAAGCAGACCAGATTGTCCAATGTGTGTGGATTTAGCTTGACTACGCACTGTGCACTGGGAGATGAATTTGATAATGTCCTGCTTCATGTGAGGCCATGCAAATAAGGCTCTAACCTTGTTATAAGTGGCAGTGATGCCACTATGTCCACCTAACCCACTAGCATGAAGTGCAGTAAGAATGGCATTGTGGGCCTCAAAATTGGAGCCTAACCAGACTCTTCCTTTAAATCTGAGAATCCCATCTTGTAATGAAAAACCATGAGAATTAGTGCCAGTAATAGCTAATTCAGTGAGAAGCTTCTTACAATGGTCATCATGATCATAACCCTCAATCACTACTTCCATCCATTTGGGTTGACAGGTTGATATAGCCATCACCTCTGCACCTGGGTAAGTTGTCCTGGATAAGGCATCAGCCACTGAATTGGTAAGTCCTTTCTTATAGACGATCTGGTATTGGAGTCCTAATAATTTGACAAAAGCCTTGTGTTGAATACCAGTGGTCAACCTTTGTTCCCCCAAATGAACTAAGCTTTTGTGGTCAGTAAATATATTGAAAGCATTTTGTTGTAAATAAGGTCTCCATTTTTCAACAGCCATGAGAATAGCCAAGCATTCTTTTTCATAAGTAGCCAACTGTTTTGTTTTGATGCCCAAAGCTTTACTGAGATAAGCCAGAGGATGCTTATTTTGCATGAGGATAGCCCCAATGCCAATGTCACTAGCATCAGTCTCAATGACAAAATGTTGCTGAAAATCTGGCATAGCCAAAACTGGAGCTGAACTCAGTGCTGCCTTGAGTGTGTCGAAAGCCTTTTGATGAACTGAAGTCCACATGTATGGGGTATGTTTTTTTTAGTAATTCAGTGAGACACTTGCTAATGATGCCATAATGTTTGATAAATTTCCTGTAATATCCACTAAGGCCGAGAAAACCTCTAAGAGCTTTCACTGATTGAGGTGTGGGCCATTCCTGAATGGCCTGGACTTTCTTAGGATCAGTGGCCACCCCTAGAGCACTTATGATGTGTCCTAAGTACTCCAATTGAGGCTGAGCAAAAGAGCATTTAGATTTCTTCAAGAACAGCTGATTGTCTTTAAGGATCTGAAACACTTGTTTCAAGTGCTGGACATGATCAGTCAAATTAGTGCTATACACCAGGATATCATCCATGAATACCAAAATACACTTCCTGATTAAGTGAGCAAAAATTGTATTCATCAAACCTTGAAATGTTGCTGGTGCATTAGTGAGACCAAAAGGCATCACTTTAAACTCCCATAAACCATGGTGTGTACTAAAAGCTGTTTTGTGCTCTTCTCCAGCAGCCACTCTAATTTTGTGATAACCTGAGTGTAGATCCAGCTTGGTGAACCACTGTGCCCCATGTAATTCATCCAAAAGTTCATCAATAACAGGAAGAGGATATTTATTTTTGACGGTAATGGCATTCAATTGTCTGTAATCCACACAAAATCTCCAAGCTCCATCCTTCTTTTTGACCAAAATAACTGGAGAAGCAAAGGGACTAGTGCTAGCTTGAACAATACCATTGGTCAACATCTCTTGAAGTTGCTTTTCAATTTCATCCTTCTGAGATGGTCCATGTTTATATGGTCTTATGTTCACTGGCTGAGCTAGAGAAATCAATGGAATGTGATGATCACAGGATCTGGATGGAGGTAATCCTGTAGGTGGTTGGAAGATATCAGAATACCCATCTAACAGCGTCTGAACTTCATTTGGCATAGGTTTGTCAGCTGCTTGTTCATCTCCCAAATACAAGTATACCATGTGTTGTTCAATATCTCCTCTTTTTCCCCATTTAACCAATTGTTGAACTGTCATGTGATGACATGTGGAAGTAGTGTCAGCAATGCCTTGTAGCTTAAATGAATCATGCTCAGTCTGATAGCTGATAGACTTTGTCCTCCAATCAATCCACATTGGGCTATACTGTTCCAGCCATTCCATCCCAAGGATAATATCATAGCACCCTAAAGGTAAAACTCGAAAGTTGCTCTGAAATGTAGTGCCCTGTATGAGGTACTGTAATTGATGCACTCTCTTATTACTGCAAAGTTTGCTACCATTCGCAATGACAACCTGAACTGGGGGTATGTTTTCTGTGGATAAGTGTAACTCCGACACTAGAGATGAGTTGATGAAATTGCCGGTACTTCCTGAATCCAACAAAATAGAAACTGATCTGTGGGGCAGTAAACCAATGAGCTTGATGGTGCTAGGACCTTGAACTCCATCCACAGCAAACTGAGATAAATCTAACTGGGGCTGATCACTTGTAGGCATAAGAGGAGTGAAATTGGTATTATCAATTTCTTCCTCATCTTCAGGAAAAACTGCTAATAGCTCTTCCACCACATGAATAGGAATTGCTGTAGGGCATTTATGACCAGGGTTCCATTTTTCACCACATCTCATACACAACCCTTGTGCCTTTCGTTGTGCCCTTAACGAATCAAATTTATCCCATGATCGTTGCTTCCCTTCCACTTTGGTGTCCTGTGGTACATTGGCCATAATACCTTTACCAATATGTACTGGAGGAAGTATTTTGCCACTGAACTTAGAGTTTTCTTTATGCTCCACTCATGGAAATGCTCTTTTAGAAGTACTAGCCAACTCTTCTTCTTGCAACAACGCCAATGATAGGGCATAATCCACAGTTTTAGGCTTATGTAATACTAAGGCTGAACGTAACTCAGGTTTCAAACCATCCAAAAATTTGTTCACCAGGAATACCTCATCCAAACAGGAATTATGAGCCATGACTTTGAATGTGAGATCCTGGAATGCTTCATAATATTCTTGGACCCCTGCAGTCTGCTTGATAGCCAGCAAAGCCTTCATAGAATTGCTATAAGTGTCCTGTCCAAACTTGCTATCCACTGCTACACAAAGCTCGGGCCATGAAATTCCTTCATGTTGCATCTCATAAGTTTGCAGCCAAAGTGCTGCTCGACCCTGAAAATGGAGTGTTGCAAAACTAGCCCATAGATGAACTGGAATTTGGAACATGGAAAAATACTTTTCACACTTTATTTTCCAAATCCGTGGCTGCTCTCCTTCAAATTTTGAGAAATCAGTCCTCGGCATCCTAAAATCTTGGTTATGCATGTTACCATTCGGATAGAAACTGTTACCCTGGATGCCATCTACCTGCGTGCGACCCCTCTCCATTTGTTGAAGATCAGCAGGACCCCGAATCCCTTCTCTGGCTTGTGATCTAACACTTGGTGTGGGTGATGGCGTCTCCTCTAGAAACGTCACCCGAGTACTCAGATTTTTCAGAGAATTGCATATTCCTTGTAACATTTGATCAATTGCACTTCTCCAATCATCCTGTGCCTTCAACCTTCCTTCGGTGGCCGTCACCGAACTCAGGATCGACTGCATCTTCTCCTCCATAGAGATGATATTTGCCTCTGCTGCCGCCATCCGAGTGGTGAGAGTGACTCCTCTCGTCGCCACCTTCGCGTCGGACGCGACACCGCGCGATCTCTCCCCAAATCAATGCTAACCTCGATTATAGGGATTGTCTTATGGTCTCAACCCTAGAGCGAGACCAGCCTGCCTCTCGGAATGATTTCACAGCTTTGATCGAGGGAATTTTGAGATCTTACAGTGCCCGGACCGTTGCTCTGATACCAATTGTGACGATCACGAAGAGATCGGGGAGGAACAATCGACTGGATCAAAAGAGAATCGAGAGAATCGGAGCTCGGATCCAGAGAAGAACAGAGAAAAGAGAAGCAGCAGAGGAGATCAGATTTGGGTTTTTCTCATTGCGTGCCGGAATTGAAACAGTAGCAGGGTTTATAAACCCTCACACAGCACTTGGGCCGGACAGATACAAGGCCCATGGCCAAAGTCGGGACGCAGCCCACAAGCACACTCGGACTTCCCGCCTTGCACTCTGCTTTCCTGACAGTAACACTTTGAACGAGTTTTCAGATAGGCATAGGATTAGACTAGCAGCACTCCACGCCTCCGCCACGCGGCTGCCGCCGTGCTCAACGGAGACGTCAGAAGATCAGCGGCGATAGGACGTGCGGGCGGCGAGTTTGACCTCGCCTTAATCGATGCCGACAAGCCGGTGCACATGAGCGAGTCTCGTTTTTTGGCTTTGACTCCATATGAGTCTGATGATGAAAGCATGGTAAAGGGAAGGAAAAAGAGGGACCGAGCGACTCTTCAGATGAACATTCAAAGAGCGAAATATTGTGTCTCGGATGTTATCAAAAAGGTCATGTTGTGTCAGCATGTGAAATTATTTTTTGTTGCGAGATTTGTGAAGGTCCTGACAACCTCACATCCAAGTGTCCGTTGTTACATTTTCCGAAACCAGTGGCAAATTTATGTGGATATGGTGCAGATAATTTGGGCTTTCACCAGATTCCTCATGTAGGTGTACATAGAGTTTAGGTGATGCTAGAACTGTCTTTATTCAGGTAACAGCCTAACAGGAGGTCAGCTCACAACAGATCAAATGGCTGGCGAGTTCCAGCGGTTAATTCCAATTAAGTGGCAGTGGGAGGTAAAGGAAAATAGACCAGGTCTTGTGCAGTTGTCCAAACAAGGTTGAGCTGAACAGATGGTGGAGCTGGATGTTATCAACATCAAAACGTATGGTGTTACTTTCAAAGTGGAGGAATGGAAGTTAAAGATTGATGTCAAGATTCATCTAGAGAGTATGGATCCGTGTCCATGGAACACCCTATGAAATTAGATCTTACTTCCCACTTTGTGCAGTAGGATCTATTATTGGGGCAACTCAGTACGTGGATATGGTGAGTACTAGGAAGTCAGAGGTGCCACGCCTTCAAATTGCCGTGTTAGATTATTCAGCTATGTCGTATGCTATAAAGGTGGTAGTTAGAGATTGTATGTATGAACTTCACACTGAGGTTGAGCCAAATAACCAGGAGAAAGCATTTGAGCATATGGAAGATAAAGCAGGTAAAGAGGGAGACGACGAACATTTCAAGGAAGGGACGAATGAGGAGATGGACGACCGTGATTCAAAGAGGAAGAAGAGTGGTTCAGGAGAAGCTAAAACCAACGAGCCTTCATCTTCTTGTACTGTTCCTATGCAAGTGTCTAAGCAAGTGTCCATTTGTATAGTGGGAGAAGACAGTAGCTTGACAACAGGATGACAGAGAAGAGAATGAGCAGGTCAACCTAGCTATGGGGTTGGCGGTGAGGAAGACTAAAAATCCTCATACCACACTTCGCTGGAGTTGCAGAGAAGGGCCGCATGTCGCAATTTGGAGGAACCATCAGTGCACGTCTAAATTCAATTGTTCATTTGCCTAATGATATTTTGATTTCAAGAATTGCTCAAGTTGGTGTATTATTAGGAAGAAATAATTTTCAAATAGAGAATTTCATCACATCTTTATAAAATATAGAATTAGATAGATGAAATTTCTCGGCTAGTAAAAAAATAAACAAAAGCCAGATTTTGAACCTTATGAAGATGATTCAGATTTGGAGGGACTTGATGCTACACTCAGTCACCTATGTGGTGGACAAACTGAGGTACTAATCGAAGAGGGACTAGATCATTTATGTAATGATCTAGATGTTGTCCCTAGAGAGAAAAATACAATCTAACTACAAACAAAGGAAAAGTTAGTCGACCACCCAAGAAACCTAAAACACCTTCAAAATTGAGTTTGAAATGAAAGACATTTTCTGAAATAGCAAAGGTCTTAAAGACTTGGCTAAACATATGTATCTTTCAGATCTTGTTAAAAATCAGAGATTAGATTTTATAGCCCTTATGAAAACTGGGCGAGCTAACTTTTCAGAATCAACTCTGAAGAATCTTTGTGGTGGGTTGGACTAAATCTGGCACATTATGCCACCCCATGGTCGATCTGGTGGTATTTTACTGGGTGTTAACATGCCGGTTTTCGATATAGGTTCAATTGTTGATGGTGATTTCTTGGTGTTATTTGATGTATATTGGCCGGCACAAAACCATTTGAAAGAAACTTTCTTAACCGAGATGGCAAATATGTGCGGTACCGAGTCACTGCCAATTCTTATTGGCGGTGACTTCAATATAATGAGACATTCTAAAGATAAAAGAAGATAATTTTGAGACAAGGTGGCCTTTTTATTCAATGCTATGATTGACATCATGAATTTAAGGGAGATTGACCTCAATGGCCGTCCGTATACTTGGTCAAATAATCTGGAAGACCCAACCTTTGAGAAGTTAGAGTGTTAGTAGGAGCCCAGTGGGAACTTAAATATCCTTTAGTAACAATTGATGTTGGTTGCAGAATTCTTTCTGATCATGCATCCCTTATACTCAAATCAAGTACCTCTTATCATCATGCAAACCAACCTATGTTCAAATTTGAATTGGGATGGTTAACACGTTATGGTTTTTTTTTTGACATGGTTGCCAATATTTGGCATGAACAAGTTGATGCTGATTCCTGTTTGAAACGATGGCAACATAAGATCTAAAAACTTAGAATTCATCTGGGGGGATGGGCTAGACATACCAGTGGCCATTGTAAAAAAGAGAAAAAAAAATTTGTTGAGTAAGATTGATGAGTTAGACAAAAATGCCGAAAATAAATCAGTTGAATCAGAAGTTGGTCCAATTTCTGAGAGAGGAAAAGGTCAAGTGGTACTAACAATCAAAGGAAAAATTCTTATTAGAGGGTGATAGAAATACTAATTTTTTTTCACCTATTTGCAAATGGAAAGCATAGGAAGTAACAAATTTTCCAACTAGACCAAGACCACGGTGTGATAGTTGGTGATACTAAGCTTAAAAACTATACCACTAATTATTACAAGGGTTTGTTTGGTCCACCAGAAAGCAATTATTTTTCCATGATTGAAAACATCCGGGATGATATTCCTCAGGTGACCAATTTCAAAAATTGCTCATTAGCAGAACCCGTCTCTGAAAAGGAAGTAAGAGATGCTATTTTTCAAATGGATCATAATAAAGCACCTGGTCCAGATGGCTTTTCGATTGAATTCTACCAAGTTTTTTGGGAGGTTATCATGCATGATTTGATGGCTATGTTTGAGGATTTTATAATGAAACCTTTTCTTTTCATAGTTTGAATTTTGGTATAATTACTCCTTTACCGAAATCAAAGGAAGCAACTTGTATTCAACACTATAGGCCTATTTGCTTGCTCAATGTTAGTTTTAAGATTTTTACCAAAGTGGGCACAAAAAAATTAAACGTATAGTTGACAAGGTTATTAAACCTTCTCAAACAGCTTTTATGCCCAGAAGAAATATCATGTAAGGAGTGGTAATTTGACATGAAACTATACATGAGATGAATAGGAAATATCTCAGTGGTATAGTTTTAAAACTTGATTTTGAAAAGGCTTATAACAAAGTTAAATGGACTTTTCTTCAACAAGCTTTGAGTATGAAACGTTTCTCCCCTAAATGGTGTAAATGGGTGGAGGATTATGTTTCTGGAGGAAGTGTAGGGTTTAAGGTCAATGATGATATATGCCCTTCAAACTGGCAAAGGTCTAAGACAAGATGATCTGTTGTCTCCCTTATTGTTATAGATGGCCAGATGGGCCGGGCCGAATGGGCTAGCATGAAGCATGATTTTTTGGCTCGGCCCACGCACGACATGACACGACAGGAGTTCGGCTCGGGCCAGCATGACCTGATGAGGCGTGCCGTGCCTGGGCCGTTGAGTCAACCCATGGGCCAGCACAGGCACGTCTTGCGTAAGCCATTGACCTGCTAGGGCCTGCCTCCCACCGTGCCCCTAGAAACCTAGCCGCCCGCTCGACCACCCCCATATATAAATCCCCCTTTATGTTTATCAATTGAACTACTTGTATTGTAATGATTAAAAGGAGGGGGTGTCAGGTGTGATGGGCCAGCACGGCACGCCTAACTCCTCGGCGTGCCGTGCCTAGGCCTCCCGCTAGGAACGTGGGCTGGCAAGGCACAACCCGCATGGTCAGTCGTGCCGTACCGAGCCCGGCTTAGGTGTGCCATGCCTGAGCGGGCTTGGACAAGCCGAGCCATGCCGTGCCGCCCATCTGGCCATCTATACTTATTGTTCAGTATTGTCATTGACATTCTACCTGTCCTTATTATGTGAGCGAAGCAAGATGATCAAATTGAAGGAATAGTTCCACAGTTGGTGAATGATGGTTATTTATTCTACAACATGCAGATGATACCAACATTTTTTAAAAATCATAACCTAGAGCAGGCACTAAACTTAAACTCTTGCTTTGTACATTTGAGCAATTATCTGATTTAAAGATAAATTTTCATAAGAGTGAAATTTTCTACGGTGATGCTAGGGAACATGAGGACCACTATACACAACTCTTTGGCTGCGATGTGGGCTCGTATCATTTTAAGTATTTTGGTTTACCTATGCATCACAAGAAATTGTGCAATGCAGAATCGTTTTGAGAGAAAATTAAGCGACTGCATGGAAAGGAAAACATTTATCTTCGGAGGTAGACTAGTGTTACTTAATTTTGTACTTAGTAGTATACCGATGTTTATGATGTCCTTTTTTAAGATTCCTCATCCTGTGCTTAAGAGATTGGACTATTTTAGATCTCGTTTCTTTTGGCAGACCAACGATTAACAAAGGAAATATCGTTTAGCCAAATGTAATATTCTTTGTCGTCCCAAGGACCAAGGTGATCTAGGTATTCAAGATCTAGATACTAAAAACAAGTGCCTCTTAGTAAATGGATTTTTAAGCTCCTAAATGAAGAGGGCATTTGGCAAAGATTGCTCAGAAATAAGTATTTAGTAAATAAAACTTTTCTCAAACTCAATCCTAGCCGAGGGACTCTCAATTTTGAAAAGGCCTCATGAAAGTAAAACCAGATTTTCTAAAACGGGGGCATTTTAAATTAAGAAATGGTACCCAAATTAGATTCTACAAAGATAGTTAGTTGGGACATTCCCCTCTCAATGAACAATATCCAAATCTTGTTGCCATAGCCAGAAAAAATAAACATGTCACTGTCTCGGAAGTTCTCAACTCATCTACTCTTAATATTCCTATTCAGAGAGCTTTAGTAGGCCAAAATTTAACAGATTGGCTTATGCTAAAGTCAAAACTTTCTAGGGTCCATTTAGAGTCAGATCAAGATTTTTTTTTGTTGGAATTTACATAAAAGTGGTCAATTTACAATCAATGTATCAAAAAATGATCAATACTACAACAGTTCAATCCCATGACTATATTTGGAGACTTAGAATTTCTTTAAAAACTAAAATCTTTCTTTAGCACTTAAATCGAGAGGTCATTCTTACAAAGGATAATTTGGCAAAGCAGGGTCGGATGGGCAATTTGCAATGTGCTTTCTGCAATAAAAGAGAAACTATTCATCATTTGTTCTTTAAGTGTCACTTCGCTAGATCTATGTGGCAAATTTTTCACATAGCTCTAAACGGGCCACAAGAAGCGATGCTCAGCATCAAGATCGGTTTCAACTACTGGCACTTCGCTCGTAACTCCATCAATACAGGTAATGCAAAAGAAATTTCTTTCTTTGTCAGGAACTTGCCATAGCTGCTCTCTACAGTAATCGGGATCAGTATCGGCGGCTAAAACTACTGACATAGACCCAAATACCGTCGGCATAGAACTATCTCGGCGGCTGGCCGCCGACACAGCATTGACGACACAGCGAGATTTTGTCGACGGCCCCGACGACAAAGCTGCACCCGAAGCATGCCCTCTGGGTTAGGGCTGTGTCGGTGGCATTATGGGCAGTCGACACAAGCACCCCCTATAACGGCACGCGTGTGGTGACGACGCTCTGATGGGTGGGACCCACAGAAAGAATACTGGCACGGCACGTCGTAGAACAATGTCGTCGACTTCTGTGTGTACCGCCGACACAAGCTGGCCTTGCTGGTTTGCCTGGCTGGCGTCTGTGTCGGCACACATAGTAGTAACCGTCGAGACAAATGCCCCCTATATCGACGGCCTTTGCAGTTACCATCGACACTGGTTGAGCTCAGGTGGCCGGCATGAGCGCACCTGGACATGAGCAGTGTGTTCGGCCGATGACAAGGTCGACGATATAAATACTATTCAAGCAATAAAATTTGCGGGCAATTTTAAAAAAAGGTAAACTTCAACCTGCAAAAAAAAAATCCCAACATATATACATTCCCGAATTCACCCGACTACATCCATACATAATTAACTGCTCGATACCATATTTTTAAGCACATACACATTCACATCATTCCAAAATATAACATCATCGATAAATAGTAACAAACACACTTAAACCTTCACATAGAGGCACAATTGATAGCGAAATAAGTTAAGAACTACATAGCATAGACATATATATCACAAATTTACAAACAGCAAAGTCGAATGCTACAAAGTCACATTTACTAGGTTTAGGCCAATCACATGCATGTATATAACATTTATGCATTTTGCGGACCGCTAATGAGGTTGGCATCATGATTAAACAAGTCCGTTACGAATTGCTCTAGCGGAGACGACCTTGTGGCACTGTCGTAACATTTTTGGACGCGCGCAGAAATGAATGTGGAATATGTCAATGGTCTTATTTCGATTGACCACACAGCTCGCCGGGAAGTATTTGTGTCGTCGGCTTCTTCGTAGGCCACCGATATTTCCATGTCATCGGGATTTTGACAGCCGACATAGATTTTCTAGCCCCCGACACTGATGTCGTTCCCTGTAGTGGCTCTACCTCCACAAGCTGCCTCAACATCATTGGCAAAGCCTTCTAGTCCTTAGGTAAATTAATAGCGTACTTTCGCTTGTCATGATTGCCTTCTGACTATTGTTGTTGTTCAAAACTTGGCCAAATCAGCTTCCAATGATTCCAGCAGAGAACTATTTGGTTTTGATATTGTATACCTGGACTCTAGTGATGAGGTTAAATCAGCACTACCCGAGCCACAACCCAGCACTGCTGACAAACTGTGACATCCTAATAAATATTATAATGTCCCAAGTTTTCTTTAAAAATAAAAACCAAGTTAAAAGAAATTTTATTTTTTCTATATGAAAATCCCTAAATTTTCAAACAATTATTTATATATAAGAATTTGTTTTATTAATTATTTTTCATTATAATTTACAATTTATAAAATTCCAAATTTTATGATTTCAAATACAAAAGCTTTCTCCTCGCTTTTAGTCGTTCCTTGGTTGGAACCCTAACCTTCTCTGTATCGGCTGAAACCCTAGCTCTTTCCTCTCAGCGTTTTCCTCTCAGTCCTTCGATCAAGACCCTAATCCGATCGATTCCCTTTGTAACTCTCTCGACCGAAACCCTATCATGCTCGACCCGACCTGTCTCTCGATCAAAACCCTAATCGGTCGACGTCCTCCAAAACCCTAATTCCGACTTTGAAACCTTCTCGACCAAAGCCAAATCTTTCAGAGTCCCTTGTCAGTTGTACCTGCAGCAATCACCGAGTGCCCGAACCCAAATTCTACGAACCCAATTCCAGATCTAACCTACAGAAACCCATCACAAACCCAAGCCCAAATTTAGCCCTAAGCCCAATTCCAAATTACCTCCAATCCCCGGCCTACGTATAAATGCCGAATAAAAACCCTAGCTGATGCCACCTCAACCCTTAGCCGCCGCCCCTCAGCCGTGCCCGTGCTCGTGCCCGTGCCTATGGCCACCGCACCGGCCCTCTCCACCTCCATGCCGCCCCTCTGCTCAGCCGACGCCGGGCCTGGCCGCGCCGCCAGGGGGGCGAGCCGCCGTG
This sequence comes from Raddia distichophylla, assembly GCA_005191435.1. Lineage (NCBI taxonomy): Eukaryota > Viridiplantae > Streptophyta > Magnoliopsida > Poales > Poaceae > Raddia > Raddia distichophylla. Next base: position 19,161 of record SPJY01013759.1, read on the forward strand.
CCTTGCCACGCCGCCGCCCCTGCCCGTGGAGCTACTGGCGCAGCCGTCGCCTGCCTCGCCCCCGCGCCGCCTGGCAGCAACGCCGCCGCGTGCTCTAGCCGGTGTAGCCACGCCGCCGCTGTGCTGCCTCGCCGAGCTGCTCCCGATGCCCTCGCCGTACAGCCGTCGCCGCCGCCGCTGCAGGCAGGAGGAGCAGTGCCGCCGTCGCTGTGTTTCCCAGCCGAGCCGCCCCTGCGTGCGGCAGCCGTGCAAGCCATCGACGCCACCTCGCGCCGCCACCCCGTGCTCTCCCTCTCCCTCCTCTCCCTTCCTCCCTTGCTCTCTCCCTCATCTTGGAGGAGGAATACAGGAGGAACGAGGAGGTCCGATCCCCTTTTTCTTGTGGTCCGAAGGTTGAACAAGCACAGCCGATCCCCTTTTCAACTTATAGGATGCACACTATATACATGAACAGTGCGCCTTCGTAATTTTGTTTCTACTAAACCGAACATCCAATTCACTCCCAACCAATTTTCTTAGCCTCCTACTATTTTATTCAATCTACAGTAATTATTTCATATTTTTCTGAAATTTGTTTGCAGTAACCGTTTCGCGAGCGTCTCGTTTGCCGTGTCGTCGTCGCCGACTTCGTGAGACAGACGCCGAGCGATGCTGTCTAAGGAAAAATATTCCGGTCGGAGTTAGCTCAAATTTCGATGCGTGTTTTGAAGGTCGAGGCACCTTCGCCTGTAAATTGTGTCATATTTTCATTTAAATGTATTTACTATTATTTATATGTTTGCATCTCGTTGTGCGTGTAGACCGCACCGGTATTTTTACCAGAACCGTGAGTGCCGTTAAATTCTCAGAAGATGGTCAAAACCAAGACTTGGGTCAGAACACCATCGTCGGAGACCCAGGAGGTGTATGCCATAACGGATTCGCGAAGGAACATCAAGACTTGGACCCTGGGTCGAGATGTCACCAGTAAAGAACTGAGCCGAGGACGTCGACAATTCCTTGCGAGGCCGATCGCTACCAGGCAAGCATAGTTACATGTTTGCGCCCTAATTTTATAATCGGAACTATTGTTTATTCTTTATAAACTGTTGCATACATTATACCAGGGTGTGAATTCCTATACGTATTAGTCTTCTATTAATGTGTCTTAGCCTCTTCTGTGAAACTATTGTTATTTTTCCTAACCTAACCTTGATTAGATGTGTAGGACTGCATTTGGAATTCACTACAAAATATGCCTTTATGAAGCGTATGCTTCGTGATGATATTTTGGTTAAACCTAAACAACTAAAACTAGTGTAGATGATTTTGGGGAGACCTGACAGAGATGTTTTCGGATTTGAGGTGGTCATGAGACGGTCTCCTCTAGTAAGGACCCAAGCTTGTGTATTGCTGGTTCAAACCTTACCGTACAGCCACTTGTGCCTTCGGCCCTGGCTTAGCACACTACGAAACCCAATAACCACTTGCTCGTAGGCTGTCCGGTTACGTTTTGTCATTGTTGCCCTAGGGTGAGGCTCGCGACCTTACCTGAGGGGTAGGTGCGTTCCTGAGACCGAATGGCTTAATTGGGGAACGACTCACGGGTGGTGTCCAGGCGTAGTAGGCGCCCTACTATGGCGGACACCGGCGGGGCCGGGGAAACCATAAGAGAGGGCAGGTGAAGTGGTGGGTGGAGCAGGCTGGAAAAGTCTTGTACCGTTTCTCCTAATGGATGAGACGGGGCTTGTGGGGAAAGTGGTACACACTCTGCAGAGTTAAAACTAACATGATAGCCGTGTCCACGCATATAAACGAATTTGGAAGGTTTGCACATATAGATCCACCTTTTTAATGATGGAACTTGACTAGAGTAGGCTGGGATTGGCCTGGTGTGATGATGCACCTTCCTTTGATAGTTGGTATGGTGTGATGATGCACCTTACTTTGTTGTTCGAGATGATCTGGTCAATTCATGCATTCAACAATTAAAACTTGACTATTAAAATTTGGTTAGTAAGCAGGTCTTTGTGTAAAATAACCATTTCCCCGATCTTTGCCATTGCATACATTTATTAAGGATTGTGTGCTGGGTAGCCGCGTACTCATTATATCTATCGCGGATAATTTTACTATTAAGGTTGCAAGTTTGATCAGAACCAGGAGGGTCCGAACTCAGGTGGGCAGGACTAGCGGTAGGTGTCCGGGTCAATTGCTTGGATATCGTCGCTGAAGGCTGTTGCTGCTCTGATGTTCTTGCTGTTCGTTCTTAAGATTTGGTATTATATGTCTTATTGTAATAGCTTACGATGTTACCTTGTATTACTCCGTTATTTTGAAAAATAATGGAATGCTAGAGATGATAACCGTTTAATTGTCCATCATGAGGTACTAGTTTGGGCCTACTATTAGATCATGGTGCTGGATTCCCTGTGAAGACGCAGGGGGTCATGACAAGTGGACACGCCTTTTCGATATCTTCCTACCCGGCGCGTCAATGCTCCAGCTGATGAGCCCAGCGAGGTGGCTTCCACTCTGGGCGAGGAGTCATCGGTGTTGACCACCACGGTGTAGTACTTAAGGGCGCTGGATCGCCTCTATATCTGCAACGATGCGGATGCTGAGAATTACAAGGGTTTGGTTGGGGGATCTACGTGAGGATGAGAAGAACCGGAAAGATGAGGTTAGGCATCGTGAGTTTGGTGGGGGATCTACGTGAGGATGAGAAGAACAAGAAAGATGAGGTTAGGCATCGTGACATCCTTCTCCACAAGAAGGAATGGCGGATTTGCCATAGGGAGGCGGAGTTGGAGTTGACGGCTCTAGAGATGAACGAGAAAGATGAGGCATTGGACAATGAGAGGGAAAGGGCTACCAACTTAAGAAAGATGGTTATGGTTGAGGACAAGGCAAAGCAGTACCGCGACAAGGATAAGCAATTGGAGTATGACCCTATCCTCAACTGGAGTGATGAAATTGATGTTGAGGAGAGCGAACTCCGTGAGAAGAAGTCCAAGTTCGCCAAAGACATGAGGAAGATAAAAGAGGGAAACGACCGTCGCACCACCGAAATCAACGGTCATATCCTTGAGTATAATGAAGCGAACAAAGGAGTGCAAACTGACAGGGCGAGCTTTCTTCAGCAGAAGAAGATTTTGAGGAGAAGCGTCAGATGGAGGATGCTAAACGTCAGTTCGCGGATGAGAAGACCCAATGGGAGGATGAGGTCAAGGCCGCCGAACAGCAGATGGGCCCTCGTACCCGCAGGCTAAGGTTGCGGGTACGAGGGCCCATCTGCTGTTCCGCGGCCTTGACCTCCTCCTCCCATTGGATCTTCTCATCCGCAAACTGACGCTTAGCGTCCTCGAACTGACGCTTTTCCTCCTCAAAGTTTTGCTTCTGCTGAAGCAAGCTCACCCTGTCAGCCTGCAGTTCTTTGTTCGCTTCATTATACTCGAGGATACTACCGTTGATCTCAGTGGTGCGATGGTCGTTCTCCACATTGATTTTCCTCATATCTTTGGCGAACTTGGACTTGTTCTTATGGAGTTCGCTCTCCTCAACATCTATTTCATCATGCCAGTTGATGATAGTGTCGTACTCATCCTCCAGCTGCTTGTCCTTGTCGCGGTACTGCTTTACCTTGTCCTCAAGTATCTTTCTGAAGTTGGTCGCTATCTCCCTCTCTTGGTCCAATGCTTCTTCCTTTTCGCCCATCTCCAAAGCAGTCAACTCCAACTCTGCCTCCCTATGGCAAATTCGTTATTCCTTCTTGCGGAGAAGAATGTCCCGATGCCTCACCTCATCCTTTCGATTCTTCCCATCCTCGCGTAAATCCCCCACCAGGCTTTTGTGGAGGTCAGCATCAGCATCCTTGTGAGCATCGTTGAG
>SPJY01013767.1:0-10491 GCA_005191435.1 Raddia distichophylla
AGGGAGATTCCTGTAGTGACTTATTGGATGTTTATTGCATGGACAGGGATTTGCATGTGCTAAAGCACTTCATCAATGAATAATGGACACTATATGCATGTAGCTTGGCATGGTCAAGTGTGCTTTTGTCAATTCAACTGACAAAGCATGTGATGGTAGACTATTGAGAATTTTGCAAGATATTATCTGTCAGTACGTAGAAACGCTCTAGAACTGTAAAGTGTTGGAAAACTGTACAGAGAAAAGAAACATTGTATTATTTTTTATGAAACATTATATTATGGGAAATGCTTAAGACCGGACGTCCGACGCCTCGGCCCAGCATCGAACGCCTCGGCCTAACATGCATCAGACAGGACGCGCGAGTGGTGACCAGGCGCTAGTTCGAGCGTTGGACGCGGATGTAAGTGAGCATTTCTTCACTATCGACAATTTTTTTAGCTTTTACTGCTTGTTTCGCTTTTGATTCTCATCCTATTACTCTACAATGAACATGTTCGGCTCCTACTTTGCTCATGTACGCATGTACTGCTAGCTTTTAGCTCAATAGCGAAGGATTTTTCTATTCGTGTACGTGTGTACGAGACATGCTTGATCCCACTAGTCATTTTCAAACTGTTATTGTTACATTCACTGATTTCCACGACGCTAGAGGAAGAGGTACCGGGAGCTATCTGAAAAATGTTGTTTCACGTGTTATCAAAAACGGAAATGCTTCATAATTAATTGTGGTTCATCAAACTAGACATATTGTTCCAATTGGGTTAGCCTATTGTTCCAGCAGACCAAATACATTGTTTCAATAGATATAAAAGTTGTTCCAGCAAGCAAGATTGATTGTTTGGAGAGGTTAGACTCATTGTTCCAGCAGGCAAGATAGATTGTTCCGAAAGGCTAGACTCATTGTTCCAACAGACAAACTTTATTGTTTCAGTAGGCAAACTTGTTTCAGTAGGTAAATTTTATTGTTCCAGTAGGTATACAAGATAGATTGTTTCAGTAGGTATACAAGTTGTGGTTCACTAAATTAGACATATTGTTCCAATTGAGTTAGCCTATTGTTCCAGCAAATTAAATACATTGTTTCAATAGGTATAAAAGTTGTTCCAGCAGGCAAGATTGTTTGGAGAGGCTAGACTCATTGTTTCAGCAGACAAGATAGATTGTTCCAGGAGGCTATACTTATTATTCCAATAGACAAACTTTATTGTTCCAATAGGCAAATTTTATTGTTCCAGTAGGTAAACTTTATTGTTCCAGTAGGCAAAACGTTATTTGTTTTAGAAGGCAAAAGTTATTGTTCCAAAAGATAAAAGTTATTGTTCCAGTAGGTAAAGCTCAACTATTCCAGTAGGACAAACTTTATTGTTTCAGTAGGCAAACTTTATTGTTCCGGTAGTCAAAACTTTTATTTGTTACAGAAGGTAAACGTTATTATTTCAGATTGCAAATTTATTGTTCCAGAAGACAAAAGTTATTGTTCACGTAGGCAAAGCTCAACTGTTCTTATAACACAAACCTTATTGTTCCAGTAGTCAACTTTTATTGTTTCAGTAGACAAACCGTGTTGTTCCAGCAGGCAAAAAATATTGTTCCAGTAGACAAACCTTGTTGTTCTAGTAGGCATTTCTTTCACTGTTGCAGCACACCAAATACATTGTTCCAATAGGTATGCAAGTTGTTCCTTCATATCAAATACATTGTTCCAATTGGATTTAACCTATTTTTCCAGCAGACCAAATACCAAGTTGTTTCATCAGACTAGACGTATTGTTCCAATAGGCTAAATTTATTGTTCCATTAGTATAAGTAAATTGTTCCAGTAAAATTTATATAGCAACATGGGTCTTATTTTGTTAAAAAAAAATGCGAGGAACACATTGGTGAAAACGGTTTGTCGATTAGAGCTCCCAGTCAAAAATTTTGGCCGTTTAAAGAAAAACGAAAAAAGGACAGAGAGGCAGTTCTTTTTGTTGCATGCGTAGCTGGCTAGCTCTGTCTCGCATGCATGCGCAGAGGGTGCAGCTTGGTCCACTCACATTTGTTGCATGCGCAGCTCACTTTCTTACAAGCACTGGGCCGGGCTGGTGGACACGGCGTTCGATCGGACGGGTTCCGATCGGACGTCCGTACTGAAGTCCGTCCCTTATATTATATATTTTGAAATACACAATTCTACTGGATTGAACTATATATAAATATATAGGACTATTTTACAGTACATTAAACAAGATAGTATATATTGATAGTATATTATTAGATCTCCTATCATCCATTCTAGTAATATATGCTATCAAGTGTAGTATATTTAGATCTAAGTCATTAAATATTATACTACAAGTATATACTTACGAGTGTATACTGCAAGTATATTGTGGTAGTATATACTTACGTACGTACTATATTAGCTAGATCTAAGCCGTTAGATTATGGCAAATGAACAATCCACGTTATTTTAATGTACCATAAAAGAGTCCAAAGATATATATGCCAGAAATCCGGAATGCGTAGAAATGATGGAAAATTACCACATGCAGTCTCTAAATAACCATTTCTCATACCATAAGCGGCTGCCATACTATGGCAGCAAGTTGAGGCTAGTGTTTGATAATGTTATGCTTAAGGCGCTGTGCGCCTGTGCGAAACTTTCTTAGCCCGCTTGGGTCTCCACGGTTTTGGCTATTGAGATTGGTGCCATTTCCTATAGCACATTCTTGTGCCAAATTTTCAACAAGTGTAGCAAACAATTTGTTGGTCACGCTTTTAATTGGCATGCAACAATTTGCGCATATATATCCATGCCATGTAAAAGCTAGTGGCGGCGATGATCGGTTAGATAGGAGTACTGTCGGCGTGTTCTTCACCGGATCAACTATGTGAACGAACGCTAGACAGATTCTACTGAGCGAGCTAGCCGATCAGCAGGTTCGGTCCGATGAGCAAAGGAAGAACAAGAAGAACGCAGGGATTTACCTAGGTTCGGACCCCCTGTGAAGGGTAACAGTCCTACTCCTGCTCGAGCCTTGCTCTTTGTGTGTTTTGCTCGTGGGGAAATTTTACAGAATAAATCCTCTCCCCCCTCTCTCTCGATTTCTTCCTTTTATATGACCTAGAGCTAATTCAGAGAGAGAGGAAAAACGTGGCCTGGCACAGTGATGTGACAGAAGGGGAGAAAAGGGGAACTGAGGTGGCCCTGCCCCGCTGCACACGTCGACGCGCAAGTGGCCTGCTCTGACCAACCACGGCGCGTCTGCAGGATGGATGGAGCGCCCGTCACCTCCGCCTGACAGGGGTGACCGGCCCTAGCGGGAAAAAGCCGCCCACACCGCGTCTGTCAGCGCTACAGTGACTGCTATCATCTCTGCATTCTGTCAGAGCTTCAGCGACCGTAATCATCACCCCTTTAGCTCCTCAGCCACGACGCCGCATTTAATGCTCCTATCGGGCCGTGGTGCGATGAACCTTCGTCGAGAAGGAGTCTCCACGACTCCACTTGGGGTATGGGACCTACCCGCCAGTGAGGGGCTCGCCCGAGCGCCGGAGCCTGCTCGCCCGCCGGACACGTGGGAGCTCTCGCCCACTGGACACATGGGAGGTTTCGCCCATGCTCCGGGGCCTGCTCGCCCGCCTGACACGTGGATGGCTTGCCAGTGTGTCGGGGACTGCTCGCCCGCCGGGCACGTGGGAGGCCTCGCCCGCGTGCCGGGGCCTGCTCGCCCTCCTGACACGTGGGAGGCCTCGCTCGCAAGTGGCTCGCCCCTGCCACGTCTTGTTGTTATATTTGGATCTTCTGTGCTCCTGAAAGTGCATCTAGGCCCCTTTGTGAGTTTTGGTGGTAATGTCAATAAATTATAGAGCTAACAAATTATGTTGAGATAAAGTGCAGGGATTATTATAGGTTGTGACGGATTAAAATTTATGGATGGTGGTGACTACTTGGCATCAAGACTCTACTTTATTGCTTTGTATTTAAATTTCCTTGAGTCTAGGTGTGCCGTACTATAAAGGGGGAAGATGCTGAGAAAAAGGGTCCTAGGAAAGTTTTAGTGCTCAAAAGTTTAGTCCCTAAGCCTAATCTAGAGTCCACTAAAATACCCAGGCGATTGCACACTTCCTACAAATCAAAATTCGTTTTTTATTTGTGCTTGGCCAAGACTACCCACCGGATATCCGGTGAGCAGTACACTGCAAGCCCACCGGATATCCGGTGGTGAGCCTCTGTTCGCAGCCAGAAATAATTATCTCTGAGACCAGTACAGTGGCCACCGGATATCCGGTGAACAGTACACTATGTAACACCGGATATCTGGTGACCCGCGCACAGTAACGGCTACTTTTGGACAGGACCAATAATTATCTTCCTCCCACTCCACCTACCACCGAACCAGCTCATTCTTTTTCAGCTTGAAGCTCATCCTCTTCCTCCTAACCACTAAAAGTTCTCTCTCTCTTGTTCTTCCTAGAAACACCAAATTGAGAGAGGAGTTCTTCCTTGTGCTCCAAATTAGTCCTTGGGATTTACTTATTGAGCACTTGGTTGTCCTTTGCCCCGGTTTCTCAGCATCTTCTATTACTCTTGGAGGCTTGAAGGGCTCCTCGACTGCTAGGCGTCGCCGGTGAGCTCCCGCTTGGTGTGGTGAGCCGCCGGACGTTTGTGAAGGCCGGTCTCCGCCTCCGCAAGGGAAGGGGCCACTTAGTGAAGCGCGTGGGCTTTGTGTCCCGCAAGATAAGAGGGTCTTTGTGACCCGGGTTCGTTTGGTTGCAAGCGGGCCACAACCTCAAACGGAGAGTAGGATCCCCCTTCAAGGATCCGAACTTTAGTAAAAAATCGCTTGTGACTCCCTTTCTTGTGGTTTGATTTCAAAACCCTAGCACTTATTTTTCGTGATCTTGATCTAGTTGTTTTACTACTGCTGGTAGCTTGCTCTAGACTTGTAGTTTTCAGATCTATACTTGTTTCTAGCTGATCTATCTCTGTTCGCTCTAGATCTAATTTTTTCCGCTGCACCCCCAGCGGATATCCGGTGGAGCTTGTACTGTGATCCAGCGAATATCCGGTAAGGGGTCTCGGGTCAGCTGTAGGAATTTGTTAAATTAGCCTATTCACCCCCCTCTAGGCTCATATTGATCCTATCAATTGGTATCAGAGGCTAATCTCCCGTTATTAGCTTCACCGCTTGGGAGAATCAATATGGCCCAAACTAAGGGTAAAGAAAAAGAAGAAATTGTTGTAGTTGAAAGAGAGAGCTTTGTCGATGCTAGTGATGATGCAGACACTAGTAATGCAAACAATCTCAATGCTAGAGGTGCTCAAATTCCTTATGATTATTCTCAATTTACATCATCATCAAATGTCTCTATCCCATCCGGGCGTGTGCCACCTTTTGATGGCACATTCTACCCGCAATGGAGACATAGGATGAAGATGTATCTAATCTCTTTGCATCCTAGTATTTGGAGAATTGTAGAAACCGGCTTTCATCCCGTGGATCGGCAACACCTCACTCCCGCCGAAGAGCAAAGCTTATTCCGCAACTACCAAGCCGTCAATGCTATACTTGGGGCTTTTAGTCCAAGCGAGTTCAACCGCGTTGATGGACTTGAGGATGCCAAGGAAATATGGGATACTCTCAAGGTCTCTCATGAGGGCACATCAAGCGTGAAGGAAACCAAGATCGAGCTTATCATGGGCACCTTGGGAAGGTTCATCTTGGAAGAAGGCGAAGGCTACAAGGCTATGTTTGACCGTCTCGTGGAGCTAGTCAATGAAGCAAAGGGACTTGGTTGCAAGACCCTCACCAATCATGAGGTGGTCAAGATCATGCTCCAGGCAATCACCCCAACAAATGTCAATCTTGTCCAAAACATCCGAGACAAGTATGACTATCACACGATCACTCCCCATGAGGTGCTTGGGAGGATCTTAAGTGATGAGATGATGAGGAATGAGGCTCACAAGATCAAGGAGCTAGCCGAGTCAAGCAAGAAGAAAAATATTGCTTTGAAGGCTAGCAAAGGGAAGAAAGCAAGGAAGGAAGAATCAAGTGATGATGAAGAAGAGGATGATGAAGAGATGGCACTCTTTGTCAAGAGGTTCAAGAAATTTCTCAAGAAGAGTGGCTACAAAAACAAGAAGAGCCACGACAAGTCAAGGTCAAGGGAAGGTAAGAGGAAGTGCTATGAGTGTGGTCAAACCGATCATTTCATAGCGGATTGTCCACAAAAGAAGGACAAGGACAAGGAAAAGAAGAAGAAGGACAAGGAGGAGAAGAGGAAGAGCCGAAAGAAGAACTCAAGTTGCGAAGCTCACATTGGTGGGGAGTGGGATTCAAATGAGGAATCCGACTCATCCTCCTCCGAAGAAGAGGAAGGTGACATCGCTTGCATGGGAGCTCTCCACACTTTCTCCGCTACACCAACTCCATCCACATCACTATTTGGCTATTTGAGCGATGAAGAGAGCGACTCAACTCCAAGATGCTTCATGGCCAAGGGCCGTAAGGTATCATCAAAAACATCTAAGCTCATAGATGATTCTAGTGATGACTCTAGTAGTGATGAGCAAGAAATTAGCAATGCTAATTTGTTTAAAATGCTTAGAACTCTTGATAGTGGTAAGATGAGTAAAATGGATGAACTTGTGGCTAGAGTTGAGCAACAAGAGGTGCTCCTTGAGGAACGAGGGAACTTGCTCGTCCTTGAGAAGGAGAGAAACCTCCAACTTGAGGAAAACCTAGCAAAAGAGTGGAGAAGAGTTGAGGAGATGGCCAAAGAACTTGCTAAGGCCAAATCCAAGGTTGATTCACTTGAGATCATCAATGCTTCACTCGTAGATGATCTCTCCCGTGTTAATACGGCTCATGAGACTCTTGTGGTGAAGTTTGATGATCTCTTGAAGAATGCATCTACTCCATCTAATGCAACTTGTGATTCTTCTCCTTTCACAAGCAATGGTTGTGCAAAATGATATAATATTGATATTGATGTTTGTACAACTAACTTTGCCACTATGCAAGACTTGGCTTGTGAGAATGAGAAGCTAAAGGGATTGCTAGAGGATGGCATCCAAAGGTCATACAAGTCAAGCAAAGGGCTTGATGAGATATTGCTAAAGAGAAAAGGCAAGTACAAGAAGGCCGGGCTAGGTTATGTCCCTCCACTAAAGAACAAGAGGGCTCACATTGTGGTAGCCCCGGCCACCAAGCCCATCTACTTTGTGAGAGAGCAAGGCTCTAAGGCTCACATCCCTCACTCTACCTTCAATGCATCATTTGTACTTAGAAAGAATGATTTTGGTAGAATACTTGCATATCATGTTGAACCTAAGCGTAAGAATGTTCCTTTGGTGAGATCCATTTGGGTCCCTAAAGCTCTTGTAACTAACCTTCAAGGACCCAATCAATGTTGGGTACCTAAGAACAAAGCTTGATTCTTGTAGGAATATCTCTCCGGTGGCCCAAGTTGGGTGCTTGATAGCGGTTGCACACATCATATGATCGGGGCGAAGGAGATGTTCTCACAACTCGAATGCTATGAATATCCAAGTGAGAGCATCACATTTGGAGATGATAGCAAAGGTGATGTACTTGGTTTAGGTAGCATTGCTATCTCAAATAGTGTAATTCTTTCAAATGTCCTTTATGTTGATTCCTTGAAATACAACCTATTATCCATACCACAATTTTGTGCTACAGGTTTTTTCGAAGGAGTGATGGTTTGATAGCCTTTAAGGGTAGACTCAAGGGTAGGCTCTATCTTGTCGACTTCTCCATAGATAGGCCCGACTCTAGGGTATGCCTTTTGGCTAAATCTAGCACGGGCTGGTTATGGCATCGCTGACTAGCCCATGTTGGTATGAGAAACCTTCACAAACTTATGAAAGGTGATCACATCGTAGGACTAACAAATGTCAAGTTTGAAAAAGACAGGGTTTGTAGCGCATGCCAAGCAGGAAAACAAGTCGGAGTCACTCATCCCGCAAAGAATATGATGACTACTAGAAGACCGTTGGAGATGTTGCATATGGACCTCTTTGGGCCAATCGCTTATTTGAGTATTGGAGGTAACAAACACGGTCTTGTCATAGTAGATGATTATTCACGCTTCACTTGGGTATTTTTCTTGCATGATAAGACAGAGACACAAAAGGTGTTAAAGAAGTTCTTGAAAAGAGCCCAAAACGAGTATGAAGTAAATATCAAGAAGATAAGGAGCGACAACGGAACGGAATTCAAGAACACGGGCGTTGAAGAATATCTTGATGAGGAAGGGATCAAACACGAGCTCTCGGCACCCTACTCCCCCCCCCCAACAAAACGGGGTTGTCGAGAGAAAGAACTGCACCCTCATCGAGATGGTAAAGACCATGTTGGATGAATACAAAGTATCGAAGGTGTTTTCGGCGGACGCGGTAAACACGACATGTCATGCCACAAACCGCCTATACCTCCACAAGCTACTCAAGAAGACGTCATACGAGCTCCTTGCCGGTAACAAACCCAATGTATCTTACTTTAGAGTCTTTGGTAGCAAATGCTTTATTTTGAATAAGAAAGACAAAAGCTCTAAGTATGCTCCTAAGGTGGACGAAGGCTTTATGCTTGGTTTTGGCTCGAACACTTACGCCTATCGAGTTTTTAACAAAACCTCCGGGGCTGTTGAAATCTCGCATGACGTAACGTTCGATGAATCTAATGGCTCTCAAGTAGAGCAAGTTGACTCTAGTGTGTTAGATCAAGAAGATCCACCATGCGAGGCGATAAGAAGGATGGCTATTGGAGACATCAAGCCTCAAGAAGGAGTAGAAGAAAAAGATTTACCATCTACATCAACTCAACCCGAACCATCTTCAACAAGGAAGGATCAAAGTGTTGATCAAGCTAACGATGATCAAGGTCAAGAAGATGGCGAACCTTCAACATCAACCAAGATCCCTCCAAAAGTGAACCAAAACGTTCAACGGGACCACCCCGTTGACAACATACTTGGTGACATACGCAGGGGATTAACCACTCGATCTCGTCCTTGCAATTTTTGCGAACATTACTCCTTTGTCGCTTCCATTGAACCGTCAAATGTAGAACAAGCACTAAATGATCCGGATTGGATCATAGCGATGGAAGAGGAGCTAAACAACTTTACAAGGAATGATGTTTGGGAGCTTGTGGAAAGACCGAAACAAAACGTGATTGGAACAAAATGGGTCTTCCGCAACAAGCAAGACGAGTTTGGGGTGGTGACAAAGAACAAGGCACGGTTGGTCGCCCAAGGGTATACTCAAAAAGAATGTTTGGATTGCGGTGAGACGTATGCCCCCGTGGCTAGAGTAGATGCTATTCTTATTTTGATTGCATATGCTACTCACCATGGTTTCAAGCTTAAGCAAATGGACGTGAAGAGTGCGTTCCTAAATGGGCCGCTGTCGGTGGGTGACTAACTGGGGGGTCACCACCGGCAATGAATTTGTACGAGGGGACGCTAATCAAGAACCAAGCCAGATGGCTAACACAAGACAGGGTTATACAGGTTCAGGCCCTCAACGGAGGAGGTAATACCCTACTTCCTGTGTTCTGGGATTATGTGGTGAATAAAGATGCGGGATGCAAGATGATGCTCCTATTTGATCTGTCCTCTGCCGATGGCCTCTACCCCCTCCCTTTATATAGTGCAGGGGGGATAGGATTACAGAACGTCGCGGGATATACGGCAACTATTTCTGTTATGATCTTACATGGGATGTATGCATTGATCTGCTAAATACATGGAGATATACCATATTCTCGGATCTCTTCTTGCGGCACAAGGCGGGAGATAGATTATATCCTCGGAAACCTCCTTGCGGCTCAAGCCACGCGTAGCCCGAGTGATCCTTATCCTCGACCGGCCAACTTGGATCGCCCCTTATCTGCTCCCTTACGGGCCTTCTAGAGGATACACGGGGCCCATATAGTCCACAGTAGCCCCCTAGTGCTTTACGATCGAGTCAGCTGTCCGGCCAACTAGTCTCACCAATACCTCCTGTAATCTGAAAAGAGATTGTAAAGAACTCAAGAAATCTTATGTTTTTGTGTTGAAGCAATGCCTGGATCGGCCATACCGAACTCCAGTTTACTCGGCACATTGGGCACATCACCTCAACAGAAGAATTCGGCTACTTGACACCCACTCTCGCAATGCAAAAGCAGCGATCGGCCCATCATGGGGCGTGCCTTAAGCCACGTCTCCACAACTTGTCTTGCAGCATGTTGTAATTTAACGTTGCAAGGGATATCGACATCAGGCGCCTAGCCTTAACTTGTAAGAGCTAGCACTCAGCCCAGCATGGGGCGCACCTTTCAGCTGGGTGGTACCTGTCCCAACCAGAGAAGGGATCAGCATAGGCCCCTCGGGGCGTACCTATTCGATGCAATTTTGCCGAGAGGCACTTGTACCCGGGTATCGGTGTACTACTGGCGACCTTATAAAAGGCATGCCTCAAGAAATTGAACCCAA
>SPJY01013834.1:0-35406 GCA_005191435.1 Raddia distichophylla
CATCGAGCCGCGCTGCATGGGGGAGGGAGGAGACGGGGAGCCGTTCAGCACGAGTCGCCGCCGTCGCCTCTTTCCCGTGCTCCCTCTTGGCGACGCGCGGGCTAGCTCCAGGTCGCGGCGGCCACAGCGTGTAGGTCGAGCGGCGAAGTAGGGACGACGGCAAAGTAGGGGCAGCGCAGGAGGGGATGAGGAGGGCGGCGCCGGCAGGGAGGCGGTCGGGCGTGGGGCTAGCCCATGTCGGCAGGGCTGTACTGGATGGGGGGATTAGGGTTTGAGGAGGGAGTGAGAGCGGAGGAGAGGGGACCGAGCAACGGGGGATTGCCGGATTGGGGGAGACTGGGCCGGTTGGGCCGGTTCGACCGGTTCTCCCCAGGCGCCTGCGCATGCGGGGCGGCAAGTGGGATCGGACGGCCGCCTGCTCCAAATCCGACGGCTGTGGGCGCGACTGACGGATGGGAAGTCAGTCGTGACTGACCCAGCCCAACTAAATATAATATATATAGAGAGAGAGTTGGGCTGGGGTCTGTCGCGACTGACCGAGCCATGCGTCTGTCACGCCCTCCACCGTCCGATCTGGAGCTAGCAACCGTCAGATCCCACTTCGCCCGCCCGCATGCACGCGCCAGGGACGAATCGGTCAAACCGGTTCGGCCTTCCTCTCACTCGCCTGCTCACCTCGCTCCCAGACCCAGAAACCGACTGCTCTCACTATCTCCTCCCAAATCGCGAGTGAAACCCTAGCCCCTCCTCTCCCGGATCCTGAGTCATCGCAGCCGCAATGGGTTACCTCCGCCGTGCCCCGTGCCCGCCGTCCCCAAGCTCCGCTGGTTCAAAGCAAGCTGTGACCCATGAGCAAGCCACCCATTCGACCCCAGCTTGCTCTCCCTCTCCTAGTCCCTCTGCGCTAACGCCAAGTAGAGCTTCCATGGGTGATGTTCTCTGCATCAAGATTTAGAAGATTGGGCCCTCCATGTGCTTCTCTGGTGATGCCCTCCCTGGAGCAAGATCTACGGCTTGTATTTAGCAAGATTGGGGCCTCATGATGCTTCTCTGCAGCAAGATTAGGGCCTCCAGATGCTTCTCTACAGCAAGATGTGCAGCTTGTATGTAGCAAGAAGATTCAGCCATGGCTGATGTATTATTTAGACTTGTAGCTCTCTTATTCAGACTTGTAACAATTTTAAATTAGGATTCATGCCATATGAGCTGAACTGTAACACTATTATTCAGACTTGTAGCTCTCTTTTCAGGTGTAATGCACTATTTCTGCTCGTGTATCAAAAAGTGTGTGCAATGTGAAATGAGACTGACTTTATAAATTGTGGCATGGTAACATTTGTATGTTTCAGAAGTAAAAATTATATGCTCTTTTTTTTAGGTTTGGATGGAAGTGAGAAGTAGCAGAAAAATGGTCAGAATAGTGGACTCATCTGTTTCATATTGTTTCAGATTTGCATGGCTGGTGATGGAGTAGATGCAAGCCTAGGGTTTCCCCATGGGAGATGAGCAAGAGGAGTCGGAGAAAGGATAGACCGAAAGGGTGTGAGAGACCGGGTGGGGGGGGGGGCGTGGGGCGACGCTGATTCGGCCGGTTCGCCCCTGGCGTGCGCATGCGGGCGGCGAAGTGAGATCCGACGATTGCTGGCTCTAGATCGGACGGTGGAGGGCCCAACTGACGCATGGCTCGGTCAGTTGCGACTGATGCCAGCCCAAACTCTCTCTCTATTGTAGAGAGAGTACCACTATTGTGTACCTAGGTACATAGGGGGGCTGCGTGTACCCAGTTTTTTTCACCCCACCCGATCCAGTGCTCCTTCCCGACCATGACCCGATTCAAAATCCCCCGACCACGCGCGTCGCTCCCAACCCCCTCCCCCTGCTTCCTTCCTTCCTCCTCGCACGCGGAGAGCTCAAGGATCTTCTAGGGACGGCGAGCCGCCGGCGGCGCTCGACTACAGTGACCGCGGCGGCGTTGATTGGGAGCGGCTCGCGCGGCGGCGCTCGACCGCGGCGGCGGTGATTGGGAGCGGCTCGCGCGGCGGCGCTCGACTACAACGAGCTTCGTGGTGGCGATTGGGAGCGTCTCGCGCGGCGGCGCTTGGGAGCAGCAGCGGCGACCTCATCGACTACATCGGCGGACTACGGGTTCGACTACATCGACTACACGGGCGGACTCACAATAGCGGCGACCTCGACTACACCCCATGGGCTCGCGGACATGGCCACTGCTGTGGTTGCCTTGACTACATCAGAGCACGAGCTGGGAGCCTACGCGACCCCTTCCGGCGCCCTCATTGTTGGGGAAGCGATGGAGGCTCCTACAATCCTCTCGCTCGTCCCCCCAAGTGGTACACTTGTCCACATTTTCCTTGCAGCTTGACTACACTTGAATAGGCTAGTTTACTACTGCATGCGTCATTGTTTTATGGGATCCGGTCTCCAACTAGTGAAAACAATGGATGTTGGTGTGCTTGACTACATGTTAGTGATAAACTTGATAACACCATACAACGTTGGTTGACTACACCATATAAAAAAGCTGATCGCCCCCAACACCCCACTTATATCATCGCACCGTGCATAGCTTGACTACATTGAGGTAATCTGGTTGACTACTACATGCGGCCACTGTTCTGTTAAATATGATATGCGTCTCGTGTTTGACTAAGAGTGTTCCTGCGATTTGTTGCACCGTATGGTTGGCTACATATATTTTCATGTACTGCTTTTTTTGACTACATTGATAAAAAAGCTGGCTATACTTAAGTATGCATCCAGGAATTGGATAGGGTTTTATGTTTCTTGACTACAATTCGGTTGTGATCTTTACCACATTATGCAACTATACTTGACTGCTCTGCCATTTATGGCATAGGACCCATCGCTCATTCCGTGCCTCGGGATGACCTTCACAGCAGAAGATGAAGCTTATGATTTCTACAACGCCTACTCACATAAAGCTGGATTCGGTGTGCGTAAAGGGAGCTTCTATAAGTCAAAGAAGAAGAGTGTGGTGACGATGAGGAAGTTCAAATGCTCAAATTTTGGGGAGGCTAACAAAAATAAGGAAAAAGAAGAGGCTGAACCACCAGAGAGGCAGAGGGGTTAGCGGAGGACAAAGTGCGGAGCAAAGATGAAGATTGTTATGTCATCCAATGACATATATGTTGTCAAAAGCCTCACCCTTGAGCACAACCACAACCTGCTATTGCCATCCCAAGCGAAATATTACAAATCACACAAGAAGCTGAATGATGAGCTCATGGATGTCGTCAAAAGACTCCAGTTCAGCAATGTCCCACATGGGGCCATAATGGACTATCTGACGCAGCTATATGAAGACCCGTCAAATGGGATTCAATTCAAAAGACATCCGAAACAAGTAAAAATCTCATCGTTGCTGTTCCTTTACCACATTTAGTGCTACATTTGACTGTAGTGATGTAGTAAACATGCTGCACCCCCTGTTTGACAACATATATCTGATTTGTGTGATTCTAGGAAAGCTGCAAACACAAGGGAAGCAATCATCAATGACGTAGACAACACAAAGAAATGGTTTGAGGAGATGAAGCGGAACAACCCAAATTTTTTCTATGAGGTTGACAGCGATGAGAGTGAACTGACCAGGAACATCTTTTGGGCTAATGCAAGTTGTAGGGCTGCATAGGAACATGTCGCTGGCTCCATTCCTTGGTGTGAATCACCACCTGCAGACAGTGTTTTTTGCCTGCGCTATGCTGCACGACGAGAAGACCGACACATTCGAGTGGCTGCTGGATGCGTTCCTGAGATGCATGAAAGGGAAGCACTCTGTCAGGATCTTGACAGGTGAGTCGACTATAACTGCGCTTGTTTCCTGACTCACATGCACCTGTGTCCTGACTACAATGTGTACATGTCTCTTGACTGCTTGTGCTGAATAACACCAATAAAAAAATTATTTCTCCCATGCAGACCAAGACTCGAGCATGGCAAGAGCCATAAGACGGATGCTGCCTAGAACCCAGCATAGGCTATGCAAGTGGCACGTGTTGAAGAAAAGCAAAGATGCTCTGAAGAATCTGTACATGTCGCATGAGACGCTGAAGGAGGAACTGCGTGAGGTCATAAACCATCCATTGAACCCCCCTGAGTTTGAAAAAGCATGGGGTGAGATGATGGAGAGATATAATGTTCAAGACAACAATGTGTTGGCTGCATTGTGGGATGATAGGGAAAGATGGATCCCTGCTTATTTAAAGGAAGTGTTCTTCGAGAACATGACGTCAACGCAGTGGAGCGAGAGCATGAATGCTATGGTAAAGAAGTTATTTGTTAATCATAGGACAACAATGTATAACTTTGTGAAGGAAATAAACAGATGCATCCAGACAGTAAAAGCTGCAGAGGACAAGGAGACGTTCGATCAGGAGGTAAGCTGCTATTGATCTGCTTGACTATTTGTAGTTACATAGCTTGACTACACATTATACTGTTCTTGACAACACTCTCCCTGACGCCTGCTGTGTCATGCTGTATGCTGTAGAATAAATGTAGTACAACTACCTTTTACAAGTTTGATGCTTAGGTAACCAAGCTGTACACGCGGAGGGTTTATGAATGTTCAAACGTGAGCTGCTGAACAGTACAGTGCTTGTGATTGAAGAGCTTGACAACGCTCGATCTAGCGACAAGATGTACATGGTCAAGCACCAAGACTATGACGACAAGCCACCGTGGGCCCAGCACCAATTCGAAGTCAGTGCCAACCTTGCTGAAGGATTGTTCAACTACGAGTGTAAGTCTTGGGAACACCGTGGCTTCTTCTGCTCGCATCTCCTAAAGCTATTCTCTCATGTTGGCTTGCGGCACATACCTAAGAAGTACATCCTAAAAAGGTGAACAAGGAGCGCCAAGGAGGGTTGCACCTTCGATGATAATGATGTCAAATGTGTGAGTGGTGGGACAGAGCATGCTTCAGCTGAGTATAGGCACATGGTGCTCGTGGAGTGTGCGATGGCGACCGTTAAGTTGGCAAAAACAAATGTCAAGACATATGAATTCGTCATGGAAGCTCTCAACACACTAAATAATGAATTGGAGGAGATGTTGGAGCAGGAACAGGGAGGGGTAGAAGATCAAAACACAGCGCCTGCCTTGGCATTGGAAAACAGCAACCTAAAAGAGCCCGAGCACGTGAAGAACAAAGGGCGAACAAAGCAAAAGAGATGGCTTGATCCTGCAGAGCAGCGTCCTGTGAAAGTGAGGCAGCGGCAGTGCGGGCGTTGCGGTTAGTTTGGGCATAATTTAAGGACCTGCACGGGGAGTAGGTAGGTGGGGAGATAAGGATGTGTGAATTCTATTTAGTTGACTACATGCTGTATTACATTTTTACTACACAAAAAAGGTATAGTCTAAACATGTAAGTCCTTTGTCGGATGGATAGGGTATAGCACACAAGGAACCTGTGCAAAAGAAAGATAAGGTAATATGGAAAAATGCAGTGTTTTTTACTTGATTCTCTCTTATAATCTGTATCCTCTTAGCTTGACTACAACATACTCTATACATTGACTACGTGACATACTATCCCTAGACTATAGAAATTTTGTCCATTATTTCATTCACTTGGCATGACAATTTTTTGCTTGACTACACAATGTAATACCGATGTTCTGTGGATTCATGATACTCGTTTGGCATTTGCAAGATACTAAACAGCACTAAGAAAAATAGAAAAAAAGATGAACACAGCTGCTTGACAATACAGCAAGGTTATACTTGACTACAGATGATAATGTATGTTGACTACACTTAGATTTCACCATATGGCTTCACACACTCGGTTGGCCTCACATTTTGGCTTGACTATAAGATGCAGTACCGATGGCCTACGGATCATGCTACTCCTTTGGCATTTGCAAAAAAATAGTAATCAGCACTAAACACAATTAAACAAAATGAACAAAGCTGCTTGACAATACTATAATGATATGATTCACTACACATGATACTGCGTGTTGACTAGACTTAGATTCACCTGGTTTGCTGCTGGGTGTACTTGTTCACACGACATAACAGGTACATAATAGGGGCTTGATTGTTCTTCCTAGCACATACAAGAAAACCAACAAAACACACACATTACATAACTCCACCCACCCCAATGTTCAACACATGGTAAGATATATACATGAAAGGGGGGCATCATTTCAAAGCAACACAACGCACATTCTGCTTCACTATTTGCTGCCCTTTACAACACACATTCTGCTTCACTACTTGCTGCCCTTTACAACCTTCTTGCGGAAAGCTTCGCTTAATTTCTTTGCCCTGTCTCCCTGGTCAGTCTTCACTTTGGCGGGGAGCTTGCTGAAACCCTGGTTGATTGGGTGAATCAGCAACCGATAGGCGTAATGTGCTCGGTACATCTTCATCTCCCCCTAGAAAAAACCGTGTGATGGTGAAAGTTAGTGCACATTAAGGACGGGCCGGCAGAAAAGGAGATATAAGAGACCTTGACCACATGTACTTACTGCGCGAATGGTCCCATTGAATGATTCGCCATTCCAATGCTCCATGTACTGCATAACATGTATGCCACAATCGTTGAGCTTGTTCTACCTTGGAATGTCCACGAATCTACGGGGCCACTTCGTGAAATCTGGCATTGCTTTGCTCTTACCACTCCGAATGATGGAGCTATGTAATCTGTTGACCTGTTCAAATAACAAGAAATGGACACGGATAGATCAAAAAGAAACATCGGTTATCGCAAACGAGGGACACACATAGAAAAGAAAAAGAAACCACACACAAACCAGGTCGCTGTATATTTGATCGTGGTGAAGTTCAGGTGGGCAGTCCAATAAATCGAATATGTCAACACTCTTATTCGGTTTGTTGAACACGTACAGAGTCCAGTGTTCATGGGAGTGCACAGGCATGAACAGCTGCAAAAACACACATGACCGATGTGTTTTTAATCCACTTGACTACAAAGACATATTGAAGTTGACCGCATATTAACCCAGAACTTGACTACACCACAAAATAAAAACATTTCTCATTGCAGGACATAGATATGGACCTGACCACAAAGAATAGCATGACTTGTCAACATACCAGTTCTGGGTTTGACTACTCATTGTAAATAGTACAATCAATGTAAATAGTATTGAATAGGCCAGCAGGTGGATTCTTATAATTAAAAGGATAGTAAACATGCAGTTGTTTGTTCTTTTAGCACTTACATAATCCCACTCGGATAAGTCATAACCCAACATGTCTGGTTGAAAGAGATGGTCTATGCAATCATCTGTCCAAGCGGTACCTTCCATGCATTGAGATGCAAGGATATTTGATTATAAAAGGAGAAAAGATGTTTATTTGTGTGATGACAGAGAATAAAAAAGTACTGGGGGCTAACACAGTTATGTGAAAACTCACCACAACTTCTGCCGATACAAACCTCCTGTAGGCTCCACAACCGTCCCTACGAGCATCATCATAAGCGATTGAATATCCAAGTGCATCTAGGAAAAAATCCTCCACCTGATGTCCTTCCAGAAATGAGTCTATCAAATCTGCCCCAGTTGCAAATCTATTGTTGTGGAGTATTACAAATGGCTTGCTGCACGGGGGAGAAGGTAAGAAAAAAGTTCAGATAAAAATAGAACTTGACTACATAATATCAGCTCTCTTGACTACATGACTATACATAATCTGACTGCAGAAAAAAGTGCCAGTCACTCCTATGAAAAGTGCGTACCTCAGCACTTCCTTGTCGTAGGACTCCGTCAGAGCAATGTATAACAAATTGCTTTCCATCGCTATCGCTCTAGTTGGTGGGGCTGCACTTTTGAACAACGAAAGGTACTTTGGGTTTGCTTTCCTGACCCTTTTGCCGCGTCCCAACCCATCATCACATTCTTCGACCACCTTGCGCACAACTTCAACTACTGAATCGAGCGCCTTAGCAGCCGCATCGTCAGCACCGGCTTTGACCGGGTCTGCTTCAGCTGCAACCACGGCGTCAGCAGCAGCTTCGCCCAAACGTACTTCAGCAGCAGGCATGGCATCAGCGTCGCTAGAAGTGGTTTGACTACAACTCAACAAAAAACTGACTACTGTATAAAGTAAAACTTGACCACGACAAAAGATAAGTCTAACCTCCATGTTGATTTGCGTCATCGGCAACAGCCACATCGTCTGTGATTGCATTCCTTTCAACACCAAAAGAGCTTTGGTCTGGCCAGTCAACAATCCCTGCCAAACACCCTAATTCTGCAGACATTAGGCAAACACCAACAAAGCTTATATTCAGAACTTGCCTCGTACATCACACCTATTTGACTAAATTTACCACTGCGGCTTGACTACATCAAATAAATCCTAGCAAAAAAGGAAAAAACATATTGACACTGTGGTGCATCATCAGCACCAGTTAGATTTTCTTCATCTGCATTGACATCATCAGCATCCCTAGAATGAGGTTCACCATCGCTTCCTTCGGGTCTTTCGGCATTCATGTCCGTCCCCCTTGATTCTGCATAAATTCAGGAAGCACACTTTAACTACATGTAGAAACAGACCTTGACTACTATAACAAAAGCAGTTTGACTACATATGTCCAGTATGCACCAGACACATGAACATAACGTAAAAACTTACCATCCTGAGCTGCTTCGTTCTCACGCTCATCATCATGGACAACCTTTGTGATTTCTCTCAACAGATTTGACTGCGTCTCTGCAATTGCTTCGAAATGCTCCTCCATTTCATGGTTGTAGCTCATCACAATCTCCCTCACCCTATCAAGAACTGCCTCGCTGCACGCCCTGTCAGTGCTGCGATGTGATGGCCCAGCTTGGGGAATGAAACATCTGGGCCACCTTGCGCAGAAGTTGAAGGTTTTGTGAAGGAGAACTTGGGCTGCATGTAGCACGTATTCTGCCTTTTCTTCAGCTGTTGACATTGGGTAACATAAATCAAAAAAATGCAGGCAAAACTGTATCCAAATGAAGGGAGGGGGACAAAGGAATAAGGAAAATGCACCGGTAGCCGACCATAGCAAGGCTTGCCATCGGCACGACCATTGCTATCTGCAGTCACCAGCGCGTTTATTATGTCTCCATTGAAATGTTTCATCCGGGGCATTGGCTGCCTAGCCAGAGCGTGCTTGGTCACCAAATTGTCAATGTAGTAAATCTACGTATGATGCACAAACCCCTAGCTGTTAGGCTAGACAACACATTAATTCATGCTTGACTACAAATGTGTCTAACAAATGACTACATAAAACAATCGTAAATGCAAAAAAAAATGAAAATAAAACCACAAACCAGCAAGAATGCGGGTGACCCCTATAGCCCAGGATTAGCTTTGCGGATGCTCTTGGCATGGTTCCACTCCCTCACGCTTGTACGTATGTTGTCGGCAACAACTTTGCACCAGTCCACATGTGGGATGCGCCCCACCTTGTTGACGAGGGCGACAAGCTTCTTTGGGACATGGTAGCCGGTGGTGCTTATCAGAAGCTTCGATATGACAATTAGCATGAAGCACTTAACAAATAACTCATCAACCCCCTTTTTCTTTATCTCTTCCGTCAGCCTGAGTGTGATATCAAAAAGGCACACATAGTGCATCACATATATGCTGACTACATGTACAAAAGCATACTGACTACTTATACATGCTAGTGCTGACTGCAAAAACAGCCTAAGTGTGATGTCGAAAGGCAACAGCATATATGTTGACTACATGTACAAATGCATCCTGGCTACACATGCGTGCTATTACTGACTGCAAAAATAGCCTGAGTGTGGTGTCCAAAAAAAAGGCAACAGAATGTGTGACATATATGTGGACTACATGTACAAATGCACCTTGACTGCATATACATGCTAGTGCTGACTTCAAACAGTCTGGTTATGCAGAAAAGTGTAAAAAAAAAGGTGTTACCTTTCACATGTGATGTCTGGGTGCAGCTTCTTATCCTCAATTCCTAGCAGTGTCCTGAATGGGTTGTCGTCAAAGCGCTCATCCATTGTAGCGTCGAGGTGGCCCCGAGGAATCCCAAACACACAAAACAGCGTGGGCGTCTACGGGGAACTGCCGGTCATGATCTATAACTATGGTCATTGTCTCTGGGTTGAGGTGATCCATGATCTAGGCAACGATGTCGCGGTGCTGAAGCTTCCCCAGGTTGATCTCCAGTATGATCTCGAACCCAATTGGCCACACAACCTCCTTCTGTGCATCAGTCAATATTTGACAACCGCCTCTAGGAAATGGGGTTGGCACCGCATCTGATGGGTTTTCTACGGAAAAAAAATGGAAAGAAAGAGGGGGTGAACTAGCAATAATGAAAGACGAAAAATGTAAACAAAAAAGTCACAAAAACCCTAGAAAAATATAAAGAAGTGGACATACCCTCCTCTTAGCTTCAACCTTCCCTTTCACACTACCCTTCTCGTTTGCTCCATCCTATGCCCACAAATGTTCAAAAAGTGTTAGAAAGACATATAATCAGCTCAACACAAAAGTGTGTTGACTACATCTTTACAGATGATTAGACTGCAATGGTATTGATGTTGTGACTACAGTCAACAGAGATTGGCAAAAAAATAAAAGTTGACTACATATATAAACCTGTGTTGACTACATCTGTACACTTGATCTGACTGCAATGGTTTTGATGGTGTTTGATCTATACCTTTTTCTAGCGTTGTGCACAGGGCTGATCATCAGTGGTGACGAACACATCATCGTCGTCGGCGTCGCTGGGTACATAGGCAGCGTCCCTCTCCGATGCTCGTGTCTTCCTCTTGGTTGTACTTTTCTTTTGAGGGGACTTGGTTGTACTTTTGTCCTAAAAAAATGACAGAAACACGATATTCAACAAAATAAAATAAAGATGCTTGGTCCAAAACGGTGCCATTAACAAAAAAAAACATAAGTAGGTTCAATAAAATGCAAAAACCTTTATGGGTGATATAGTTCGTCTAGTATATATAGATGGCTGCTTCACATTGGGCTGAGGCGCTGCCATTTTCTTCTTAGCTATAGCCTTCTTCTTCTTAGGTAAAACTTCATCAGCCTACGCAACGATTGAAGCCCACAAATTACTTGACTGCAGAGAATACAGTTGCCTGACTACATGTGTGATTATATGTTGACTACATGTGCAAAATTGCTGGGCTACATAAAGAAAGAGGGACCTATACCTTCTCCTGGCGTTCCATGGGCTCGCCGGTAGTGGCATCTTGATCGATGGTAGAGACTAAAGGTTTTGCTCTCCATCTGCCAGCAAGCTTTTTCACCTCCCAAAGGAACCCACCAACATAAAAAACACAAAAGTGAATAACGCATTGAAAACTGCAGATTCTACATTGACTACATTAAAATGGACAACTAGACCAAAATATAGCACAATCTATATCATATTACATTTGGACCTCCGGGGGTACGGTGTACCTACACACTCGCAAGTGCTTGCTCCTGGTTTCCGGGGGCCTTATCTACAGCTGCAGTTGCCCCCACATTTGCTTCTGCACGGGCTCGGGCATGCTCCTGGTTCCCGGCGGCGTCCTCTTGCTCTACGGTTGCCCCTACATTTGCTTCCACCTGGGCTCGGGCTTGCTCTTGGTTTCTGGAAGCCTCCTGTCCCACCGCGTCCTCCGCCACATTTGCTTCCGGCTGGGCTAGGGCGCTTTCATCAGATCCGCGTTCTTCTCCTGCGTGTTCGTCGACCATCAGGAGCTGGGCGGGCAACGCCAGTACATCGATGACCATCGGTTGGCTGGACACTATTTGTAGTGGGCTGTCCTGGCCAAACTGCCCACGGATAGTGACATGCCCCTTCTCTTTTCTTCACCATCTCTGCGCGGGGAAAACACAACAGAATTTTTTTTGGGGTTAATAAAAAAGGAGCAAACACATCTCTGGAATACATAGGCAGAAGCACCTCGACTACACAAGTTAACTAAACCTGACTGCAGACATAAATTACACAAGAACAGGAGGGGTTTGGGTAATATTTAAAAGCGGCAGTACATATCATGACTACAGAGACAAAAACATCTCGACCACACAGAGGATATTAACTTGACTGCAGACCTTAAGTGTGCAACCGCCCCGAGCTTGTAAGGTGCTGTCCCCCCACCACCACCGTCCGGCCGCCGTCTCCCCCCTCTCCCTGCTCCGACGGCGCCACCGCCATCGCCGCCGCCGCCCTCATGAACCCGACCCCAAACCCGCCACCCGAAAACCTAAACCCGAATGCCGGCGAGCAACGGAAATCATCAACGGGGTTGGCGTGAGAACTTACCGATCGAATCCTCCGCAATGACGGTGTCCCGCGCGACCATGTCCTCAACGCCTTGAAAATGGCGGCGGCGGCGACGAGGATTAATCCGATGGCGGCGGCGACAAGGATGAAACCGAGGGCGGCGGGGCGACGACGGGCAAGAGCACATGACCGAACTGGGGGAGAGACGAACGGGGTGGGGAGACGACGGCGGTTTGAGGTGAATGCGGAGTGGGCGTGGGGCCAAATGGGAGATGACGATGGCGGTTTGGGCGTGGGAAGTTGTCAAATTTTGTAGGCGCGCGGGGCGCACGGGCGAAGCAGGAGCGTGGGGCGAGGGCGTATTGGACGGCTGCAAAAGTGGGTACACCGGAGGGCTATGTGTACTTAGGAACACGATAGCTTTCTTGTGTGTGTGTGTATATATCTCATGTATTCGGCCCATAGAGGCCTGTTAGACCTGAATATGCCGAGCTGGGCTTCGGGCCGGGCCTGGTCAGGCTTCGGGCTTGAAAAGCCGGCCCGAGCACAACCTGACAAACTGCGCCAGGCCTGAAAACCAGGCCCTAGCATGGCCCGAGAGCCCAAAAGCTCGACAAAAGCCTAAAAGCCCAGCACGCGCATGGCTAAAATTGCACATTTGACGGGCCCGGGCCTGGCCCGACGTTGGGCTGCGGAACAAAGCACGAGCCTGGCCCGATGCACCAGTCGGGCCAGGCCAGGCCGGGCTTTTTTGGGCCGGGTTCGGGCTAGGCTGCCCATGATCAGGTCTAAGGCCCGTCTTGTACTACCCGTATAAATAAAGGTTGTGCACTCTCATAGGCACACAATTTTTTCCCAAACACAATATGGTATCAGAGCCAACCTGATGGCTTACCACCCGCCGCCACCCAAATCCAATCCATAGCCGCCGCCGCAACCCAAGTCCACCGCCGTTGCGGACCCTCGCTGCCGCCGTGGGCTCCGCGGCCTTGCCGCTGTCGTCGTAGGCTCGGCCTCGCTGCCGCCATCGACTCCGCGGCCTCGCCGCCGCCGTCGACTCGGCCTCGTCGTCGTCACCAAGCAGGCCGTGTCACTATCGTGCACACCGCGAGCCCCACACCGGAGCTGAGGACGCAACCGCTGCCGTGAGTGTGGGGTCGCCGCCGTCGAAGCAGGCACGGACCGCTGCTGCAGCCGCGAGGGCGAGGTCGCCGTCGTTGTTGCAAGTGTGGGGTCGCCACTGCCACCACGGGCCAGCCATCTCCACAGGCTGTGCCGTTGCCTGCTGCACGGGCTGCTAAGACGAAGGTGCGTGTGTGACTTGTGAGCAGTAGCTCACCCAAAGGATACGGTCATACGGGTTGGTTTAAAGGAGAAAAAAAGAGAAAAAGTGTAGTGTGAGCAGTTGGAGAAAAAAAAGAAAAAAGTGTAGTGTTGTCGGTGTATTTCGACCAGACAGATTTGTCTGTCGAACGATCTGTAGTTCTGTATAGGTGGTTTTCGCCGCTAGCTCGCCCGATCAAACACTCACAGGGGGACACCAGATTTACCCAGGTTCGGGCCCCCGATCTTGGTAATAGCCTTACTCCTGCTTGTGCTTGATTTGCTAGTATATGTATTGTGCTCTCGCCGGAGAGCTTACAGAGCTTCTATGCGTGTGTGGGAACTGAAAAGATTCATCCCCTTTCTCTCTCGCCCGGATCCCCTTATATACTGTTGGGGCCTGCCAAATGGCGAGAGAGAGAGAGAATACATTAATTACAACGGTCACTGTTCATCCCACTTGTGCCCTGCTGACGCCACTTGCTCCAACTGTCCCTCGCTAATCGCACGAGCCGAATGGGACAGAGGAGGCGCCAGACACGGGCACCGCTCAGCTCCGACATAGCACAGTGACGGAATGACCGCTACAGTGCGCCTGACAGGGCTGCAGGACGGGTAATCATCGCCCTTGGCCGCCCATGTCAAATCCTTGCATCCAATGCCCCTGATACGCTGAACCACTGTAATCCTTCACGGGGAAGTTTCCTCGCTCCTTCGTGGGCACCTGCGAGTGGGGCCTGAACGCCCGCCTGCTCGCCGAGGCGCCGCATGGCCTGCTTGCCCGGCGCTAGGGCCTGAACGCCCGCCTTACGCCGAGGAGCCACGTGTCCTGGTCTTTCGCTGGTTCGTACGAGGGTGAGGATACCCCGGTGCACGGTACATCGACAAGTGTGAGCAGTTGGAGAAAAAAAAGAAAAGGAAGGTGTTATTATGTACATCTATGTTGGCATGACTGTGATGTTTTGCGTCGCTGCTTATTGGTAAGAAGGCGTTGCCGTGAACACATGCTCGCGCACGACACAGTGTGTTGATCGGTGTAGCTCCAGTTTCTCGGATATGTCGACCCTCGAAGAGGCAGAAGCTGCAAGGAAGAAGGCAGAAGAAACTGCGGTGAAGTCCGCGCTAGAGAAGGAGAAGGAGAAGTTAGCGTTGGGAAGTGCATCTGCATTAGTCACACAGAGTGACATGCGGAGTATATTGCAGGAACTTCTGTCAATGGGGATGATTGGCCAAAGAGGAGGAGTGGGGTCATTAGAATTGAAGCTGGAGCTTATGCCGAACGATGTGAAGCTGGAAGGTAACATGAACTATCTGAGTTGGTCTAGGAGAGTTCAGTTATTTTTGCGTGGGAAAGGATTGGAGGGCTACCTGCAGGAGACATGTGTTGAGCCTGCAGATAAGTTAAGCGTAGAATGGAAGACATGGAATGCCACCAATTCTGTGGTGGTGGCTTGGCTGTTGACATCGGTTTCTCCATCCATTGCTAGGATGGTTCAGACACTGCAGAGTGCTGCACAGATATGGAAGGCTTTGAGCAACATGTATTCAGGGGCTGGTAAGTTTATGATGATAGTTGAGGTTCAGGGCAAGGTGGAGTTTCTAAAACAGGGGGAGAAGACTGTTCAGGAGTATGCCAGCGAGCTGCAACACTTATGGGCAGACCAGGATTTTTATGATCCATTACAGCTCACGTGTGCTGGTGACAATGAGGCAGGCAGGGTGTGGCTGCAGCGTAGGCAAGTCACACATTGTCTGAAGGGTCTGAACCCAGAGTTTGGGCACAGAAGGGCGGTGATGTTTCATCTGCCAGCATTGCCTACTATGGAGGAGGCAGTCTCAGCTATGGTGTAGGAGGAGGTTAGTCTGAGAGCGATGGGTGACAACACTCCAATGAAGTTAGCTTATGCTGTCCCTGATAATAAGGAGTGCTATAACTGTACTGAGAAGGGACATCTGAGTTATGCTTGCCCTTTCCCACGGGTTGATAGAGGAAAGAGCGGACATCGTGGTGAACGTTTCGGTCGTGGAGGACGTGGCAGGGGCAGAGGTGGTCCTAGAGTCAACTTGGCTATGACTGAGGAGGGTCCATCAGAGAGTTCATCTATTACTCTCACAGGCGAGCAGGTAGCAGAGTGGGAGAAGTGGCAGCAGAGCAGGCCCCTGAGAGCAAGATCTCTGAATTCTTTGGTAACTTTGCCAACTATGCTCACTCGGGCGAAGGTACTCAGGCACATGCACTTGCATCGACATATAGAAATTCTCATATTAACTGGATTATAGACTCAGGTGCATCTAAGCTTGTCACAGGATCTCGTAGTGTGTTTTCTTCATATACTCCACATAAACATTCTGAAACAATTCAGACAGCTGATGGCACATCCCAACTCCTTTAGGGTGTTGTATCAGTAGCATGCATTCCATCTATGACTCTTATCTATAGTGTTGCATGTTCCGTCATATCCCGTCAATCTTCTCTCTGTCATTTCTGTCATTGATCAATATAAGTGCACTGTCTTATTCGATGAGAATTCATGTCTGCTGCAGGAGAAGGGAACTAAGAGAATGATTGGGACCGGGATCAGGCGTAATGGACGTGGTATGTTGACCACGTTGATGCGGCTCTGGCAGTGGCTGTGGGAGGAGTTGAAGAGAAGATCCTGCTATATCATCGCCAGTTAGGTCATCCATCTTTTGATACTATGAATAAGATGTATCCTAAGTTGTTTAGCAAAGCAGACCGGAATAAAGTCATGAGTGATGCTTGTGAGTTTGGAAAGCATACACGATCTACTTATAGCAGTATTGCTCTTAGAAGCTATGAACCTTTTGTGCTAATATACTCAGATGTTTGGGGACCATGCTCTGTTATCTCTGAAAGTGGTTTTAAAGGTTTTGTAACATTTATTGATTGTCATACTCGTATGACAGGGATTTATTTGTTGAAGAAGAAAAGTGAAGTTCACAAATGCTTCGAGGACTTCCATAGGATGGTTGCGACTCAGTTTGGGGGAAGGATCAAGATTATTTGGATGGATAATGAAAAGAAATATGTGAACAATGAGTTTGATATGTATATATCGAAGGAAGGAATGCTTCATCAAACCACATGTCCTGGAACTCCACCCTAGAATGGAGTTGCTGAGAGGAAGAATAGACATCTGTTGGAAGTGACACGATCACTTATGTTCTAGATGAATGTACCGAAGAGGTTTTGGAGTGAGGCAGTTTTGACGGCTGCTTACTTGATCAATCGTATGCCATCAAGAGTCTTGGGGATGAAGTCTCCTGCTGAACTTTTGTTTGGGCAACAAGAATTCAAGGTACCTCCAAAAGTCTTTGGTTGTGTGTGTTTTGTGCGAGATCGACGTCCTTCTGTTGGTAAGCTTGATCACCAGGCAGCGAAGTGTATCCTTTTAGGATATTCTTCCACTTAGAAAGGATATAAATGTTGGTATCCTATAGGAAGGAGGTTGTATGTGAGCATGGATGTGACCTTCCGGGAGCATGAACCTTACTACAAGAATAGGGAGGATAAATCTGACCATTTTTTTGAGGAGTTCTCTCCTGTCATAGTTGATGATAGTTGAGAGGGGGAGAGTGGTCAGAATCAACAGCAGCCGGAGGACATTGAAGAGTTTCACCAATTATCCTTCTCGAGACGGCTTGCCATTGCACAAAAGAGGCATGAACTTAGAAGGAAATTGGATAGCCAAGACGGTTGAATCCTTCAGTATAATGCTGGGCACCGTCGGCCATTGGTTTGAATGGCTCGAAGCTCTCTTTCCTAAGTCAAGCAAAAATAACAAAAACATTTGCAAAATTTGACCAAAAACAAAAAAAATGATAAAAAATGCTAGTTAGTTGAGCAATAGTTTTGTGCTACTTGGATTTCAAAAGGTTGCTTGTGGTGTTCTATTGGTGCCGTATTGATGCCTTCTTAGGTCTCGGCATTTGGTTTGTGTATCTGACCACGTCCTCCAAAAATAAAAATCGATTTTCTAGCATATATTGAATTATATAGCTCTGAACTTCAATTTGAATAGCTTCGAGCATCTTTCACTTGTGCTTCATGTTCAATTGGATAATTCTCAAAGCTCCTTAGGGTTGCATGTGCATTGCATCATTTTGTTCTTCTCACTTAATCTTGATGCCTATATTGCCAAAAGGGGGAGATTCATTTGAAAAAGGCATCAACTAATTCCAATGTGAAAATGGGAAGTTTTTACCCTTGGGAGAAATTGTTTCTCATGTCTTGGATATGGCGAACAATTGCTTCAATGTTTTATCCAAGCATGACCCGGAATTTCCAAATGCTTCTTGTTTTTTATTTTCAAAACTTCAAAATCCTTTTTCAAAAAGGTTTGTCAATATATTCATCAAGGGGGAGTGTTGAGATCCATGTGGAGGGTACCCCGGTGTTGTGATGAATATATGTGACGATGTATTACTTTGGTGATATTTTGAAGTACTTTGGAGATCATTTGTCGAAACGGGCGCGAAACATGTAACGGTGTCCGGTGGTCACCGGACCATGTCCGGTGGATTCGTATCAGGGCTAACTATGTTGATAATTGCATTCTAATGATCCTTTTGTGCACTTGATTTTCGTTGATAATGATGTTTTGTGAAGCTAACCTTGCAGGAGAAGGTAAGTGTTTGGTTTGGACTCATCTCTGTGATGCAGGTACGTGGCTGACGCTGTTCTGCGGAGGCAAACTAATGGTTTGGGCTTCCGGGAGCGTGCAGGCGACCGGATTCGGTACCTAGAGGTCACAAGAGATGGCATGGACGAGAAGCTTCACTGCGGTAAGGATCCGAAACAGCTGGAGGCTGGGCGTCGGTCACTTGGCGGCAAAGTAGGACTGACTGGCGGGCCCAGGCATGGGTTGGCGACCAGGATGCTGCGAGAAAGGTGCGGGAATGCTTCCGAAGGAATATGGCGTGAATATTCCTTGTCGGGAGTAAGTTAGGTGGCGTGTGCATTGTGCACCGTTGATCCTCAGATTAAGGGTGGAGGCAACCCTTGGGTTTAGGGGGTCTCACCCCTGAGGCTATAAATAGAGGGGGCGGGGAGCATCTCCTCCTCACCCCTTGTGCTAGAAATTTCAGATTTGTGAGAAGGGTGTGTGGGAGAGAGAGAGAGAAGGGTGGCACCTGCGGGTGCTTGTGGTCGCAAGAGCGGCTTGTAATCTCCCAACTATCTATGCAATGAAATCAACCA
Organism: Raddia distichophylla; assembly: GCA_005191435.1. Taxonomy (NCBI): domain Eukaryota; kingdom Viridiplantae; phylum Streptophyta; class Magnoliopsida; order Poales; family Poaceae; genus Raddia; species Raddia distichophylla. Next base: position 18,822 of record SPJY01013834.1, read on the forward strand.
AGCTTCTTCAAGTTCATGACTCGTTCATGCTTGTTCTTCACACAGCAGTCAGTATTTGAATTTTATAAACATCTACAAAAATCATTTTTGAGTGCTTCCACTTGGAGAAGTTCGGTGACTTCCATATCTATCAATACAAAAATTTTGAAGTCATGGAGATTCTTGGTTTGGGTGCAATGAGGTGAAGACCGAGCCCTAAACTTTCTGGACGAGATCTGTGACAGGCTGCAATGAGGTGCATTTTCCTGTTTTTTTGGAAGGAGTTTTGAGGAGATTTTTGGTGGAGTGCTTCACGACTAATTGGTCCATAGGGAGAAAAATTCCCAAAAATTTTGGAGCACCAGAAGCCCACCATTTCTCTGCTTCAAGTGAAAACAAATTCTGAAGAACGTGCTTTTGATTTTCTCAAAGTGACTTTAGTGATTTGGCCTGATGTGTGAAGACCCGAGCTAGGCGGCTAGAGGAGGGTGAATAGATGCCAACGAATTTTGACGCTTTCGTTTTCAAATTGCAACCCCTCCAGTCAAGCACACCAAAACAACCCCTTGTGGGCATTTCACCAAACACCTTGTGGACGAAACTTGGTTAATTCTTCCCCTTTTTCAAGAAATGCATGTTGATGTCTTTTTTAATTCTCCCCCTTTTGGTAATATAGACATCAAGAAAGTTGGGGGAACAAGCACAAGGCATGATGCAAATGCAAATGTAAGTCCTAGGGAGCTTTGAAAATTATCCATTTGAACGTAAAGCACATGACAAAGATGCTCGAAGCAATGCAAATTTAGTTCGGTGTTCACAAGTTCAAGAAATGCTAGTAAATCCATTTTTTTATATAGGAAGATGTGGCTAGAAAATCACAATCCAAATGTCACACCCTAACAAGGCATCAAGGCTGCTTCGATAGAACACCACATGCAACCTTTTGAAAGCAAAGTAGCTTCAAATCGACAGCTCAACTAACTGCATTTTCAATTTTTTTCAAACATTTTGATGCATCCATAGGTTTAAAAAGAGCAGTTGCTAGCAAAGCACATCCCAAGGGTCACTAGAAATGACCTCCTGGGTCATTCTCCTCTTGGGTATGTTTTTTCATTTTTGATTGAATTTAGGTGGGAGAGCCTCTAGCCTCATACCAATGGCCGACGGTGCCCAGCATTACACTGAAGGAATCACACGTCGTGGCTATCCGATTCCCTTCCAAGTTCGTGCCTCTTGTGTGCAATGGCAAGCCATCTCGTGAAGGATAACCGGTGAAAACTCTCCAAAACTTGAAATTGCATATTTTTGGTTTTTCATTTTACAGAGGAAAGATTTGGCCAACAAAAGATTTCACCAAGTTGCAAGGATGACTGAAAGAAGACTGCAAGCGCCTCATCGAGCAACAACATTCAGAAAGTGAAAATCTTATGCCACATCAAAGTTTTAGAAAACCAAAAACAATGCCATTTTTAGACTAGACACCAATTGAACGAGCTAGCACAAGCTGAAATGTGAATAGTCTCGGCATCTTGCAAAGCCTAAGTTCAAAAGCATAATAGACAAGCTCCAAAGCAAAATAAGTCTATATACTAATGCAAAGTTTTCTGAAAAAATCCCCCTCAACAAGTGAGTCAACATTTTGCCCAAAAATGATGTGCAAAGAGATCGACAAGAAAATAGAGTCAAAAAACTAGGAAAATGCAACCGAGCCAACCCCAAAGAATTAGGCAAAAACAGAAACCACTCAAGCTCAGACCCGCTCTCATCTGCTGCCTGCGTCATACTAGGAAATACCTCTCTACACCTCGGATACTAGAGACACGACACAAACCCTATCTACCCAGAGACCTATAAGACTGTGCGGGATCAACCTAGCCAAAGGAGAGTAGACTGCCTATTACGCATGATAGCAACCTAAGCACAAGATGAGAGGTTCGTGCCAAAGCACGCCACAAGTCTAAGTGAAGAGTGCCGACTATCTACACAATATAACCAAGCCCGAATGCAACCCAAATGCAATGCAGGGAAAACGATAAATTATATTACATATAGTACAAGTTGCCCAAGCTCCCCCTAACTATAAGCTAGCCAAGCTCACAACCCCGAGCTCTCCCCTAAGAGCCTCAAACCTAGCCTTGTCCAGTGGCTTGGTGAAGATATCAGCCAACTGACGGTCGGTTTCAACGATCTATAAGACTATATCACCCTTCTCTAGATGGTCTCTAAGGAAGTGATATCTTAGGTCAATATGCTTCGTCCTAGAGTGCTACACTGGGTGTTTGGCAATGTTGATGGCAGAGGTGTTGTCACAGAGAAGTGGCACACTTGCTTGAACCAACCCAAAGTCCTTCAAGGTGGAGCAGAGACAAACAACCTGACTATAACATGCAGCAGCAGCAACATACTCAGCCTCAGTAGTGGACTGCGCAACACTCGACTGCTTCCTAGAGGACCAAGAAACAAGAGAAGTGCCAAAAAATTTGCAGGTGCCAGAAGTGCTCTTCTTATCTATCCTACAGCCAGCAAAGTCTGCATCTGAGAAGTCTCTTAGAGATAGACAAGAGGCAGCAGAGAACCAAAGGCCAAAATCTGCAGTCGCACGGAGATAGCAGAAGATCCGCTTTACCGTCTGAAGGTGAGACTCTCTAGGTGAGGCCCGAAAGCGGTCACAAAGACACACAGAGAACTAGATGTCCGGCCGGGAAGATGTGAGGCAAAGCAAGGAGCCTATCATGCTACGGTACTCCTTCTGGTCGACGGGTCCACCATTCTCATCGGGCCCTAAGGCGACAGTGGTCGCCATTGGAGTAGAGACCGGCTTGCTATCGGACATGGCAAACCGACTCAGCAGGTCTTTGGTGTACTTGCTCTGTTGAAGGAAGGTTCCCTCTGGTGTTTTCTTAAACTGAAAGCCGAGAAAGAAGTTGAGCTCCCCCATCATGCTCATCTCAAATTCTGAGCTCGTCACCTCCGAGAAGTGAGAAACAAGAGCAGAGGAGGAACCACCAAAGATAATATTATCGACATACACTTGCACCAGATGAAAATCGGAGCCAACCCTACGGGTAAACAAGGTCTGGTCTACCTTACCCATTAGGAACCCATTGCTCACCAGGTAGGTCTTAAGCCTCTCATACCAGGGCCTGGGTGCTTGTTTTATCCTATATAGAGCCTTAAGCTTATATACATGATTAGGATACCTTGAATCCTCAAACCCAGGAGGTTGCTTCACATACACTTCCTCTTTAATATAGCCATTCAGGAAGGTACTACGGACATCCATTTGATACAGTTTGAACCCATTGGATGCTATAAATGTCGTTAAGATCCTGTTGGAATCATGTCTAGCCACAGGAGCGTAGATCTCATCGAAGTCTATCCCATCGATCTGAGGGTAACCTTGAGCAACCAATCTAGCCTTGCTTCTAACCACTACCCCATCCTGACTTTGCTTGTTCTTGAACACCCATTTTATTCCTATTACATTATATCCTTTAGGGCGTTCAACAAGCTACCACACTTTGTTCCTCTCAAAGTTCACCAGCTCTTCATGCATTGCATTCACCCAATTAGGATCAGAAAGAGCATGGGTGACGTCCTTCTGTTCAAAGGAAGCAACGAAAGCAGTAGATAAGCAATGATGAGAAAGCACAGACTTCGATCGGGTTAGCATCCTCTCACTCAAACCACTGATCATCTGTGCAGGGGATGGTCTTTCGGGATGTGACGAGGAGCCCTAGAAATGACCTCTACCTCGGGAGCAGGAGAGGTAGGTTCAGAGCCATCGGGCGAATCAAATTCTATAGGTGAGAACCTAGAAGCACAAGGTGAGAGCTGAGTAGAAGCAGAAGATAAGGGATGAGACTGAGGAACAGCACTACAAACTAGAGGCGCCACCGGTTGAGCCAAGTCATGGTCATGTTCTGAAGAACTGTCATCTCCAATGACCTCCTCAACAAAGATTGGCTCAAAAGACAAGTCTGAACCTGAGATATCTGGCCTTGCCCCCGGCATAGCCTCATCAAAGGTCACCTCGCAAGTCTCAACAACTCTCCGCCTCTCACTATCCCAGACGCGGTAATTCACCGCAGAAGCCGTATACCAAAGAAAAATGCCATCTGAAGATCGAGATTCAAATTTGTCCAAATTTCCAGACTTCAGAATAAAACACTTGCATCCAAACATCCTGAAATATGAAACACTTGGCTTACGCCCATATCGAAGTTCATAGAATGTGTGATGTACCTTGGACCTCAAAAACACCATGTTTGACACATAGCATGCAGTTGACATTGCCTCAGCCCAGAAACGCCTAGGAGTAGAATATTCATCAAGCATTGTCCTAGCCATTTCAACCAAGGTGCGGTTCTTTCTCTCCACAATGCCATTTTATTGTGTGACATGCGGATATTAGAATTGATGCTCCACACCAGAATCAGAACAGAAGTTTTAAAATTGTGTATTCTTGAACTCAGTGCCGTTGTCTGAACGGATTGTGCGAAGCGCTCCTAGGAACTCAACAGAAAGCTTACGAATCAAGGAACGAAAATGGCCAAATGTTTCGTCCTTGTTCACCATGAAATAGACCGAAGAGTAGCGAGAATAGTCATCGACAACAACGAGTACATACCACTTGCCACCCACAGACTGCACACGGGAGGGACCAAGAGTGTCCATGTGTAGCAATTGTCCAGGTGTATCAGTCATCACTAGGGTGACTGGTGGATGAGCAGCGGCTACCATCTTCCCATGCCGGCAAGGAGCACAAACTATGTCGTTGACCATCTTGAGTTTGGGCAAACCACGAATAAGGTCATGGCTGCTAACTCAAGTCAAGTGATCAAAACCAATGTGACCAAGTCTCCTATGCCAGAAAGAGGTGTCACGGGGCTCTGAAGCAATTAAGCAATGTGAAGAGTCAACAAAAGATCTGAAATCAACTCTGAAAACTCTCCCAACCCTGTGAATCCCGCAAATAAAACTCCCCGAAGAGTCAAGAATGCGACTGTCATTCGGCTTGAAACGAACCTCAAAACCCTCATCAGTCAGCTGAGAAACAGAAAGAAAATTATAGCGAAGCATACTGACAAGGGCCACATCCTTATGGGTTACCTGGTCACTAACCTGGATTGAGCCACGGGCGAGCACACGACCAGAGGAAGCATCCCCAAAGGTGATTTTCTCACCCTGGGGCTCACGGACTAAGGAGGAGAACCACTGAGAGTTTCCAGTCATGTGGCGACAACACCCAGAATCGATGATCCACATGTCCCACTTCCCAGCCCGACGCTCCTGAGTCAACGAGTGAAGAAACGTGGCTCAGCATTGGAAAATACCAATGCATCTTTTGGCACCCAATACTGAGTCGCATGACCATACCGAAAAGACTCTACTCGGACTAGGTCATCCCTTCTAGCATGGAAATGCCCTGATGCTGGTTTAGGAGCAGCCTGCCGTTGAGCTGAGGCGGGTGCATCCTGCCCGCGTTTCCTACCCTTCTTGCCATTCCTCCACCATGGTGTTGGCACCACACGTTGCAGACGCTCACCTCTGTAATCAAAAGGAGGTACATCCTGAGGACGACGCTGCTCAGGCCCCAGACCGGCAACAGGACGAGCAATAGAAGACTGAGCTCCAAGTCCTGGCCGTCTACCCACCGGTCTAGCCTGAGGTGGAACGAACCTAGGTGCAGGTTTCTTAGGAGGGCCTTGAATTCTAGCCTGTTTCCTGCGCTGCTCACGTGCTTCCTTAGCACGGCGGAAGCAGTTCTGCTCAGTGTGTCCTATCCTATCGCAGAAGGCTCAAACTACTCCTCTGCCATTTTCTAGGGGCAGGAGTGGTAGGGGAAACACTCTTCCTAGGAGGACTTTGTGGAGCTTTCTTCTGAGACTGAACAGACTGGTAGGACTTTCCCTAACGATCCCTGTAGACCTGAAAACGGAAGTCTCAAGAACACTGTCCCTAAGAACAACAGTTTGCCCGTTCTCATCCCTTCTAAGGACTCTAGGTAGGTGTCTCTTGATGTGCTCTAGCCAATTATAACCTAGACCTCTCCCCTTGATATCTTGCTTTTGTCAAGTATCAAGTTCAGCTTCCGTTTGCCCCAACAAACTTCTCAAGAGTACTCATGAGGTACTCGCACTCCTGATGGAGTTGGGGACAAAACCTGCAAGAAGAGGAAGAGTCTGAAGAGTCCTGGCTGTCAGTTGTACCCTTTCCTAAAGCTTTGCGACACTTCTCACCTAGGATCTTAACTTCCCTCTTGAGAGCCTGACCGGAAAGACACTTAGCATTTTGGGCTTAGGTCAACCTACCCTCAAATCTATCACTCATGTCCTGATAGATCCTATCCATCTCCCCATCAAGCTCAAGACATCAATCACACACAGAGGCATCAAGAACAGCAGCATTAAGCTCAGAAATCTTAGCTTGCAAGTTCAAAGTCTCAAACTTCAATAGTGTGCAATCACGGCATGTAGAGTCAAGTGAGTGGAAGCTACAACTCTCATCTGAGCTGACTGGGTCCTTAAGTTGAGCGTGATCGCTACAGCCCGCAACTGGACTGACTGGGTCCTTAGATGAGTGTGCAGAGGGATCAGGACAAAGCATGCTAGGGTTCATCAAGCAGACAGACTCTATATCAGAAGTGAAAAGGAACAAATTCTTCCTAGCATCATCTAGTTCTGCTACAAGCTTAACATTAACTTCCCTAAGTTCTTCATTCAAAGCAAGCACACTAGCATGAGTTGTCCTTAATTCCTTCAAATCATCCATGACCAAGTCAAACCCACCCACCCATAAGAGTCAACAGGCTTGGGAACAGGCCTACATTTTGCATTCTCTAGTTTGATAGTGACATTCTTAAAATGCATTTTTAATTCATCCAATTCTAGAGTGAACTTCCCACAATCAGAGCAAGCAGCAGGTTTAGCATTTTTTAGATGAACCTCCAGGGTGTTTTTCCTTGCCAAGATCCTAGTATACATGTCATGAAGTTTAACTACTGCCTCAAAGAGTTCAGAGTAGGAGGGACCTTGCTCATCAGTTACCTCATCGTCGTCGGTGTGGTAGACGTTCGAGTCGCTGCTGCTGCTATCGCCGTGTGCCGTGAAGCACATGCCGGTGTAGTCGACGTCGTCGTTCTCCGGCGGCTCATCCTCACCATCATCTGAGCGTCCATCCTCTTTGTCGGAGATGACGGCTTCTTCCAGAGCGGCCAGCACCTTCTCGACCATGTGGTGTCCCTTCATCAGCTGCTTAGGTGGTTTCTTCTTGTCACTCCTACCACCGGCCTAGATGTTGCGGTTCATATTGACGTAGGCATTTCGTGCTGGTGCGGCGTCGTCGTTCCGCTCCTCTCCTCCGGACTTGGGATAGTCACGCTTCATGTGGTTGAGACCAACACAACCGAAGCACCTCATGATGCCTCTCCCCCGATTGGCCACTCTCCTGTATGCATATGAGTACTTCCTGGCCAACAAGGCAAGCTACTTCTCAGGAATCTTGTCCATCTGATCATTGGACAGCTCACAGAGGGCAGAGAAGGAGAAACCGGCAACATTAGAAGAACCACGGCCAGAGGGGTCAACTATCAAGGCTGTGGATGAGGAACCGGGCTCTTTCTGGAGATGCTCATGTTCGTGTGTCTTGAGACTAGCATAGAGCGCTTCCAAGTTCAGCGTCGAGAGATCGGCTGCCTGTCGGATTGCAGTCACCTTCACATCCCAGACCTTAAGATCGAATGCAAAGAGAAAGTGCCTTGCGATCTCCGAATCGGTATATTTGACTTCAACCGAACGGAGATCGGCAAGAATCTCAGTGAAGCAGGAGAAACATGAGTCAAGCGTTTCACCCGGCTTCTGAGTAAATCAATTGTACCCTCTTTTGTGTTGGTATTGTGTCACCACCTTAACCTGAGCCGTCCCCTCATGATAAGCTTGGAGGGTGTTCCAGATTTTGTGGGCTGTGGTTATGTCCGACACCCTCTCATACTCCCCTCGGCTAAGGCCTTCATCAGAAAATTTTGAGCTTTTGCATTAAGCTCCACATCGGCTTAATTCGCGGCCGTCACCTCCCTGGGTAACTCATACGGATCCTTGATCTTAAGCCAAATATTATAGCCCTGAGCCATCACATATGTCTCCATCCTAACTTTTCAATAGGAAAAATCAGCTCCGAAGAACACGGGGGGTTTGATGGAATACTTGTCCGCCATAGCTCAAATAGCAGCAAGGATCGGCTTAAAAAATCGGTCAAGATTTATAAAGAAGCACCAAACCAAATGCTCTGATACCAGTGGAAGACCCGAGCTAGGCGGCTAGAGGGGGTGAATAGACGCCAACAAATTTTGACGCTTTTGTTTTCAAATTGCAACCCCTCCAGTCAAGCACACCAAAACAACCCCTTGTGGGCATTTCACCAAACATCTTGTGGGCGAACCTTGCAACCTTCAAGAACCCAACAATACCTAATCTCCGAGAGATCAAATCGTTATGGGAGATACTCTAGGCCTTAGAGAACACGTCTATGTGCTCAAAACAAGCAAAGCTCAAACTTTTCTCCTCATGGGCATTTCATCGAATATTTGGTATGCACAGTTTAAACCGCCCAAAATAATCATATCTAAGGGGTCCGGATGGTAGGGATTGAGACCCTAGGGTACCCCTATCCTAGAGGAGAAGTTTGGGGTGAAATCACACCAAGAAGTGTCTGAAATCTCTGCTCAAAATTGGCTCCAAGGTGCAACCCGAAAATATAAAAGAAGGCAAAGAACACCAAGCAAAGGAGACCAAATCAAAGAGCAAATCACAGCGAATGACTGATATCATTGCATGGGTAGGAGGTTTACAAACCGTACCAACCGGCGGCCACAAGCACCCTAGGTGCCACCCTCTCCTCTCCTCTCCTTCCACTAGGGATGGCAATGGGGAATTCCCCGTAGGGGAATGGCTCCCCATCCCCGTCCCCGCGTGGGGAAAAATTTCCCATCCCCGTCCCCGCTAACACTCGCGGGGGACATTTTCTTCCCATCCTCGTCCCCGCGGGGAATAAATCCCCGACAGGGATCCCCGGCCCCGCTTAAACTGTAGCTAATATGTATGTATTTTGCTATTAGTATAAAACATTGTCATATATATGTATTCTCATAGTTAATAAATCATCATATATGCATCAAAATGATCACATATATACATTAGATGATCACTTGACAAGATCATTATTCATTTTTATCATTAACTATTATATGAAAACATCATTACATGTAAGATTAATGGGTCCCCGCGGGGAACGGAGACGGGGGATGCTTCCCCGTCCCCATCCCCGTTTACCCGATGGGGAAAGAATTTCGCCGTTTACATCCCCGTGGGGGAAGAAAGCTCCCCGTCCCTGTCTCCTAATAGGGGAATTCCCCGCGGGGAATCAGGGATCGGGGCCCCATTCCCATCTCTACCTTCTACCCTCTCTTATCTAAAATTTCAGCACATATGGATGGATGGGTCAAGGAGGCATCCCTCCTTACCCCTATTTATACCAAGGTGAGATAGCCCTAGCCCTAGGACTCATCTCCACCCTCCATCTCGCATCAGATGATTACAACTCACACACTAGCTACGCAACGCCTCTCAAAGAATATCCGCCTCGTATTCCTCCTGGAGCATCCGCGCAACTTCGTCGCCGCTTCCTCGGTCGCCAGCCCACGTCGGGCCCACCGGTCAGATCAACTTCGCCACCAAGTAACCGATGCCACAACCTCCAACTGTCTCGGATTCCTAGCCATGGCAGAAGCTTCTTGAGTACACCACCTCATGTGACAGCCAGGTCATCGAACCCGATCGCCTACACGCCTCCGAATGCACCAGCCTCCAGCTGTTCCCGCTCAGCGTTAGCCACGTATCCGCCGATACCTGCATCACTGAGGTGAACATACATGAAACCAACACACCTTACCTCTCCTGCAAGGTTAGTCTATCACAAAATCACCAACATCATAATCCATTCATAACACCACAATTAACAAGCCCTAACATACCATGTGTCAGCTTAACAAATTCCATCGGACCACGTCCGTTTAAAACTATTACCTAGCCAAGCTCAGCACAATGGTCCGGTTCTAATTCCACGACAATTTCCACAAATGCACCATTTAAAAACTCTTCAAAACACTTCAAATTCCATCTTGTCACATATATTCATCATCAAACCGGGGTACCCTCCACATGGGTCTCAACACTCCCCCTTGATGAATATATTGACAAACCCTCAAAAAATATTTTGAAGTTTTTTGATTTGTCGAACAAGGCAAGTTGGAAATGCCGAATAACGCTTGGAGCAAAAGATAAGAATACATGTGTTCAAAATCTCCAAGTCGTGAAAGTCAAAGCTTCCCAAGAAATTCTCCCCCTTTTTCACGAAATGCATGTTGATGTCTTTTTTAATTCTCCCTATTTTGGAAATATAGACATCAAGAAAGTTGAGGGAACAAACACAAGGCATGATGCAAATGCAAATGCAAGTCCTACGGAGCTATGAAAATTATTCATTTGAACGTGAAGCACGATGCTCGAAGCAATGCAATTTTAGTCCGGTGCTCACAAGTTTAAGAAATGCTAGTAAATCGATTTTTTATATTGAAAGATGTGGCTAGAAAATCACAATCCAAATGTCGCGGCCTAACAAGGCATCAAGGCGGCTTCGATAGAACACCACATCCAACCTTTTGAAAGCAAAGTAGCTTTAAATCGACAGCTCAGCTAACTAAATTTTTTTAATTTTTTCAAACATTTTGATGCATCCACAGGTTTAAAAAGAGCAGTTGCTAGCAAAACACAACCCAAGGGTCTCTGGAAATGGCCTCCTTGGTCACTCCTCCTGTGTGTGTTTTTGCATTTTCGATTGAATTTAGGCGGGAGAGCCTCTAGCCTCATACTAATGGCCGATGGTGCCCAGCATTATACTGAAGGAATCACACGTCGTGGCTATCCGATTCTCTTCTAAGTTCATGCCTCTTGTGTGCATTGGCAAGCCATCTCGTGAAGGATAACCGGTGAAAACTCTCCAAAACATGAAATTGCATATTTTTGGTTTTTCATTTTATAGAAGCAAGATTTGGCCAACAAAAGATTTCACCAAGTTGTAAGGATGGCTGAAAGAAGACTGCAAACGTCTCATTGAGCAACAACATTCAGAAAGTGGAAATCTGATGCCACATCAAAGTTTTGGAAAACCAAAAACAATGCCACTTTTGGACTAGACTCCAATTGAATAAGCTAGCATAAGCTGAAATGTGAATAGTCACGGCATCTTGCAAAGCCTAAGTTCAAAAGCATAATAGACAATGCTCCATAGCAAAATAAGTCTATATGCTAATGCAAAATTTTCCGAAAAATCCCCCTCAACAAGTGAGTCAACATTTTGCCCAAAAATGATGGGCAAAGAGGTTAGCAATAAAATAGAGAGTCAAAAAACCAGGAAAATGCAACCGAGCCAACCGCAAAGAATTAGGCAAGGACAGAAACCACTCAAGCTCAGACTGGCTCTCATCTCCTGCCTGCGTCTTACTAGGAAAGACAACTCTACACCTCGGATCGTGGTGGACGTTTCGGTCATGGAGGGCGTGGTGGTGATCGTGGAGGTCGTGGCAGGGGCAGAGGTGGTCCTAGAGTCAACTTTGCTATGACTGAGGAGGGTCCATTAGAGAGTTCATCTATTACTCTCACAGAGCAGGTCCCTGAGAGCAAGATCTCTGAATTCTTTGGTAACTTTGCCAACTACGTCCAATAGGGCGAAGGTACTCAGGCACATGCACTTGCATCTACATATAGAAATTTTCATATTAACTGGATTACAGATTCAGGTGCATCTAAGCTTGTCACAGGATCTTGTAGTGTGTTTTCTTCATATACTCCACATAAACATTCCAAAACAATTCAGACTGCTGATGGCACATCCCAACCCATTCAGGGTGTAGGATCAGTATCATGCGTTCCATCTATGACTCTATCTACAGTGTTGCATGTTCCTTCATTTCCTGTCAATCTTCTCGCTGTCAGTTCTCTCATTGATCAATTTAAATGCACTGTCTTATTCGATGAGAATTCATGTCTGCTGCAGGAGAAGGGAACTAGGAGAATGATTGGGACCGGGATCAAGCGTAATGGACTGTGGTATGTTGACCATGTTGATGCGGCTCTGGCAGTGGCTGTGGGAGGAGTTGAGGAGAAGATCTTGCTATATCATCGCCAGTTAGGTCATCCATCTTTTGATACTATGAATAAGATGTATATCCTGAGTTGTTTAGCAAAGCAGACCGGAATAAAGTCGTGTGTGATGCTTGCGAGTTTGGAAAGCATACACGATCTACTTATAGCACTATTGCTCTCAGAAGCTATGAACCTTTTGTGCTAATACACTCAGATGTTTGGGGGCCATGCTCTGTTATCTCTGAAAGTGGTTTTAAAGGTTTTGTAACATTTATTGATTGTCATACTTGTATGACATGGATTTATTTGTTGAAGAAGAAAAGTGAAGTTCTCAAATTCTTTGAGGACATCCATAGGATGGCTGCGACTTAGTTTGGGAAAAGGATCAAGATTATTCGGACGGATAACGAAAAGGAATATGTGAACAACGAGTTTGCTATGTATATCTCCAAGGAAGGAATGCTTCATCAAACCAAATGTCCTGGAACTCCACCCTAGAATGGAGTTGCCGAGAGGAAGAATAGACATTGTTGGAAGTGGCACAATCACTTATGTTCCAGATGAATGTATCGAAGAGGTTTTGGAGTGAGGTAGTTTTGACGGCTGCTTACTTGATCAATCGTATGTCGTCAAGAGTCTTGGGGATGAAGCCTCCTGCTGAACTTTTGTTTGGGCAACAACAATTCAAGGTACCTCCTAAAGTCTTTGGTTGTGTGTGTTTTGTGCGAGATCACCGTCCTTCTGTTGGTAAGCTTGATCACCAGGCAGCGAAGTGTATCCTTTTAGGATATTCTTCCACTTAGAAAGGATATAAATGTTGGTATCCTATAGGAAGGAGGTTGTATGTGAGCATGGATGTGACCTTCCGGGAGCATGAACCTTACTACAAGAATAGGGAGGATAAATCTGACCAATTTTTTGAGGAATTCTCTCCTGTCATAGTTTATGATAGTCGAGAGGGCGAGAGTGGTCAGAATCAACAGCAGTCGGAGGCCATTGAAGAATTCACCAATTATCCATCTCGAGACGGCTTGCCATTGCACAAAAAAGACATGAACTTGGAAGAAAATTAGATAGCCAAGATGGTTGAATCCTTCAGTGTAATGCTGGGCACCGTCGGCCATTGGTTTGAACGGCTCGAAGCTCTCTTTCCTAAATCAAGCAAAAATAACAAAAACATTTGCAAAATTTTACCAAAAACATAAAAATGATGAAAAATGCTAGTTAGTTGAGCAATCGTTTTATGCTACTTGGATTTCAAAAGGTTGCTTGTGGTGTTCCATTGGTGCCGTATTGATGCCTTCTTAGGCCTCGGCATTTGGTTTGTGTATCTCACCACGTCTTCCAAAAATGAAAATCGATTTGCTAGCATCTACTGAATTTGATAGCACCGAACATCAATTTGAATAGCTTCGAGCATCTTTCACTTGTGCTTCATGTTCAATTGGATAATTCTCAAGGCTCCTTAGGGTTGCATGTGCATTGCATCATTTTGTTCTTCTCACATAATCTTGATGCCTATATTGCCAAAAGAGGGATTCATTTGAAAAAGGCATCAGCTTATTCCAATGTGAAAATAGAAAGTTTTTACACTTGGGAGAAATTGTTTCTCTTGTCTTGGATATGGCGAACAATTGCTTCAATGTTTTATCCAAGCATGACCCAGCATTTCCAAATGCTTCTTGTTTTCATTTTCAAAACTTTGGTGAGATTTTAAAGTACTTTGGTAGTGCATTTGTCGAAACGGGCGCGAAACTTGTAACGGTGTCCGTGGTCACCAGACCGTGTCCGACGGATTCGTATCAGGGCTGACTGTGTGGATAATTGCATTCTAATGATCCTTTTGTGCACTTGATTTTCGTTGATAATGATGTTTTGTGAAGCTAACCTTGCAGGAGAAGGTAAGTGTTTGGTTTAGACTCATCACTATGATGCAGGTGCCGGTGGGTTCGTGACTGACGCCGTTCCACGGAGGCGAACTGGAGGTTCGGGCGTCTGGGGGCGTGCCGGCGACCGGATTCAGTACCTGGCGGTCACAAGAGATGGCATGAACGAGAAGCTTCGCAGCGGTAAGGATCCGATACAGCTGGAGGCTGGGCGTCGGTCACTTGGTGACGAAGCGGGACTGACTTGTGGGCCCAGGCGTGGGCTAGCGACCAGGATGCTGCGAGAAAGGTGGGAGGATTCTTCCAGAGGAATGTGGCACGAATATTCCTTGTCGGGAGTAAGTTAGGTGGCGTGTGCGTTGTGCACCGTTGATCCTCAGATCAAGGGTGGAGGCCACCCTTGGGTTTAGGGAGTCTCATCCCTGGGGCTATAAATAGAGGGGGAGGGGAGCATCTCCTCCTCAATTTCAGATTTCTGAGAGGGGTGTGTGGGAGAGAGAGAGAGAGAGAAGGGTGGCACCTGCGAGAGCTTGTGGTCGCAAGAGCGGCTTGTAATCTCCCAACAATCTATGCAATGAAATCAACCAAGCTTCTTCAAGTTCATGGCTTGTTCATGCTTGTTCTTCGCGCAGTAGTCAGTATTTGATTTTTAGAAAAATCTACAAAAATCATTTTTGAGTGCTTCCACTTAGAGAAGTTCCGTGACTTCCATATCTATCAGCACAAAAATTTTAAAGTCATGGAGATTCTTGGTTTGGGTGCAGTGAGGTGAAAACCGAGCCCTAAACTTTCTGGACGAGATCTGTGACAGGATGTAGTGTTTGCATTTTCCTGATTTTTTGGAAGGATTTTTGATGAGATTTTTGGTGGAGTGCTTCACGATTAATTGGTTCATAGGGAGAAAAATTCCCAAAAATTATGGAGCCTAGAAACCCATCATCTCTCTGCTCCAAGTAAGAACAAATTCTGGAGAATCTGCTTGTGATTTTCTCAAAGTGACTTTAGTGATTTGGCTTGATGTGTGAAGATCCGAGCTAGACGGCTAGAGGGGGGGTGAATAGACGCCAATGAATTTTGACACTTTCGTTTTCAAATTGCAACCCCTCCAGTCAAGCACACCAAAACAACCCCTCGTGGGCATTTCACCAAACATCTTGTGGGCGAAACTTGCAACCTTCATGAACCCAACAAGACCTAATCTCCGAGTGATCAAATCGTTATGGGAGATACTCTAGGCCTTATGGACACGTCTATGTGCTCAAAACAAGCAAAGCTCAAACTTTTCTTCTCATGGGCATTTCATCGAACAATTGGTACGCACAGTTTAAACCGCCGAAAATAATCATCTGTAAGGGGTCCGGATGGTAGGGATTGAGACCCTAGGGTACTCCTATCCTAGAGGAGAAGTTTGGGGGTGAAATCACACCAAGAAGTGTCCGAAATCGCTGCTCAAAATTGGCTCCAAGGTGCAGCCCGAAAATACAAAAAAAGGCAAAGAACACCTAGCAAAGGAGACCAAATCAAAGAGCAAATCGCAGCACAAACATGGGAGGAATGACTGATTTCATTGCATGGGTAGGAGGTTTACATACCGCACCAACCGGCAGTCACAAGCACCCTAGGTGCCACCCTCTCCTCTCCTCTCATTCCACGCTCTCTAATCTGAAATTTCAGCACATATGGATGGATGGGTCAAGGAGGCATCCCTCCGTACCCCTATTTATACCCAGGTGAGATAGCCCTAGCCCTAGGACTTGTCGGTGCAATAAATACCTGGGTGTAAAGCGTCCCGGAGAAGAGACCGGGCGAGGGTCTCACGTGTCGGGTGGGGCCCGCGTGGCAGAGAGCGTTCCGAAAGGAGTCTTCCGGGCGAAGGCTTCCCCTGCTACGAAGGACGGGCGCATTTAATGCGACATCACTCGCGGATTGACGGATGAAGAGATGATTACCGCCACAGTGACCTCTGCGGGTCTGATCAACTGTCACTGTGGCGCAGCGGAATTGACCGGCAGAGAGAGAGTTTGCCATCATCAGGCTCGCCGCCCGCGTCAGAAGGAGCAAGCTGGGCCCCGCCCGTAGTGTCACTGGCGTGTTCATGCGGGTCAGAAGCAACTTGCGATGCTTGCGTGGGCGTCGCCAGGCGGCGTAGTGGCAGCACGTTTTCGTCTCTCCTGTCGTGTCCCTCGTGTCTTATCAGTGTATTGTACTGACAGTACTGTACTGCCTACTCCCTCGGCCCTCTCCGCCTGTTCGAGGTTTGTATAAAAGAGTGGGAGAGAGAAAGGAGAGGGGGGTTCGAAACATTCTGTAATTGCATTACACACAACCACAACAAGAAAAGAGCTAAGGCTCGACAGGAGTAGGATTATTACCCGCGAGGGGCTCCGAACCTAGGTAAACCCTGTGAGTCGCTCCTTGCTGCGTCCCACGCTCGAATCGAACTGAACTCGGGCTGATCGGCTAGCAGGATCGAAATCTGATAGGGGTGTTGTCGACGGTTGGGATATTGACCCAAGTCAA
>SPJY01013850.1:0-10893 GCA_005191435.1 Raddia distichophylla
ACGGTGTTTTTTTAAAAAAAACATATATACGATGATGATGGTGAATTTTAATTAATTAATTTCGTGTATCTTAATTAACCGTGAAAATATTTTATAATATAATGGGCGTGTTTTGGCGGGAGATCGAAGAATTTGCATATGCACTACCACATATATAGGGGCCGAGTCCCTGGCAGTCAACTGCCACTGCATAGAGCCACCCAGACAAATCTCTCGCCCTCTCTCCTTTCCTCCCCCTCCCACTCTTTCCCCGCGTCCCAATCCTCACGTGTGCTGGCCTCCACATCTACCCCCCGACGCCGCCACTGTTAGCCAAAACATGTACGTGAATGTTGTGCACGTAAATCTGTTGTGATCGGCTGGAGATAAGGATGTTCTGTTGTATGTTTAGATATGGTAGCTCGGTTGTCGGAACAACTTGTAAACCAATCTATCTCTAGCCTGATCACGTGGTTACGATGCTTATCCTGTGTACATCCACGCGAGGGGAGTTTCCTCGCCTATATTAACACGAAGCCGCCAAGCCGGGAGGCAAGGGCGTTCCCACCAATTCCTTTCACGCCTCTAATTTCACATGGTATCAGAGCAAATATAGATCCCATCTATATCCACCATGGCCTCCTCCTCCTCCAACACCGTGAATCCCTTGGTCGGTCTCACCATCACCAAGAAACTTTCCAAGGCCAATCACGCTATATGACGGGCGCAGGTCCTCACGACGATCCGCGGATCACGCCTCATGGGCCATCTCACCGGTGCAACCCCAGCGCCGGCTACTAAGGTGGACAGCAAGGTGGATGGCAAGGACTGCAAGGTCTCCAATCTGGCGTATGAAGACTGGTACGCCATGGATCAACAGGTCCTGGGGTTCCTCCTATCCTCTCTCTCGCGGGAGGTCATGTCGGAGGTTGCCACAAAGGCAACGGCGGCGGCGGCGTGGATTGCGCAGGCTACGAGCAGAAATTCTTCTCCCTCCTCCTACTCTACATAATGGGGATGAATTAGTGATTGACAATATGTGTAACAGCCCTGCTGCCATTTTCGATTAAGTATGCATACTATTGTTGTGTTCATTTGGATTTTCTACGGTTCTTAAAACTTTTTAAGATGTGCATTCATCCATCGGGCTATACGGTGTGAACATAGGACTTTAAACTAAAACCATTAGAATACCAGTCACCCAAGCCACCAGAATGGTGAGGTTGATATTGACCGGGCTTGGATGGGCAACTATAAGTAGCCCCCTGGGTACGTTCCTTAGCGGTCCGAGCTGAAAAGCACTCCACCGGGCTAGCCTGAGTGATCCATTATCCAAGCCGAGCTTCCTCGACCAGGCCCGAGTGGCGGCAAGCAGTCGGGCGACCACTCCCGACTGAACCTTACCGGGTAATACCCAGCCCGGGGGAGATTTAACCAAGTGGGGAGAAGCCCGAGTAGAGTTAGGAGGGCTACCTCTTATATTAAAAGCTGCTGAAGTAGCCCGGACCCGTTTAGTTCGTTATTCTTTTTGTCCCAGACAAGGACTCAGCGACCCTTCCCTCATTGGAGGAAATGGGCGGTGCTTCAGACAGAAGGCCACGCATCCCAAGCCATCTGCGCTCCACGACCAAGTGGCGGGCGACGGTGCAGAGTGAAGCAAAGTGGCAGAGACGTTCGGACAGCAGCAGCGTCTCTCCTTTTCTCACCTAGTTTGACACCCGTAATCTCTCATTTACATATGGGACCTGGCCCCACTTGTCACCCACACATAGCAGCCCTATTTATGGCCATAACCAGCCATCTTCCTCTCCTCTACACCTTCATTTCTGACTCCTCTTCCTGCTGCTTGAGCTGGGCAAGAACAACAGCAGTTCTTCCCATTCTCCACCCTCAAATCCACTCAAATACTTGGAGAGAGCTTGCGCATGTTAAGATTCGAGCTCTCCATCATCTGAGCTCTCTACGCCTTCGAAGGCATTCGCATGCACAAAGGATTTGGTGAGTTCTCTCCCATTTTCATTACCAAGCCAGGTCTGAACTTGCAGCAGCAAGAACTCATCTAGTTCTTCTTGCTGCCATTTCTCGTGTTCCCAAGCCTAGGGGAGTGCATGGGAAGCTTCTCCACCATCTAGAGGAGTAGAGCAGCAGTAGGAGACGCACCAAGCAGGAAGGAGAAGACAGCAACAAGCAACGGAGAAGAGGACCACAACCGAGCTTCTTCCCCTTCGATCTCTACATCCTTGGGACGTCCAATTCTAAGCAAGGCACCCCTTACTTGGTAAGAACCTTAGAAAGTCTCTTCTCCATTCCTTGCATCATCTAGGCCCCGTTTATAAGTTCATCTTTGAGCTAAACCGAGCTTGAGTACAGCAGTCTCAAACCTATTCGGTTTCAGTCCATATCCTGAAACAGCCACTCAGTAAATAATTATATAAAATCAACCGTAGTCCGGATCAAGAAGTGTTCTACATGAAAGTTGTTCGCCAGGAAATTCTCTACAACTTGCGCCAGAAAATTCTCTACAACTTTCATGTTGGCCCCGGGCTTAGCCGAGCTTGTCCTCTGCCTCAAAAATAGCCCGCACTGAGAGACATACCTGCTGAGTGACTTACCTGAGCTAAACCTATTAGAGCCCGTCCAAGACCTTGCCTTAGCGAGCTAAGATAAGCCACATCCGACCTATGGTAACCATTAATTGACAAGAGTACAACCTCCCCTGGCAAGTAGGCTCAGTTCTGAGCTACCTTGAGCATTCCCGAGCTTCCTAATCCTAGCCCGGGCTACCCATAGCACCCTAACTTCAAATAGTCATATCTCACTCATCCAAGCTCGGATTTGAGTGATTCTTTTTGCAACACCTGCATTAACTCATGAACTTTTTGAAACATTATGTGCTTTATAGTTGATGTGCATGTTACCGAAACGATAGGAAACGACGTTCCGGAGGAGCACGGACTTGAGCAAGCCGCTCTCCCCTTCGACGACCAGCAACAAGGCACTTATTACTCCCCTCATTTGACTCAATCATATTGAACTCTATTTACGTGCATTACTTTACTTAAGATCTATACTGGATGCATGCTAGTTTTACTATGATATTTCACGGGTAGAAATAGTTATGTCCTATTAGTGGTCAGTTCAATATATATAGGTTCGACACCTTCTTCCTTTGATAACCTAAGTGGGTATTAGTAACTATGGTCGCGTCACGTATGCTTAGCAATGCTTAGAGTCTGCGTGATACCATGGATTACTCAGTTATGATACGTTCTCAGTTCGGATGGATTGATTTATGGTCTATGGTGATGACTTGGTATGTTGGATTGATGATGGGCCTAAACGGGTGATAGGGATATGACAGGAGGAGCTCCTGGTCATGTAGCCCCGCTTTGGCAATTAAGGACCGAGCTTTGGTCCCATCTCTCAAGTTACTATATGTACGACCACACGTGTCATCATGGGAGCACTTAGCTAATTCCTTGCGCATGCATGAACCATGGGGTACCATACGGTGCAATTGTATGTTTTCTTGTGGGTGGGGCGATAGGGTGGCTCATCCGTGGTGCATCCTTGTGCTTGGTAGGTTCGAGTCTTGGACAAATCCACTGCAACTGATTGACCCCGGCACCTGGCGATCTCGGATCGGGGTAGTCGGCCAGTTAATCTGGGTGATCCCATGAGCATGCATGTGCTTTGAGAGGCTTCGGCATGACTTGCTGTGTCGTGTGGGTAAAGTCGTACACCTCTGCAGAGTTATGAACTGTTCGAACAGCCGCGTCCCGGGGTTAGGGATGAATACTTGAGTTGACCCACCGCTGCTAGTACTTGGGTTATGGGTTGGTTATGGTATTGGTTGAGTTATGTTTCTGAGCACAGGGTTGCTCGTGGTGTTGGCCGAGTGGTTTATTTGTGATGGAATTGATGATAAGGATGCACTTGATGATATGTTTATATATTACTGTTGGTCAATGGTTTTCTAACATGTTTATGCAACTGTCTTTACAATCTATTTATATTTACGTCTTGCAAATGCTCTTTATGTTGAAATTGTCGTGCTAGCCCATCTCTTGATATTATTATTGCATGGACGAGGCTATAAGTACCTTCTAGTGCTGAGTACCATCTGTACTCAACCCACAATGCTATTGTTTCAGGTGATAGTGATCCCATGCTTGAGTACTACTATCAAGCGGGGAATAGCGACACTAGCGAGCACGCTGACTTCCAGTCGGTCGCCCTTGGGTTATGAGGCACACCTAGCTGGATTTTTGTTGTTTATTTTATGAGGTTCCGCTGCCACTTTTGATCAAACAATATTAGTACTTCCGCTGTGAGAAAAACTCTGATCTGTATGTTAAACTTATTTTATGGACAACCGTCCATATCCTTTTGTAATATTAAGTCGTGACCATTTGCTTATGTGTTGTGTTATCGATCCAAATGAGGATATGTGTGTAACGGTAGCTGATCTTGGGAGCCGTTACTGAAGCACATATCCGGTACCCGAGCTCACCCTCGTTTCAATTGAGATAGCCCGCTCTTGTCGTTGAAGCCCGGGCTGAGAACTAACCTACTTGGTGTGCCTGCGGGCTACTTGTATGTTGGTTTTCAGCCATTCGGACAGCATGAGAGCATTATCTCCATTGAGCCGAGTGTGAAAATGGGGGTACTGACAATATGCCTAATGTATCTAATGATTTTAGAGAAGAAAATATTGAATTACATGATGAAGCAGTAGATGCAGTACGGCACACCCTCCTTGATGGATCATTCTCGGCATCCCCTCCGCATCGTATAGCAGAGGTGTCTGCTCCCGCCTCTCCTCACCCGGATCCAGCCGCATCCCCCGGTTCGCTGCACGGGGGGGAGGGGGTGGAATCAGCAGAACCGGACGTCTACGTCGACCATGTCAGCCCAAGTGATGGCCGATGAGACGCAAGGTTCGCCATCACCACTTGTGCCCGATCCTGCGCCAGCATCGCCTACCAGTTACAGCATCTCCTGTATCAGAAGAGCAGTGTCCAAGGACTCGCATGAAGGGAAGAATTCGCAAGCCCAAGGTATATTCTGATAGTACTGTTCATTATGGGTGTCTAGTCTCTAGTGGTGAACCACAAAATCTAGCTGAAGCACTACATAATAGACATTGGAAAGAAGCTATGGATGTTGAATATGATGCTTTAATGAAGAATAAAACTCGGCATTTAGTTCCACCTCAAAAAGGCAGAAATGTTATAGACTGCAAGTGGGTCTATAAGATCAAGTGTAAAGCTGATGACAGCTTAGATAGATATAAGGCTCGCCTAGTTGCGAAAGGCTTTAAGCAAAGATATGGAGTGGATTATGAAGATACCTTTAGTCCCGTTGTCAAAATTACCATTGTCAGGATGATATTGTCCATAGCTATTTCTAGAGGTTGGAGTCTGCGGCAACTGGATGTTCAAAATGCCCTTTTACATGGTTTCTTGGAAGAAGAGGTTTATATGAGACAACCTCCAGGATTTGAGGATAATACTCAGCAAAACTATGTGTGCAAGCTAGATAGAGCTCTATATGGGTTAAAGCAGGCGCCTCGTGCATGGTATGCTCGTCTTAGCTCAAAATTACTCAGCTTGGGTTTCTGTGCGTCTAAGGCAGACACATCATTGTTCTACTTTAATAAGAATGGAGTAATTGTTTTTATTCTGATTTATGTGGATGATATAATAGTAGCAAGCTCTACTCAAGAAGCATCAAATGGATTCCTGAAAAACCTGAAGCAGGAATTTGCGTTGAAAGATCTAGGGGAATTGCATTATTTCCTAGGCATTGAAGTCAACAAGGTACACAATGGCATATATTGTTCTGACTCAAGAAAAATATGCGTCTGATTTGCTTAAAAGAGTAAATATGTCAGAGTGTAAGCCTGTCAGCACTCCATTATCTACTAGTGAGAAGTTATCTGCATTTGAGGGAACACTTTTGGGTGTCAATGACGCCACACAGTATAGGAGCATTGTGGGTGCATTACAATATTTAACACTAACTCGGCAGATATTTCCTTTTCTGTAAATAAGGTGTGTCAGTTCCTTCATGCTCCTACCATAGTTCATTGGGCAGCTGTGAAAAGAATTATTAGATACTTGAAGCAAAATACCAAGGTTAGGTTAAGGATTAATAAGTCCAGTTCTATGTTGATCAGTGGCTTCTCATATGCAGATTGGGCAGGGTCACTGGATGATAGGAGATCTACTGGGGGTTTTGCTATGTTCTTGGGGACGAATTTGATCTCATGGAGCGCTAGGAAGCAAGCAACAATAGCAAGATCCAGCACTGAGGCGGAATATAAGGCTTTGGCAAATGCTACAGCTGAAATAATGTGGATTCAAACATTATTGAAAGAAATTGGTATGCAGTGTCCTAACATGGCAAAATTATGGTGTGATAACATGGGGGCCAAATATTTGTCTTCAAATCCAGTGTTCCATGCCAGAACGAAGCACATAGAAATTGATTATCATTTTGTCAGGGAACGAGTGACAAAGAATCTGTTAGAGATTGATTTTGTTCCTTCGGTAGATCAAGTTGCTGATGGCTTCACCAAGGCCTTAACGGTAAGACAATTAGAGAATTTTAAGCACAATCTCAACTTCACTCGGTTATGATTGTGGGTGAATGTTGTGCACGTTAACCTGTTGTGATCGGCTGGATATAAGGATGTTCTGGTATGTTTAGATATGGTAGCTTGGTTATTGGAACAACTTGTAAACCAATCTATCTCCAGCCTGATCACATGGTTACGATGCTTATCCTGTGTACATGCACGTGAGGGGAGTTTCCTCGCCTATATTAACACGAAGCCGCCAAGCCGAGAGGCAAGGGCGTTCCCACCAATTCATTTCATGCCTCTGATTTCACAGCCACCACCAACCACCTGCCTTCCCCCTCCGCCGGAGCTGCCCCGCACACCTTAACCCAAACATCGTTGCGCCGATCTGCCCTCTGACGCTCGGCGACCGCATTCACCCCCTTCCTTGGCTTCGGCGCTGCTGTCGACACCTTTACCACCCCCTTCCCCCTCCCCCAACCCAACACAACCCCATAGCCAGTTAGCTTGAATCACAATCCTAACACGGAGGAGGATCCTCTAGTAACAGTGGAATTGGCAAGTCGGGTTGATCCTATTCAATCGCGGACTTCGTAGTGGCCTTCGCCCACCCTCTGGCCGTTGCGGCCGCCGCCGCCGCCGCCCCGCGCCTCGCCACTCCGGCGAGCGCGGACACCTTCCCCTAGCTGCCATGGGCCGCACCTCCATCCCTCCACGTCCCTGCAGATCTAGCAACGGCATCCCCCTCACACCGCTCAAAACTTTCGCCGCCATAGTCGCATCTGGCACAGCTTCCTCCTCGGGTGACTCCAATCTCCTTCCTCAGGCCGCCATCAATCCCCTCTGCCTCCCTCCTCAGTGCGTCAATGCGCCATCAATCCCATCCCTTCCGGTGATTTCCTCTCTGGGCGCCCGCAACCGTCCACCCCCGGCAGCCATTACTGCCCTCCTCCCCCTCCCGGGGTCTGCTCCAATCGCTATTGCTCGCCCCTGCTCGGTCGTTGTCGCTCCTTCCTCGCAAGTGGTGCCTTCTTCCTCGCAATGGCAAGTGGTGCGCCCGAGGCGGCGCCGGCGTGCCCTACACCGCCCGCTTCTGTATCCGGCCCGCTCCAATGTCGGCGCAAAGTTCTCCGGCCAGCCTCTCCGAAGCAGGTTTAAAGGGCGATGCGCTCGTTGCCTTGCCAGCGACCACCGCGCCATCTCATGCCGTGACCTGGTGAAGTGCTTCGTGTGTCTCCGTTCGGGCCACACGGTTGCCTTCTACCGTCGGTGAGCGCCCAATCTCCCTCACCGCCGCCACCCTCCTCGCCAAGACAACATCATCCTCCTTCCATCACATCCAGCTCCCACCACCACTTCCATGGCCCCGCCATGCTGCTCCCCCTGGCCGCGTTGCGTCCTCCCTCAGCGCGTGTTTCGGTGGAGGTGGATTCCTCTATGCGGAACGACGCCGACGAGCTCCACCGCAGGGGGGTCATCGTGTCCATCTCCGACGGACCGCACCCCGATGTCGGATTCGTGGCCCGCGAGCTCAGCTTCCACACTGACATCCCAACTTTCGACATCACCATCTCCCACCTCGCCCACCGGCGTTTCTTGGTGCGCTTCACTCTGCCGGAGCAGGCACGGCTGGCCGCCTGCAGCTCCTTCCGCGTGCACGGCCGTTACTTCGCCATCTCCGCCATCCCCAGTGAAATCGACGCCGCCGGCGACCCCGGGACGGTGCGCTTCCGTGTGCTAGTCTTCATCGAAGGGCTCCCCCTCCATGCCTGGTCCTCCGCGGTGGTCGACCGCATCTTTGCCGGTGCCGGCCGAGTTGACACCGTCGAGCCCTCCTCCCGGCTTCGCCTCGACACTTCATCCTTCAGGGTCTGGGTGTGGACGCGTGATCCTGCCTCGATCCCCCTCGAAATCAAGCTCGAGCTCGTGGAGCCTTCGCCGTACATGGAGTCTCGCTGCGTCGGCGACCGGGGTCCCGCCCGTCTTGCCGGCGCGCCAAGGCGCGCCAAGGCCACGGCCGCCCCGGGCGTCTGTTCACCGTCTCCTACTCCACGTCGATTCGGTCGAAGACTTCTCCTCGGTGACCTCGCGTGTTGGTGGCGCAGCCCCAATCGTCCCCCACGTCTGGACCCTCGGCTTCCCCCACTCCGTCCCCCCCTGCATCTTCGTCGAGCCACCCGCAGCTTGTCGCTCCCTCTTCGTGCCTCGTCGGCGCAAGGATGTGGACAGCGACGAGGACGACTCCCCTCATGCTCCGGACGCCTCCCTCCCGCGGCGCCGTCGACTTGGGAAATCTCCCGCTGCCTCTTCCACCCACTCCGGCGGACACTCTCCAAGTGGAAGTGGCCCCCAGCCGCGTTCACGCTCCCTGCCACGCCGTTGCGCCCACAACTCCACTCATTCCTCCACGCCCTCGCGCTCCCACACCAGATCTCCTCGCCGGCGCTTACCCTCAGTGGCTCCAGCCAGCTTCCCTCGCCTGGGCTCCCTTGACCCCCCTGCTCGCCGAAGCCCAGCCGGCGGGTTACTCCTCTTCGGCGAGCGTGGCAGCGCTTCAACCGGCGCCCCCTGATGGGTGGGCCCGGCCTCGTGATCCCTGACAAGAAGACCCCAATAGGCAACGGTGCAGCCTGCCATGTCAGCCACCTCCTTGGGCTTTGGGGTTTCAAACTCGCCCCGATGTCTTTCTCCCGCGTGCCCTGCCCGGTTCGCTCCCTTGCCAGGCAGCTTGTCAGCGCCCAGGCGCGCCCCCAGTTTGGCTGCTGCTGGGCCGCAGGGGCCGCAGATACTCTCACTCACCACTTGCCTCCCAGTTGTGGCCTGCTCTCCTACCGCCCCCACTCCGGCCCACTTTACCCCGGAGCTGCTTGGGCCGTTACCCATCCCGGCCGCATCGCTGCTAGCGGGGCCAGCAGGCCTTCGGCCATCTAGGCAGAACGCGCCCCTTCCCCGACGGGGCCGCAGGGGCCATCTGGGCAGAACGCGCCCCCTTCCCCGACTAGATCCCCTCCCCCCTCCTCGGCTAGGGTGGGCGTGGGCCTGGGCGTGGGCTCGCCATCAAAGCACCTTGGCCGTACTGCCGCCTCCTCCTCCGGCGCGCCTTGCCCGCGGCGGTCGAGCTCCTCCCGCTCACGCTCACCTCTTCGCCGCTTACGCTCGTCCCTTTCACCACCTCGCCGCGCCGCTTTCCCTCGCCCCCATGCCCCCTCCTCTGGGCCTCCAGTGGCCTTCCACTGCTCCTCCCCTCACTCCAGCGCCCCGGCCCGGCATGCCCCTATGCTGGACCCTTTGTGCCAGGCCCTGGCAGCCACTCACTTGTCGGTGGACCCCACGTTGGATCCCATGCTTCTCGAGGTAGACCTACCACCCCTTACTCCGGCTGCCGCCTTCATCTCTAGAGCCACGCTCCCTACCCCCGCTCCACTGCTCGCCTCGCTGCCTTCTCGTAAACCCAGGCCGGCCGCCCGTAAGCGCCGCAGTGCCAGGCTGGCCTCGGGGAGGCGCCCCCTCGCTCCTGGGGGCACTTCTTCTGTTCCGGCGATTCGTAGGGCGCAGGGCGTTCTTGCCCGCAGGATGGGCATCGCACCAGTCCCGATGGTGGGTGACCTCGTTGCCCAGCTCCAGGCCCTCTTCTCCTCAGGCGCGCTAGACGACAGCACCCTCGCCGCCGTCGCTGACTTCTGCGGCCTGTCTCAGCCGGCCCTGGACCTAGCTTCCGCTAGCTAGGACTTGGGTGAGGAGTGCGTGGCTACTGCCTAGTCACGTACCACTTTCACCCCTCAGTGTCTCGCCGCCTCGATGTTTAGTCCATCTAGCTTCGTCTACCGTCTCCCACCTGCGTGTGGGCCTGTATCTGTGTCACCGCCTGCGTGCGGTTTTCGTGTTCGGCTTGTTGCCGGGTCGTCACCTGCGTGTGGCACTGTGTCCGTGTCAACGCCTGTGTGCGGCTACCGTGTTCGTTTTGTGTCCGGCTACCGTGTTCGTTTTGTGTCCGGGGCGCCACATGCGTGTGGCCGTCGTCTTAGATCTTCCACCACCTGTCCGTTGTCCCCGCCTGTGCGCGGTTTGCTGTATTGCGTCAGTCTCCCTTTATCTACCATGTCCAGTGCCCCTGAAAGTGTTCCCCCATGAAGATTCTCTGCTGGAATGCCCGTGGTCTCAACTCCGCGGCTAAAAGGGATGTTGTTGCCACCTTGGTCCGGGACAACTCCCCCTCCATCCTTACGATCCAAGAGTCCAAGCTTTCCGATCCATGCCACCGAACCCTCATGGAGATCTGTGGGCACCGCCTCCGTAGCTACCTGCAATTCCCGGCAATCGGCACCAGG
>SPJY01013872.1:0-12528 GCA_005191435.1 Raddia distichophylla
CCGTTCCCACGGTTATGGGAGTGGAGGAAGGTCATACATGGTAGTCTCATGTGTTGTCTAATAACGATGGGTTGGTTTTGTTTTCAGTATTCGAGGCTTGTGCAGTTTTGCAGAGGGGCTTTCGAAGCCGAGCTCTGTTTGTTAACTTGGAAATCTATTCATCTTTGTTAATTGTTAAACAAATGTTTTTATAACACTTTAATTAATATTGACTAGAATAGGTGTTTATGCAAATTAACCATCTTGTTCTTGTTATACCCGTGCATTCATATATAAGGATTCTTGCTGGGTAGCCGTGTACTCATTATACAAATCCACGGATATATTTGTTCTGGAGAAGAGTCGGTTCCGGATTGCCCGCAGGATCAGGAGGATTCTGTGCCGGACTTTGCGGAAGATTAGCTAGCGTTTCCAGGGTTGGATTAGAGAGCATCGTCATATTTATTCTCTTGCATATCATTTGAATTTCTGCTACTCTGAATATTATTATATGGATTTATGAAAACTATTGTAATAAGTAGTTGTGGTACAATTACTTTTGCATCGTTATAATATTTTCTTAGTTATGATGATTGTGTTGTGATGCTCAATCCAAGTCGCTCATGAGTTGCTAACATTGATAGCTGGGACTAGCAATGGATCATGGGTAGATCCCGGTGAAGCCGGGGTTGTGATAAAAGTTGGTATTAGAGCCAGTCTGACCTAGGAAGCGTAGCTAGTCTATTAGTGGATTTCAAAAATTTTAACCATGCCATATTTTGTTATTAAATTCTTATTTGTCCTTAACTCCTTGATAAATTACTGCCCTAACCCGTTTAGACTTTTAAATTCTAGATGTCGACATCCCACCCCGATGAGGTGCGGCCCGGCTTCCCTACGCTTTTGTGGGGATTGCTAAGGGACATGGGCTACCCAAGGAGGCCTGAGTACACCCTTACTTCGGTTTTTCTCAATAGGATGAACCAATACCGTTGCAAGCTAGTAGTCCATTATGTGGACCAAGAAGGAACACCAAGGGAGTCCACATTCGAGGAGATCGCTGAGCTTGATGGACGCGCCATTCAGCTAGTGGCGAAGAAAGGATTGATGCACTTTGCGCACATGCATCAAATTGAGGCAAGATGGAGTCCATTCTGCTATCTACCCCGGTGCTGCAGGGACAACTGCAACCGCAACGGGCCATTGTTCACAAGGGAGATGGAGTATTAGACCAACTCTACCATCTACACCACAGTCATCTATCTGGAGGCGTTAGAGAGGCTGTATGATGGGATTCGCTTCAATGAGCAATTCTATGAAGAGAAGGCTGCTGAAGCTGAAGATCAGCTAGGAGAAGCAGAGGAGAAGATTGAGGAGCTTAAAATGGAGATTGCGAGCCTGAAGGACGCTGATCGCAACGATCCAAGAGACGCGCCAAGCCAAGCTCCTCTATAAAAGGAAGAAGAAGGACCTTGACAAGAGGGAGGAGCTGATGAATGAAAAGTTCAACAAGGAGGTTGCTCTCCTCGACGCCATGAAGAGAGAGATAGAAGAAGACGGCGACAAGTTGATAAGAGAGCAAGCTCAGCATAAGGCCAAGAAGGCGAAGCTGGAATGGGAGCATGCCTCGACCCTGAAGGGAAACCAAAGGAAGTCGAGGGAAGAGATCAAGTTCGTCAAGATCGAAGAACCCGAGGAGGAGAAGAAGGAGGACGACGAAGATGAGGAGGAGGAGCCATTCGAAGTGGAGGACGCGTCTTGGTAGGACTAGAAGATCGCTTCATTCTATCATCGCCAAGATTAGGGAGTGTGTCTAGTTATGTCATAAAGACTTAGCGCCCGTATGTTTCTAAAGTTGTGTGTGGAGTAGACCATATCAAATTTTGGTTTTCACTTATGTGATAAGGCTATTCATATGTTCGATATTAAAAGTATAAGTTTAAAGTTAGTTTAATATCTGGTGTTGTGCCTTGTTTAATATTTGAATCGACATCGAAGAGAAGAAGGCGACGTGCATGGAAGAGTTCTTTTTGTTTCAAAATTTTTCCTTCATTCAACTAAATAAGTGCAACTAAGTACTTCATATATAAGAAGGCTAAGCTAGCTATAATAAAGCGATATTATAATGCAACTAATTTATTGTCTATGGCTGTAACCTATTTCTTTAGCATGTGGAGTGTTGCTTCTTATTTGGATCTTTGAATGGAGTGATAAAAGCGTTTACAAAATTATTATATTCTAAGGATGTCGCTTACCATTTAGTCTTCTTTTCTATTTTTCTGTCTCAGCAGATGGCCAGAGGTCATGGAAGTGAAGCTCATGGCAGAAGAAGAGGCCGTGGAAGGGGTAGGGGTCGTGGGCGTGGAGTTCAGCCCATACCCATCAATCTGCAAGAGGAGCTGGATCAGCCGACCAACCAAGAGAATGCAGCAGCCCAGGGTGGTCAAGCCAATGACCAAGTGCAAGTCAACCAAATAGGACCTGTCAATGTCGCTGCTCAAGATCCGCAGCAGCAGCCTCAGCAGTGACCGCCGCCGCCACCTCCGCCGCCGGAAGGGCCCGCACATGATGCATTGATTCTGCAAGCTTTGCATTTGATTGTGGATCGTCTGAACCAAGCGCCGCCGTAGCCGATGCGAATGCCTGGGTTGCCGCAGTCAAAGTTCAGAGAGTTCATGGGGACTCGGCCACCGGATTTTTCTGGCCGTGGAGACCCAATCGAGGCTGAAGATTGGATAAAGAATGTAGAGAATAACCTCTACTTAGCTAATTGTGATGATTATGAGAGCGTGCAGTACGCTGCTCATATGTTGAAGGGGAATGCTAGCCATTGGTGGGAGAAATATTGCGTCACCAACCCGGACAATGTGAACATGGGATGGGATGACTTTGTGGAGGTCTTCAAGAATCATCATGTTCCGATGAGCATCCAAGAGGAGAAGAAGTGCGAGTTCGAGGGACTGTGCCAGAATAATAGATCCATTGATCAATATATCAGCAAGTTTATCGAGCTGTCTCGATATGGGCCAGATCTAGTCGCTTCTTAAAAGGCTAAGGTTTGGAGGTTCATAGAAGGGCTTGACACTTGGTATGGTGTTCAGCTGAAGCCGCTTCGATGTGAGACATTTCACGATGTCACTGAAAGGGCTCGTATTCTGGTGGGAGCCCAGCGTAAGCACAATGATGAGAAGAAGAGGAAGTTCACTTCTCAGTACTCTAGTAGTAATTCGAGGCCCCGGACTCAACAAGCTACAAGTTTCGGGCAGAATCAGAATCAGCCGTGCTAGTTTCAGAACTCGGGTTTTAAGCAGTCATTCACTCCTCAGCAAAGGGGTAATTTTCAGCAAGCTCGCCAGCCGCAGCAAGCTGGAAGCCAAGTGCAGAATCAGGGCAAGACTCCAATTGCTGGTGTGTCTTGTCACAAGTGCCATCAGCAGGGCCATCTATCCATGATTGTCCGCTCAATAAGGGAGGCCAACCTCAGCAGAACCAAGGAGGGACGTCTGCTCGTCAGCCGTGGCAAGAGCAGAACCGAGGGAGTGCATTCAAGACACCCCAAGGAAGTGGATGTGTTAACCACATCACGGCTGAAGAAGTGCAGAATGTCCAAGACGTCGTTCTCGGTACGTTCTTGGCAAACTCAATCCCAGTTTTAGTTTTATTTGATTCGGGAGCTTCGCATTCTTTTATTGCAAGAGAGGTTGTTGTTGATAATGGTTGGAGGGTAGTACCCCTTAGGCAGTCTTTGCTTGTTCAATCGCCTGGTGTTGCAATGAATGCGAGTATGGGATGTCCGAATGTGGATCTGGACATTGGAGGTTATAAGTTTTCCTGATCTTGGGAATGGATTGGTTGAGTAAGTGTAAGGGTAAGATTGATTGTGCTTGTAGATCAGTAACCCTTACTACTTTAAGTGGAGAGACCATCAAGTATGTGTCTATGCTTAGAGAAAGCTCGGTTGTCAAGTTGCATCACCTGTAGATGATGCGTGGAGATGCAGAAGAGCGTCTGCCATTGGAGGAGACTCCGATAGTGAATGAGTTCATGGATGTTTTTCCTGCAGATTTGCCTGGGATACCACCTGATTGGGAAGTTGAATTCAGTTTTGATTTGTATCCGTGTATGAAGCCTATTTCTCAGTGTCCGTACCATATGAATCCTAAGGAGCTTGCGGAGATGAAGACGCAAATTGAAGATTTGAAAGCCAAGGGTTTTATCAGACCAAGTGTTTCTCCATGGGGATCGCCTGTGTTGTTCGTGGAGAAGAAGCATGAGAAGATCCAAAGGATGTGTGTGGCTTATCGGAAGCTTAATGAGGTGACCATCAAGAATAAGTATCTGATGCCTTGTGTGGATAATTTGTTCGATTAGCTGAAAGGAGCCAAGGTGTTTTTCAAGATCGATTTGAGGTCCGGTTTTCATCAGATCAAGTTGAGATCAGAGGATATATTCCAAAGACAGCTTTCACTACCCGATATGGATTATATGAATATACTGTGATGTCATTCGGACTCACTAATGCTCCGGCACATTTTATGATGCTTATGAACAAGGTCCTGATGGAGTATTTAGACAAATTCGTCGTGGTGTTCATCGACGATATCCTTGTTTATTCTAAGAATGAGGAAGAGCATGCCAAGCACTTGAGACTGGTGTTGGAGAAGTTGAGAGAGCATCAGTTATATGCCAAGTATTCAAAGTGTGACTTCTAGGTCAAAGAGGTAGCATTTCTTGGTCATGTTATCTCGGAAGATGGAGTGTCTGTTTATACATCCAAGATCAGTGAGATTTTGGAATGGAAGGTACCGAAGTCGGTTACCAAGGTCAGAGGTTTCTCGGAATAGCTGGTTATTATCGTCGCTTCATCGAGGCATTTTCTAAGATTTGTCGACCGCTCACCCAGTTGTTAAAGAAGGGTGTTAAGTTCAAGTGGATAGCTCAGTGCCATGATAGCTTCGTGTTGTTGAAGAAGAAGCTAACATCCCCATCGGTATTGGTCTTGCCGAATATTCATAAAGACTTTGAGGTGTATTGTGATGCTTCGAGGTTGGGAATTGGGTGTGTGCTTATGCAAGAAGGGAGAGTTATTGCATATGCTTCGCGACAACTACGGCCCCATGAGTTGAATTATGCTACTCATGGTTTGGAGTTAGCTGCTGTGATGCATGCTTTGAAGATATGGAGGCATTACCTAATTGGTAATCGCACCGAAATATATACGGATCATAAGAGTCTGAAGTATATATTCACCCAGCCTGATCTGAATATGAGACAGAGGAGATGGTTAGAGCAGTTAGCGGATTATGATGTGGGTATCCATTACCACGAAGGCAAAGCTAATGTGGTTGTCGATGCTCTAAGTCGGAAGCCAACAAGTGAGCATATCCAAGAAGAAGCAGAGAAGTTGAATCTGATGATTGTTCTGCATAGTTATGTGCAGAGTCATCTGTATATGATGGAAGTGCAGCCAGATCTCCAGGAGCAGATCAAGAAGGCTCACGATGTTGATGATGGGATTCTCGACATTATTGTTGGGATAATCCTAGAGAAGGCGCCAGGATTTGTGATGGATAAGGAAGGTATTGTTTGGTTCGATAGAAGGATCGTCGTGCCTACTCAAAAGGATCTTCGAGAGTTGATTTTGAAAGAAGCCCATATGATTCAGCATATTCTATTCACCCTGGGAGTACCAAGATGTATCTAGATCCGAAAGAGAGATATTGGTGGTCAGGAGTGAAGAAGGATGTGGCAGAGTTTGTTGCCTTATGTGATATTTGCCAAAGAGTCAAGGCCGAGCATCAGAGACCGGCAGGTTCGCTTTAGCCTTTGCGAGTGCCTGAATGGAAGTGGGAAGAAGTCGGTATGGATTTCATTGTGTGCCTACCGAGAACCCAAAGGGGTTTTGATTCGATCTGGGTCATTGTTGACCGATTGACCAAAGTGGCTCATTTCATTCCTGTGAAGATAAGGTATGACAGTGCTAAGTTGGCAGAGATCTATATGTCAAAGATTGTGTGTCTGCATGGAGTTCCTAAGAGGATCGTGTCGGATTGAGGGAGCCAGTTCACGTCAAAGTTGTGGAATAAGATTCATTCGCTGTTGGGCACGCATCTAGCTTTCAGTAATGCCTATCATCCTCAGACCGATGGGTAGACTAAAAGGACGAATCAAATCTTGAGGGATATGTTGAGAGCAGTGGCTCTGTCAGATTCAAAAAGTTGGGAGAATGCATTGCCATATGCAGAGTTCTCCTATAATAACAGTTATCAGTCTAGTATTCAGATGGCGCCTTTCGAAGCTCTGTATGGAAGAAAGTGTCGTACGCCATTGTATTGGAATGAGACTGGAGAGCGAAAGATATTCGGCCCAGATGCTTTGAAGGAGGCCGAGGATCAAGTCAAGATGATCCAGCAAAGGATGAAGACCGCCTAGTCAAGACAGAAGAGTTATGCCGATAAGCGAAGGAGAGAGTTGCAGTTTGAGGTTGGAGACCATGTTTATTTGAAGGTTTCGCCCATGAAAGGTCTTCGTCGGTTCCATGTTTCTGGGAAGTTGTCCCCGAGATATATTGGTCCATTTCCAATAACGGGAAGGAGAGGAGAAGTTGCTTATCAGTTGGAGTTGCCATAGCAATTGTCTGGAGTGCATAATGTGTTCCATGTTTCGTAGCTTCGGAAGTGTTTGAGGGTGTCAGAGGAGCAGATGCCACTCGGAGCTATGGATTTGCAAGAGGATCTGTCCTATAAATAGAGACCGGTCAAGATTTTGGATGTTTCAGAAAGGTGTACCCGGAGTCGGTCTATCAAGTTTTGCAAAGTGCAGTGGTCCAACCATTCAGAGGCAGAGGCGACTTGGGAAAAGGAGAAAGATTTGCAGGCTGAGTTTCCGAGTTGTTCGAGAAGGGTTTCTATAAATCTCGGGGTCGAGATTCTCCGTAAGTGGGGAGGTTTGTGACATCCTCTATTTTGTCGTATGTCACTTGTATTTTCGAAAACCCGAAAATAAATTAAAAGGGAGTTGTTATATACGAAACCCTGATTTAAATTAATTTAAAATAGGTTTAAGACAAAACCCTAGAAGGAATTTTTGAAAACTTCTGAAAAAATTCCCATAAATCCTAAATGCTATGATTTAGCCACCCTCCAAATTTCAAGTCCAAAGCCCAAGGCTAGCCTGTGTTTCCGCAGTGTGACGCCGTTCTGCTGGGAGCTCGTCGGCCCAATGAAATGATGACCAAACGTGTAAGACCCAAGCCCAACCTTGGTGGAGTGATTTTTTAGGCCTAAACCTACCCAAAGCCAGAAACCCAAGTCTAAATTCATTTATTTGTAAAAAATACCAAAATTGGGGAATTCTAAACATATTAGGAGAAGAATTAGAGCCCAACTCAAGTTCTACCCATTGGAGGCCTGCTCTTGGTCTACCAAACCAATATATAAGCACCCCAAGACCCCCCTTAGCACCCCAACCAGAGCAAAGCCCCAGAGCAACCCTAGCCGTCGCAAAACCCTAGCCCGAGGTGAGTTTTGAGATAGATCTCACTGTGCTTTGCGCAAACCAAGTTGTAGATCACGCCATTGCGTACATCTCATCAAGACGGTCCAGTTGCATAACTGAATCATCAAAATTGGTTGAGATTTGCGCCCTAGGGAGCTCGTCGAAGTTTGCTGCTATGCTGCCGTCACCCTCGCCGCCGCGCCGCGCCGCCGGAATCCGCGCGACCCCCACCAGCGGCCAACACCTGGCCACCCCGCCGCCAGCCCGCGCCGCCCGCATGTGCGCGCGCACGTGCTGCCCCTCCGCTACGAGTCGGCAAGCGACTGGCTAGCGCCACCACGTGTCGCCGCCTTGCCCACCCGCGCCAGCGCCGCCACGCGTCGATCGCCGCCGTCGCCACGTGTCGCGTCGCCGCTGCTTCCCACCTGTGCCGCCGCCGCGTCAATTTGGAGGTGCTGAGTTGCTTAATAACCTAATCAACTAAAACCTAAGTGGCGTGGGTTGGCGAAAGGTGCCAAGTCGGGTGGTTTTGTGGATTGAGGATTGTGGTGGAGGTAGTCACCTTGGTCTAAGGACCCTTGTCGTGTGCTTATCCGTCCAAACCATACAAGCGCAACCGTAAGTGCTAGCTCTAGCATGTCGGCCAACATATGCTAGTCCTGGCTTAGTAGTTAGGGAAAACTGTTAATACACCTTACCTTGAAAAGATCGGGCTGAGGTCCGTGGGCTCAAGAGGGGGACCCGAGTTGTCGAAACCTTTGAGGGGGTATCGGTGTTAACAGAAGGAACTAATGAGTCGCCTTGTATTGTTACTTAGTCTATGCTCCAAAGGAAGAGCTAAGACGCAAAAGTATCACTCGGTCTACGGGTAAAGTGTGTACACTCTGCAGAGGTGAAAACTATCATGATAGCTGTTCCCACAGTTATGGGAGGGGAGGAAGGTCGTACATGGTAGTCTCATGTGTTATCTAATATTAGTGTTGATGAACTCCGTTGTATTGTCACTTCTAACATTTTTTATGGGAGAATGAAATTCATTTTAGGCTTTTTTTGTAAAATTTTTGAAAACATTTCCAACAACACTTTTGTTTGTCAAAAAGAACAGCCAAGAAAAACGAGAGAAATCATCTACCACCAGAAGGCAAAAAGAGTTTACACCGATGCTTGCATGTGTTGTTGGGCCAAACACATCAATATGCAAAATCTCGAGTGGACGAGAGGTGGATATGACACGTTTTATGGATATGGGTTTGCAACTTGCTTGCCCTCTTAACAAGCGCTACAAAGCTTATCATTTTCAAACTTCACATCATTCAAGGCAACCACCAAATCATTTTTGAATAGCGTTTTCAAATTTCCCATTCAAGGCATAGGATTTTGTGCTCAAGAGATAGAGATTTTGAAATTTAAAGCCTTTGAAAATCAATTTTTCAGTTTTGTAAAAAATTAAAACTTCATCTTTTGAGAATAAACAATGAAACCCTAAATCACAAATCTGAGAAACGAAGAGCGAATTGAACATACGCGAGTCGCCCGTCATGTGTTGAGTGCATCCATTATCAAAAACCCAATGAGGGCCGCCATTCTTTTAGTTTACCAATAAAAATAAGATTATTTTTGTTATTTAGGTACCCAAACTAAGTTGGGTCCTTTGAGGTTAATGTCCACGCTTTCAAGGGCAAAGGACTTTGAGACAAAGCATTTTGAAATCCAAATTGATCTAACATTACCATTTAAATTCTTTGGACAAACATACTTAGCAAACTTCCACGATCATCTCTAAGGATCAAATAGTGAGATTCAATATTTGAACCTTTCTTAACAAACATACTTTTAGTTTTGGCATTCAAATGGGTGGGATTTCCAGCATTACTCTTGCGAAAAAGAGACTTGGGGCTTATCCATCCACCTTCCTTGGGCACCTTCCTTTGGTTAAAACCCAATCCCGTCGTACCCAATGTAGCCCTTTGCTCCCCAGGCATTTTATCAAAAGCAATACTTTCAAGATAGCATTTTCCAAGTCCCTTCTCAAATTTAGCAAGTCTAAACTTAAGTTCTTTATTTTCCATCATTAATTCCCTAGCACATATAGTAGTTTTGCAATTTTCACCATCACACATGCTAGGAGAATTTAAGGGACTACTTATGCTAGATGATTTTGATGAGTTAGAAGCAGTCCAACTAAAATCATGCAAATCATCACAAGAAGTGTAAACTTTTTTTAGTTGGCCTATCACTAGTTAAATCAATAACTTCACTAATCAAATCACAATCAATAGAGTAATCAACCACGGCAATTTAGGAGATTGACTAGCCAGTAACTTGTCTAATTGAGAAGCCATTTTAGCATGAGATTTCTTTAAAGAACTATACTCATTTATTAGCACTTCACGTTTCACAGCAAGAGATTCATAATCATTATCCATAGAAGATAAAACTTTCTTAAGACTCCTATTTCTTGAGATCTCTTTCATTAAAACAATATTGAGCTCATTGATTATTTCAACCAACTCATCATAAGAGGGGGAAGTGTCATCATCTACCTTCTCATCGTCGAGGTTGGGCATGAGGCAAAGTGAGGTAGAAAATGGTGGCGGAGGAGCTGATTCATCCACAGCAAGTCCAGCTAGGCCTTCGGATCTTGCATCATCATCGGAGGATGAGGATGATTCGATGATTCATCACTTGTGCTCTCCTCATCGGTCACCTATTCACCAATGAATGCTTACTTCTTCCCATGCTTTGTGAGCCTTCGAAAGCTTGTTTTCTCGTTTTCTTGTATTCTTTCTTTTTCTCCTTCTTGGGATCATTGTTATCATCATCACTATCTTTGCTTTTGCTCTTTTGCTTCTTCTTCTTTTTCTTGTCACATTGAGTAGAAATATGACCTCTTTCATTGCACTCGTAGCAAATGATATTGTGGAATGGATTTTTCCTTGAGGATGGGAAGAAGCGTTTCTTCTTGAAGTCGCTAAAACTAACTTTCTTTATAAGCTTACTTGCTCTTTTCATGAGCAGAGCAAGCTCCTTGGCATCATCTCTAGCATCACTCTTTTCTTCTTCATCATCGGAGGAAGCCTTCTGTTTTGCCTTGAGGGCAAGATCCTTCCTCTTGGCTGGACC
The DNA here is from genome assembly GCA_005191435.1 of Raddia distichophylla. Taxonomy (NCBI): domain Eukaryota; kingdom Viridiplantae; phylum Streptophyta; class Magnoliopsida; order Poales; family Poaceae; genus Raddia; species Raddia distichophylla. Next base: position 10,600 of record SPJY01013872.1, read on the forward strand.
CTCACTCTCATCAAAATGTAGCTCATGTGTTCTCAATCTTCCCAATAGCTCAATTGGAGTGAGAAACTTTAGATCACCACTGTTTGTAATATATGTAACCAAATCCCGGTAGCACCGAGGAAGCACCCAAATCATCTTGCGGCAAATCTCAACATTCTCCACCATGGCTCCCAAACCTTTGAGCTCATTGATGCTGGGACACGACCTATTAAACATGTCATTAGCATTTTCATTAGGCATTATGGTGAAAGTATCAAACTTTTTCCTAACTATGGTGAGTTTGTCTTCCTTGACATCCGAGGTGCCCTCATGTATTTCTTGTCGGGTCTTCCAAATCATGTGACCTGAAGGTAGGTTATCACACGATCAAATACCTCAGGACTCAAGCAAGGGAAAATGACATTAATGGCCTGCGCATTATACTCTATGTTCTTGATTTCACCGTGCGTGGGAGGGTCTTTTGGATCAGTTTGATCAGGAATTGGATTTTCGGTGACTCTCCAAACATCATACCTAGTGGCTTGAAGATAGAACTTCATCCTAATTTTCCAATAGGGATAGTTTGTGCCATCAAACAAAGGAACTCCTTCGACATTTGCAGCTTTCCCCTCGGCCATCCTAGCAGTTAAGTTTTGAAAACAGGAAACCTTTCTCTGATACCACTTGAAAGGATCTAGTTGGCCTAGAGGAGGGGGGGGGGGTGAATAGGCAAACTATTAAGATTTTTTCAATTAACGATCATGTCTTTATTAGTTAGTTACTCAATCTAGCTAGCAAGTCCTATACTAGGTGAAAACATTAAACACAATGGAAGAACAAAAGGAACAAATGCTGAAAGTAAATAACATAAATTATGTGCAGGAAATAAGAGAGGGAAACAACGATTTTTGACCGAGTTTCGGAGTCCTCCACCGACTCCTTGTGGAGGCTAGCCCTTCACCAAGATCAGGCTCCCGCTCGAGGCCGCTGCCTCATTCCACTCTTGGTTGTTTTTCACCACTCCGGTAGGCAAGAACCTAACCTTCACAAACCATCTTGAAGGCTCCCACAATCATGATGGCAAGCTCTTCAAGAACACCACCACCAAGACATCTAGGATTGGTAATCCAAGAGAAACAAGCTTCAGATTATCACCCAAGTGGATAGTATGCTCTCAATCAGATTTGGATACATTTGTAGCAATGGAAGCATTGGGCCTTTTTAGTGAAAATGTGGTGTAGCGGAAAAACTAGGCTCAAGAACAGGCTAATAGGTGTGAGAATAATATTCTAAGGCCAAAGATCGAGTTGGAAGAGAGGTTCTGCACCCTTTTAAAGTTAAGATACAGATAATAGCCGTTTGAGTGCAAACTTGGCTATTAATAACAGGACAAAATACTTTTGCAAAATCACTATCAAAGTTGCTTTAGTAACGGACGGAATTCAACGGTTGGAAAATTTGAGCAGAGAATATTCAGTTTGCTGCGGACAGAAGTTCAGAGTTACCCATCACACGACGGACTGTCTGACGCACACGGTGTTTTGTCTGCACACTAAAATTCAGAATTTTAGTTCATGACAGACCTGCCCGGTGCAAGCAGCAATCTCACTGTATGGAACGAGAGGATATTATTTTGCAACAATGTTAACATCAGACTGTCCGGTGTGAACTGGAAGTATGCTGGAAATACCATTGGACCAAAGACAAGGCTAAAGAAGGATTGTTCGGCGTTAACTCGTATTTCTCTGGTGGAACACCAGATGAAAATAGATGGATAAGAGGCTTGTCAGGCGTTAACTAGAATATGTCTGGAAGGAAATATGGCTAACTTTTTAGGATTTGGCTGGTCCAAGTTATTTTCATATGATTGAGAGATATATTATCCAAGAGAGTAATTATATAAAATTCCACTAAATAGTACGACAAAGAATAAAGAAACCTAGCTACAGG
>SPJY01013899.1:2534-13504 GCA_005191435.1 Raddia distichophylla
AAAAAACTGGCAGACTGGATCATCATCGGATGTTCCGACCCTCGTCGGATGTTCTGATGGCGTAGGTTCTGTATGAGGTGTATTTTGAGTGTAAAACTCACACGAACTTCGAGATACCTATTTTTGAGCACTTAGGAACCTTTATAAGCTTCTCCATTGCATCCCTCTTTATAGTACGGCATCCCTATAACTCAATAAATAAAGATTTACAAGTAAATACTAATCTTGATGCCTTCTTGCAACATATCCACTTTTGAGGGGTACACCATCACATGTAAACATGTATCTCAAGAATTTAACCTGTATAATGTCTGTGCACAATTCTCCAATAGAAATATTAGCTCTATAATTGTTACTCATTAAACACCAAAATCACTTAAGGGCCTAGATGCACTTTCACGGGCAAGGGCGCGGAGCGCCTCGAAAGTGCGCTCGATGTTAGCGGCGATGGAAAAGACGACGTCGGTGTCGGCCACGGCAGCGGCCAAAAGGTGCTCCAGCCTCGACGTCGACGTCACGGTGTTCTTCGCAGCAGGAGGCACCGTGTCCGTCGAAGGGATCGGGGGCAAGGCGGGGGCAGGTGGATCGCGCGGACCGAAGCCCGAAGCCCCAAGATCCGACCTGCCCCACGAAGAAAAACCAGAAAAGGGTTCAGGTATGCGAAAAACATGCAGCATGCTAACCCTAACGTGAAAATGCATGCATGCAGAAAGTTACCTGAAGCGGTGCCCTCCGAAGGCGAAGACGGAGGGGGGCAGCCTTAGGCCGCTCGGCCGCGGGTCCGGCGCAGCCGTACTTCCTCCTGATGAGGGAGGCGGAGGCGGCGGCGAAATCACCGTGGGGGCACTGTCGAGGCGAACGCCGGCACAGGAGGTGCCGGCGCAGAAGAGGCCGGCGCAGGCTGCGTCAGCTCCAGAGGAGTCGTCGCGCTCTCGCCAGGTGGCAGAGCGGCGGCATCAGCAGCAGGGCCCCACCGGGGAAGGCCAAAGAAGGAGGCCCTCCCCGGAGCGAGGAGGGCACGGGCGGTGGAGGCAGCCCAGGGCTCGCGGGGCGAGGCCTTTTCGGGCTCGCCTCCTCCTCGTCGTCGTCTTGGGGGAGGATGAGGCGGCGGTTCCCGAGCGCGCGGTCGGCGTCGGTCGGGACGGGAAGCGCGTCGGCCACAGAAGGAGCGGCGGCCGTAGAAGCTCCTGCGGTCGCCGGGGGTTGATCGCGGATTTGCAGGGGTCGATGGACCACATGGACCGTGGGACCAGAAACCTCCATGGGAGGCAGCGCACGCAAGTACGGGTTGCGCTCTCATGGGTCCTAGTCACAGAGGGGGCGGATGTTCGTAGGCAGAGGGGCGCCGCCGGGTGGCGCGGGCAGGGCCCCGCCAGCCATTGGTGGAGCACCTCCTCTGACACATTCCATGTGGCTGGACACCAAAAAGAGGAAAAACTGTGAATTAGCAAAGAATCAAGAAGAAAGGAAAAGGTGTTCCCCAAAATAAGACGATCCAAAAGAAAGTAAGAGCACTCACCTCTTGGGGCGATGCGGGTCCCATCGTCGTCGCCATAGTAGTGCCAAGCGGGGCACTCCCTCATGCGAAGCGGGCAGAGGCGGCGCTGCAAGAAGTCCACCACCAGATGGGTTCCAGTGAGCCCATTATGGCGGAGGTCAGCAATACGCGCCAGCATCGCCTCTGTCTCGGCCGCATCGTCGGGCAGAGACCCCCTGCAGGCGAGGGATTCTGCGAAGTCCTCAGGGAAGATGAGTTCGTCGCAACCGCTAGAGTCCTCCATGTACAACCACTGCCACGGCCAGTACTTCCAGTTGGACTTGGGAGCGAGCGGAATGAAGGCGGTGGAGTCGCGGAGCGAGAAATAGCAGCTCCCCACGACCCCGCTCGAGCACGAGCTCACATGCAATTGAGAGCCAGCACCAGAGCGGGAGATCGCCATCACCCCCACGAATATTTCGCGGAGGTGAGCGAAGATAGCCGGCATCATGATGGAATTAGGGGGGAGGTGCACCGCCTGGATCTCGTAGAAGGCGAGCACCCCTAAGAAGAACTCCGAATACGGCGGAACGAGCCCCGCCAAGACAGCCTAGGTGAAGATGATGATCTCCCCATGGCAAGGGCTCGCCATTGTGCCGGCGCGGAACTGGGCGGCGGACGGCGGCACGTGCTACTGGACCCGTGCGACCGCCTCCTCATCTGCGACGGAGGCGGGCAGAGCTGGCTTAGGCGGCGACGCAGCCGGCGTCGAGGTGGCGGCCGGAGTGGCGTCTCCACGGCGACCCTTGCTGCGCTTCGGAGCCATGGGAAGATGGCTGAAGCACGACGGCGAGAAGGCTGAGTGCAGTGGCAGCGGCAAGAGAGCTCTACGGCGGCGGCAAGAAAGGCAGATGGCGGTCAGAGGATTTGGCGTGCGAAAGAACTCGCCGCGGAGCAAAGGAGTGAAGCATTTATAGATGGAAGGAGCGAGAGTGACGGTTTGGATTCCGTCCCCACTCGCACATGCGACGGTTCACATATCGTGGTAGACCCGGGGGCTACTGTCGGTACAATAAATACCAGGGTATTAAGAATCCTAAGAAGACCAGGCGAGGCCGCCACGCGTCAGGAGGGCGATCAGGCCCCAACGCGTAGGGAGCTCCACAGCGCTCCAGGTGAGACCGCCACGCGTCAGGCGAGCGATCAGGCCCCAGCGCGTGGGCGAGCTCCTCAGCACTCCAGGCGAGGCCGCCACGTGTCAGGCGGGCGATCAGGCCGTGGCATACGGGCGAGCTCTCCCCAGTCCGCGGGAGGCCCTTCATTGGCAGGTGGGGCCCGCGCGGCAGGAAGCATCCAAAGAGGAGCCTTCTGGGTGAAGGCTCTCCCCGCAGCGAAGGACAGGCGCAGTTAATACGACATCACGCGCGGATGGATTGAGGAAGTGATGATTACCGCCACAGTGACCTCTGCAGGTCTGACCCGCCGTCACTGTGGCTCTGCAGAGCTGACCGGCAGAGAGAACTTGCCATCACCAGGCTGGCCGCCCGCGTCAGGCTGTGGGGGCAGCGCCCCGCCTGTCCTTTTGAAGGCGCGTTCACACTAGTCAGAGGCCACTTGTGAGCATGCATGGGCGGCGCTGCTCGGCGCATCAGCGGCACGTTTTCGTCTCTCCAGTCTTGTCTCTCTAGTCTTGTCAATGTGTTGTACCACCCCCTTCCTCTCTCGGCCAACCCATGGCACGTATAAGAGGGGATTTGAGAGAGAGAAGGAGGGGGATCCGGTAACCATCCTTTACACATAACCACAACAAGAACAGAGCTAAGGCTTGGCAGGAGTAGGACTATTACCCGTCAGGGGGTCCGAACCTGGGTAATCGCTGTGTGTCGCTCCTTGCCACGCCCAACGCTCGAATTGGATTGAACTCGAACTGATCGGCTAGCAGAATAGAGATCTGATAGGGGTGTGATTCACTGTGGTTCGGTGAAGAACACGCCGTCATGACCAAACTTTGAAATTCGCATTACCTCTCTGCCACCTCTCACTATTCGACTATCAAGATCACTGTGCAACCAAACTAGCTGCTTGGCCATCCTTATGATAGAAATTATTCTCATCCTGGGAATCCAATGCATCAACCCCCTATATAAGGGTCTCTATGGGCATCAAGAGATACCGCGTCACACAACGAGGCATGGCACACCAAGAAAAAAGGCAAGGCAAGGACGGTCATTCCACATGCATCTTGCCCTTGTAAGCCCCCCTAAGTGTGAACATTGCACAAGCCCGAAGAACCCCAGGCTCAATGCAAACCATGCATAGAGAGGCCCAACAACCTTCGTGGCCCAGCCATCAGACGCTCCTACCTAAAACGTCAGATCCAGTTGTAATACCCGGCCCATTGTGATGAGAGGCCCGTTTGGCCCATGTGGATTTGTATTAGTGGAATAGTATAACCTTTCTAATCTTGAGAGAGTTGTACCAGTAGATAAGGCCTGTTAGGTCCAATCATATCACCTCGGGTTAACCCTTTTTGGACGAAGCGATGCCGAAAGTCCAAGCTGGTGCTATGCATGCATGGGCCAGCCCCGTAGGTGGGCTAGGCTATAAGTGAATTTGGGCCAGGGTATTATAAATGGTATCAGAGCATCAACCCTCGTTGTGTGGGCTGTGTGGGCTTTGTTGCGCAGACATAGAGCGCATGGGCTTGTGGGCTAGGATGGTCACACGACATGGCATACGGGCCCACACTGGACACACAGGGGCATACAGGGGGAGGTCCTGGATATTTGCCGCATGTGCAGTGTGTGGTGTGAGTGTTGACAAGGACCTCAGTCGATTAAGGAGGGTGAGTGTAATACCCGATCCATTGTGATGAGAGTATCATTTGTCCCATGTGGATTGGTAGTGGTAGAATAGTAGCACCTTGCTAAACATGAGAGAGTTCTACCAATATATAAGGCCAGTTAGGCTGTTAGGTCCAATCATATCTTCTCTGGTTAACCATTTTGGACGAAGCGAGACCGAAAGTCCAAGTAGGTGCTATGAATGCGTGGGCTAGCCCCGTAGTTGGGCTAGGCCTAAACGAATTTGGGCCAGGGCATTACATTAGTGGACACCATCACACTGCGGCACCCCAACCCCATCTACCATCACCTATGCATCTCATGGTTAACCTGCATATCAACCATGACTACAGTGACGACGACACATGGTGCATGGGCGAATGTGGTCGAATGGCTCGATCAAGAGAAGTAGAAGGACAACCTTCAATTCCGGAATGTTAAACCGAGAGACGTCTTCCCCACCGACTATGACAACGATAAGGATGGTCCAACGAACTTCGACCCATGCAACTCTGAATACAGCTACGACAACAATAGAGAGCCCAATAGCTGGAAGTAGTGTTCTATATAATCTATATTATGTGTTATCACTGTATTGTGCCCTCTCCTTATAATCTATCACAATATATGGTCGTTTTATGTATTAATGTCCATGTAATATTATCGATTTGTTATATTTTTCCGAATAAGGCAAAAAAACCAGATGGTTTTTCACGGTTAACCGTGGTTTCTAAAAAAGGTCAAAATCGATGAAAAATGATAAAATTATTTAAAATATACATTATAAATTGATTTTTTTAAATTTTGTTTGAGCCAAAATGCTTAGTATTATCTGTAGTATTTTTTGGAATATTATGTATATTTTAAATTCAAAATTTATTTGAACGAATTTTGGCGAAACACTAAACCCTAAATCGTCGGTTTAACAAACCCGGCCCGCGGAACCACGTACAGTTAACCACGGTTAGCCACCGGTTTTGGAAACCTGCTTGTCGCTTAGGCCAAGGGTGGCTTAGCCTATTTATCCAATTTGCACTCAAATAAATGGCAATTTCAAAATTATGAATTTTTTAAATGGCAAAAAAATTGCACCCTATAAACACGTTTCCCCAAATAATACCCACACCGATAACACCGAAGACCACCGCGTTTCTCTAGGTTCCCCTCGATAACAACTCCACCGCGCTCAACCCAAGTCGCCGCTAAATTCTCCTTCGACATCAATTTTTTGGAAATTTTTGTAAAATTGGAAATTTGTTAGATTTGGCCATATTTAAAAAATTTTAAAATCTAGTTAAAATTTCATACCAAATTGAAATATCAAATTTTTGCCAAAATCAAAATTTTAAAATATGGACAGATTTTTTAAAACATTTTCCCTAAGTTTTCTATATTTTTTTGAATTTTTGCCGGCTCGAAATCACTGCAACGTCTGCACCACACCGCACGCCGGGGCAAATCAACAACAAATTGTGGAAAATAGAAAGAATTTTAATGAGATAAAAAATTCACGTATACGATGACGTAGGAGTAAAGGCGATCAAATGTAATGTTATTTGCGACGAGTTGCGTGAAACTGAGTGTCGGTGATGTTCATTTCCTCGTCGCTCAGGCTAGTGCGGCTCAACCCTTTTCGGCAGTTACACTCAAAATAAATGGCAATTTCAAAATTTTGAATTTTTAAAATGGCAAAAATCTGCACCCTATAAACATGTTTCCCCAAATAATCCCCACACCGATAACCTCGAAGACTATCGCGTTCTCTAGGATCCCCTCGACTACGATTCCACCGTTCTCAACCCTAGCCGCCACCGAAATCTCTCCCGATATCTTTTTTTGGAATATTTTGCAAAATTTGAAATTTGTTAGATTTGGCCATATTTAAAAATTCAGCCAAAATCAAAATTTCAAAATCTGGCCAAAATTTTTCTAAAATTTTTTCCCCCTAAGTTTTCTAAATTTTTTTAAATTTTGCCCAGCTCGAAATCGCTGCGCCGGCTACACCACATCGCGCGCTGGGCAAAATAGTCAAACCATGGGAGTTAAATAGGGTAAATCAATGATAAATTGAGGAAAGTAGAAAGATTGTTACCTAGATCAAAAATCCATGTGTCTGATGACATAGGAGTAAAGGCCACGGAATGTATAATGTTAGTTCCGACGAGCCACGTGAAACTGAGGCCTTATTTGTTTCAGATTAAATTAAATAAAAATTTGTTATTTTTGTATAGGCCAAATGTTGTAATATTTTGTAGTTATTTTTGCGAATTTTTTGAATAGTTCTTATTATAGAGTTCACAAAATATTTTTTTATATTTTTTTGAATTTTTAAAAACGTGTTTCGAGTGGGTCATAAATTTGCTACAGTAAAACGCAACTCAACGTTAATCTGAAACAAACAAGGACAGAACATGTACAATGGGTACACATCAACTGTCTATAAGCCATCTATAAGGTTTGTCATGTAGGATAAATAATGACGCGGAGGAGATAGGGTGTGCATAGAGAGTTGAGCCGTCTCTAATGCAAGGGATGACTCTACACACGAATTAAGAAATCTTGTGTGTGATTAAGTGTCATAAAAAAATAAACAGTTGTCTCTAAGCCATTTCTACCATTTTATGAGTTGTCTCTAAGTCATCTCTATAAGCGACATGACAATGGTTAGACATAGCTGTTGTCTCAACCATTGTACTGCTCTGAGTGTTGGCGATGTTGATTTCCCAGTCGCTAAGGCCAGGGCGGCTCAGCCTTTTTCGGCGGTTACACTAAAAATAAATGGCAATTTCAAAAATACAAAATTTTTAAATAGAAAAAAAATCCACCCTATATAAACAGGGTTCCCCGCACCGATTCCCCCGAGCCCGAGATCATCGCGTTTTGGCTTCCCCTCGACTACGGCTCCACAGCGCTCAACCCTTGCCGCCGCCGAAATCTCTCCCGATAGATTCGGGATTCCTATGGCGCCGTCGTCGTTGCCGCTGCCGTCGGTCGCGGTGGAGGAGGGCACTGATGTGCTACTTGCTGGAGCCGTGGGGGCCGAGACGAACCCGGCCTCCTGAAATTCAGAGGAGGAGGCGGCGGCGGCGGCGGCCACCTGCTGCCTCTGCATGGAGCCCTGGACCTCCTGCGGCGATCATCGCATCTGGTGAGATCAAAACCCATCCTAATTTCTCTGGCACGGATGATATCGTCTCCAATCCACGCACGCGTACTGAAGAAACATCTGCGACATGCACTAGTAACCTAATCTATTCATTCAAAGCACCCAAGAAATTTTATAGCAATTCATGCGAACGATAAATACGGAAGTAAATGAGACAAATTAAACGACATGCACTACTAACCTAATCCATTCATTCAAAGCACCCAAGGAATTTTATAAAACTTCATGCGAACGATAAATACAGAAGTAAATGAGACGAAGGAGAAGTGACATGGTATTTGTTTCACCGAAGTTCGGACCCACAACTCCTACTCTCCTTTGAGACTAGCCCTTGCGCACAAGGAACGGCTCCCTCTTGAGCCACACACGTTACTTACTCCCCGGTAGTCGTTCCGCCACTCCGGCAAAGTGGACTCCGTCACCTATACACCGACTTGAGAGTAGCCACACTCCAAGTGTAATACAAAAAAAAAAGAAGAGAAGTGGGCTGAGCTGGGCCGGCCAACCCAGCCCAACTTGCCTCCCTAAAGGGGGAGCACGGCAGGGGGCAAGGGGATCGATCCCCAATGGCCTCTCATGCTCCTGCCGCCCTCTCAATCCCACCGCAAGCGCCGCCTCTGCTGCTGCCATTCCCGTCGCCGTCCAGCTGCCGCACTGCCGCCGTTCCATGCCTACGTCTCCGCTGTTGCTCCACCATCGCCGGCGCCGTGCTGCATCGTCTCCGTTGACGCCTTGCAGCCGCCGCCGTGCTCGCCCTGCTGCTGCATCAGTCGAAGGACAGTGGAGAGGGGCAAGAAGCCTGCTAGAAGAAGGGGACGAAGGTAGAAGGAAGGAGGAAGGAGGGGTGACACAGCTAGCAAGGAGAAAAAGTGAGCTAGGGTTTCGGGTGCCACAATTTTGGGGTAACGATTACTCAATCCTTATTACTCGATTTTAGTGTTTCCTTGCGTTGAGTAGACCCCGATCTATCAGAGCTAGCTATGTTTTTCTGGTATGTTAGATATGTTCTTGAGAGGAGTTTATGCAGCTAGCCTCAGAAAGGTTTTGAGTCAAATCCTTTGGGATTTGGTGCTCGGTCCTATGACCAAGAATTTGGGCAATGTCCTTAGCTTTCCGTAGAGTCCAAGAACACGAAATTTGGCTAAACGGTTTGGGAGTTGTGGCCAAAACAGCGCTGCTGTCCGATATTAGCCACGTCGTGCTTTTGGGGTTTCGTAAAGCTAGGATGCTAGGTTTTATCTCTACCGGTTTAGGGGTCAAGAGATAGTTCTATCGCTCGAATATATGAGACGGGGGATTGACTGTTGTATGTGCATGACTATTGTAGGTGGAGTTGCTTCGGAATCATGGCAGGTGCTGCCGCAGCATCACTTGATGTTACGTGGTAACTAAGGCAAGTACATGATGCATTGCTTATGGTAATATGTGTGACTAATGATGTGGATGTCGGTATATGGCATCGTTCCTTCTTTATATGTTGCTCTAATACTTTTGACGTGATGCTGATGTATGGATGATTGATGATGATGGATTGATGATGGTAAAGATAATTATATGTTTTTTTTGATTCATGCATATCATGGAAGCATGCATACGAGCCAGGACGGTGAGAAAGTCATATATAAGCTAGTCCGGAGTGCCTTCAGGCCAGGTCAGTGAGAAAGCTATATATATAACTAATCCGGCGTGCTCTTGATAAGTCCTACAGAGGTAGGCACCCCGCCACGGGATGGCGGGGAAATGAGTGTGACATCGACGGGTGTACACTCTGATTGCTCTTGATAAGTTCTACAGAGGTAGATATCCCGCCACGGGATGGCAGGGAAATGAGTGTGACATTGACGGGTGTACACTCTGATACAGACGCGCCACATGGAGATGTGCATTGCATTGCATTGCATGGCACTACATTGCATTGATGAGCATATGGATAGTGAGATGAATGGATGATTGGTTAATGAGAGGGATGGCTAATGATGTTATATGCTTTATTTAGGTTATGTCTTTGTTATTGTGTACTTGCTGAGTTTCAACTCACGCTTGTGCCTTTATGTTTTAGGTGATCGTCGGATCATGATGCATGGGAATGGGAATAATTCACTTCTCTACTCACACCCCAGAAGTTATGATTAATTGATAGTGGTCTGATAACCTAATTAACTAATTGTAACATGAACTTATCCTATCGATCTAGTTGTATGTGTTATATTTTAGTTTGGTACCTGTATCTGGTATGTGGATGGGAAGAGCCCGGGTTGAGAATCCTTGTTTCATCTGGTACCATGGAGCTGTTGAGTGCCAAGTGGTGGCATTTGTTCTATTTATAATGTGATATAATGTGTATGTCATGTAATTATTGTGCTTAGATGTCCAACTTCTAGATGCTATGCTGCCGAAATTTCTAGTGAATATTAGACTTAGTAGCGTCCTGGGTCTTGTTTAAGACCGGGGTGTTACACTCTCATTGAGCTATGGATATGGATGGTCGAGGCACGAGCGTAAGCGTGTAGCTGTGCCAGGTGCTCGCCGAGCCGTAGTTGTCGCTCATTGCGCAGGTCCTTCTTACTCGTGTACAGAGTCACAGAAGGTATTTGATGAGGTGAAAACCCATGAACCCTTGTAGCATGTATATGTAGGATTTAGGCAGTATCTGGATGAAAAAACAATCACTCGGATGTAACGTCCGACTGCTTTATTTAGATAATATTTATACTTTTGCTCCTTTATATGTAATTCCTCCAAGTAATCTTTCTTTTGTTATGCACTCTGCCCCGACTAGTCTAGCCCCCGGGCGTCGGGAATTGGCTCATGACTCTTTTTTCAAGCACGTGTATCAAGTGACTAGAGTTCGCCGTTCGTGGGTTAGAGCTTCACTGCTCAGAATAACCACTTGGATTCATTTGCGATCATTAAGAGAAAAAAAAGTGCACGCAAGTGCACCTATTAGGTGTAGCCCCCCGACTTACTGCTTAGTTGGAGACCGACTAAGTAGCAAATTAAGAAACAATTTAGGTTAATATGAAAAGATTATGGTAATGAGAACTTAGCTCTGATGTAGACGTAGACGTGTAGCCGAGCAGTAGACTTGTGCGCTTGTGGTACGCGATGGCATGCAGCCGAGCAGTGTGTCTCTGAGCAGTAGACTTTGAGGCGCAGACGTGTAGTCGTACCGGACACTCGTGGCGCGCGATGGTGTACAGCCGAATGGAATACTTGGGCGCTCGTGGCGCGAGCATAGGCGCATAGCCGGGCACTCGTGGCGTGCGATGGCGTACCGCCGAGTCGAAGACTTGGACGCTCGTGGCACGGAACAACAATAAAATGACCATTAATTTTATATTTGGCTTAAACAAAATGGATTTACGTGATTTCTACTGTTTTATGCAAACGAGTGTCTCGTACGTTTACATGGCTAGATTTTGTATTTAATATGAACTACTTTGAACTTATTTTCTAACATCGTATTTGATATAAACTCTTTTAA
>SPJY01014024.1:0-14962 GCA_005191435.1 Raddia distichophylla
TTACAGTGCAATTTTCTCTTTTTAAAATGAATTAGTTTGGTGTTATGGCTTTTTTGTGTTAAAGTGAATGCATGTTTAGTGGTAAACGGTAATAAGTTTTCTCCAAAAAAAATTTGAATCCTTTTTTTTCTCTTGCCCTTGCATAGATTTCCAACGCCTCCACCGTCTATATCCTGCTATCCCACTTGGTTTGATTGCGCCTCCCACCGCTCCACTCCCACCATTCTATTTCTTTTTATTTTCTCTTGCCATGATTTTAGGATAAAAATGGTGATAAGTGTTTTTCTTTTGTACGTAATTTTCGCGGAGATGGGTCCACGACGAGCCCCGCCACCCCAACGGGGATGGTGGCGGGGAAACGGGGATGGGGCGGGGAATATTGATCCCCGAGACGGGGGGAACGGGAATGGGGACAGGGAAAATTATGGGTCGTGGGGACGAGGACGGGAAGCACTCCCCGACGAGGAATGTCCCCGTTGCCACCCGAAAGCACGATTGTGTCGCCCCTGATTTCCAGCAACAACGTGCCACCAATACGCATCACCGCTACGTCGCCCTGATTCCCAGTGACAACGTCGCCCCCTCCACACAACACCAGTGACGTCCACACCAAGCTGTCTTGTGGCAACCTCCAATGACGTATAACTCCGAGTTCAAGTGTGCCCGCTCCCCGCATCCTCACGACGATCCAATTTTATTTGGCAACTCCAACACCCACACACAGACACCATCATTATTCAATCCTCCGAATTTCTCTACTTAACAATAATGCAACAAGGCCTTCCAGCGATAGTTTATCGGCGCAAAACCTGCTATTTGATGCCTTGACCACGACAACAAGCATCGACCTGGTGGTTGTTACTCGACGACCCGTGTTCTCCCTCTCATTGCTCTTGGACGCCACACAAAAGAAATAGGTACGCATGCATGTGCTTGTCGAAATGATCTAATGAATCCAATTTAGCTTAAAGAACTTGCGTAAAGCCGATCATCGCATTGATTTATAAATTTTTTCCACAGAGGTACAGGCATCATGCTTCTTCCAACACGGCAAATATCCTTATCACATACATATTATTTTAATAAACTGTCTACTAAGCTTATAAAGAAAGTGACATGGATTTATTTCACCATCCCAACAAACTATATGGTTAAGCTTCCTTTTACGTCCTGTTGCAATGCACGGACACTCGATTAGCTATAAAAAATGAATAATCAAAGATTGTTCGAGGATGTATTGAACCCTCGATGTCTTCAATTTTTCTAAGATTAGACCATATTTATATCACATCCTACATCCACAAGTTTTTTGAGAAAGAATTTGATGATTTGTTATCCTAAAGATTGTCCACATGTCATAGACACTAAAGAGTACACATGTTGTAGACATGGGTGCAGTGAATCACCAAATGCACTTATTTAGAGTAGTAAATCATCAAAATTTTTTCATTTTGATTGGCTGTGTTGTCTAAAAAAGCTAGCATCATATCCTATATTCATAAAGGTTTTTTATATGTTAAGGTGTTTAGTCATACCTGGTACCTTGGATTAGTCCTTCCATATGGGATTTTTAATATCTCCTACATGTGGATGTTGATGAGCCGTCGCAGGGATCAAATCCTAGCGTGCCATGGTAAATATGTTATCATATTTTGTTATGTGACATTTGTACAAGCTATTTAGTTTTTTAGTGTTAGTTAGTTCCATTCCATACCAAAGACATTGATTGTTTCTACGTAATTTTGTGTCACATTGTTCATCTCTCTCTAATGGATATCGTGTTCTTCTCTAACATTCAAAAACAATCACCACCACACTGTTCAAACACTTTTGGAAAATGTCATTAAATTTTTTTAAAGAAAGAGATAGTACCATGCGCGTTGCTAAGCTTGAAGATTATGTACTTGTAATTGCAAGTTTAACAATAACCATGCCCATCTACCATATTCTTATGAGTTTCTTCTGCACATTTCCATCGTCCTCCTCTTATTCTTCTACAAGCTTAACTTCAGAGCCTAACATTTTTCTCTTCTTTCCTCTGTGCCTTTAGTAATGTTGTCGATTTTATCCTATAGCCAAGCAACAACTCATCAAGAATCAACTTCAACAAAGGAGATTCGACATCAATGGTGAAGATCTTAGGCACAAGTCAAACAAGGAGTGTCTAGTATAGGAGAAGGAGATGATATATCACAAGGCAACCATGTGGTTAGTGACCATTAGTGCAGCAAATGATAGTGAAATACCACATCCTCTATGATCAGATCCACCATCATTGACTTGTAATATATATTCTATGGATCCACCCAAGAGTCCAATAAATTCCCATAGATCCAATGATCCATCACCAAGTTACCATCATGCACAGAGACACAAAGACATCCCGCACAATGATTTGGTGGGATGATTGTTGGAAAGAATGATCAAGTCAAAGTTGATAGGACGCGAGCCTTATGAGGTTAACAAGTCGAGGACAACGAGTCGGAGTCATCATCATAAGTCAAAGGTCGTATGCACGATGCATCGAGGAGTGATGCATGGAATCTCAAAGTGAAGGTATGGCTAATGTAGGTGTAAGGATACTTCCTAGTTTTTACTGATCTCAATGTTGGTGGGGGACTGGATTGGTAAGATAGTTGTCGTACTACCAAGAGGGGACCAGATCAATTTCTCATCTTTTGTGTGATTCACATTGAATCTCCTTAACCCTAGGTTGAGCCTAGTGAGGTGTCTTTGGTGCAGGCGCGTGTACGTAGCAAGGAAGGGAGGTGTCGGGGGTGTCAGGAAGTGTAAGTTTTGGAGGTTGTTTTGGTTTCCCTTGGTCTTCCAACATCACGCATTTGAGTTTGAGGTGGTGAGACCTTGTGGATTGGGCAACCCTTGTTCTTAGCTTTTTGTAAAGTCCAAGTTCACCGAAATCGAAGTTCGGAGTAAAAAGTTGCATGGTTTTTAGTGCGAAGGAGTGTTGTACTCGAGTGTTGGTCGAACGTTGTCCGATGTGTCCCAACGGCTAGTTTTTGTCTTCCAACGGGCAGTTTTTTTGGCTCAGGCCCTATAAATAGAGGGTTTTGGCCTTATTTCTGCGCTATTGAGATGAGTTCCTAAATGTGAGAGGTTGTCCAAGAGTTTGACACAAAGTGAGAGGAGCTCCTATGTGTTAGCAGTGTCCTAATGAGAGGGATAGCTCCATCTTTGTGAGATTAAGTGAATCCCATGCGAGAGGAGTGAGTGACCAAGGGCGACTTGCGTGTATCAATTTTGTGTTTTGATCCGGTTCAATCAAACGGTTTCAAGCTTGTTACTCTTGGTTCTTGTGAGCACCTAGACAACGCGAAAGTGTTGTGCACCGATAATCTTGTCGACAGAGGTTGTGAGAAGGTCCAAGCAAATCGTGTACATGGCATTCGTGCTTGCCACCTGCGGAGCAGGGGAATTAGCAACCGGTAGTAGAGATGAGATGGTTGGCTCGAGAGGGAGCCGGTCCTTGTGTGCAAGGGCTTGCCTCAATGTGGAGGTAGGAGAGCGATTTCGAACCACACGGAAAAAATCTTTTGTGTCACTTATGGTTTGCTCACGTGTGCTCCTTATGCATTAGTCTATATGTGATTATTCATGATGCAATCCATTGGTATGCCATGAGATGATTATTGTGATATTTATTCTTTTTGCCATATGTTGATTCTCACTAGCTCATATGTTGTAATTGAATTTGGTTCTACTTGTTCTAGTGAAATTTCTCCTCTTAGCATTTATCTTGTGCTTGATTGTATATCTTGTTTGGATAATTGTATGTGGTTAACCTCACCTTACGTATGCTATCACCTTGCTATATTACTTGTGTTCAAATATTTAACCTTTAGCTTCCACATTTATTTAAGCTTTGGACACAAAGTGTAAAATTAGATTAGAAAGTAAAATTTGAAAAGCCCAATTCACCCTCCTTGGGTATCTGATTCCTTACATTGCGTTGGGCCTGGCCTAGGTAGAGCACGTGCTGCGTAACTTGTGTGTAATTGAGTTTAGTTTCGCCTAGCCCAAGTCACCTTCATCTTGTAAGCCCAGGAGCCCCTGGTTGTCTTTAGCTCAGGGTGCTACTCCGCTCAGGGCTTGGTTTTTTTGGGTCCTGTGTGCTCCGGATAAGAATAATATTATGTGTTTGTCGCGTGATATTTCTTAGTCTATGGAATCTCTAAGCTTCCATGCAGGGTGCAAGGTTATATTTAGGTTTGACATGTAGCCCAAGGCAAGAATGCTTCGTTTATGGAAGGTTTCGAGCCACCTTGGAGATCAAGTTAGTAACGTGTTCGACAAGACACCGACCTAGGGTCTGATAGCCGGCATGTTAGATACTATAAATACTCCCTGTATCGTTCCTTGTAGGCATGAACGAATCGCATGCAACAAACAATATCACAAAACACATTCAACGAACCACACATTGTGATCTCGATCTCGACACCCATTCAAAACTCAGATTGTGATCTTCCTTTGTCCTTATCATCAATATTAGTCAAAGAAGGTTGGATGTATGGATATTACTTTCTCCATAAAGGGTTTGAACTAGGGTGAAAATATTGTTTTCCTCTGTCTTGTGTGTTGATCATCCCGAACGTCAAGCCTGTGAAGAGAGGGGTGTGGTTCCCGCAATAAACAAAGCAAGCTCAGTGAGAAGCCTAGTTCCTCACATCGACAAAACTGTACCCATTCTTCTTTCCCTCCTTTCATTATCGAATAAAACATTCATTGATCTGAACGACTAAGGTAGGCACGGAACTAGCTAGTATGTATATCTTATTATCACCTAGCTTCCTAGATTGAGCTCACTAAAATAAAACGAAAATGTACTAAATTGGTCCTGAACTATCATCCTTAAAATATATAAACCAGGTGCAAATGATCCCTTGATCAAGCTAATGGTGGTTTGATCAAAATATCATACTTTCTACATAAAATTTCATAAAATCCAGATTAAATTATACATTTGATTTTGCCATGATTATCTAATATCATAGGTAATTTTTTACATGGTTTAATGAACCTTACACAATTGTTTACCGTTTTATCATATTTTTAAGACTCATAAAATAGAGGAGGAAGCTTATGATCTTGTAAAATAGTTAGTAACTTAGATGTACACTTTAGTCTGATTTCGTGAAATACTTTTATGTAAAAATACACGTAACATTTATTATTGAACTTTCAATTTTAATATTTAGAGGACCAAATTAATCCATTTTTTAGTTTAGGGAATAAAATGGCTTGTGCATTATAGTTCACAGACCAAAAACCCTTTTTTAAAAATAAAAAGAACGGCTATAGTCTACATAAAATGTTGAACTTGGATGAACCCAACAATGTACAAAAAGGATGGGAAAAATTACGACATACCAAAAGGTTAACTTTTTCAAACCCTACAAATTCCCAAAAAAAAACTTACACAATATAAGTTTTGTGTATTGTTACAAAAAAAAATGATTATTTTAGCAAAGGAAAATACAACATTAAGTTTGATAAATCATTAAATATCAAGAAAACAATTCTATCACATGGAACCTTGCTAATATAAAGACAAATAGATCTAAAACTTGCACTATGATCATACTAAAATGGCACTCTTTTTGTTTTTTTATTTGTCGCCGTTAACTTTTAGACATGCTCTGTGTCCAAAACTGAACGGCGATAAATAAAAAAAGAATTGAGGAAGAGTACATCGGCTTGCTTAGAGCATCCCCAGCAGGCTCGGGGAAACACTGTAGCGCCGAGTTGCCGGGCGAGCGATTCAAATTTCGCGAGACTGCGCGCACGCGAGTGGGAGCGGTTAGCGCGTACAGCGGCGGCTGATATCGGCGCTCGTGGAGATGCTCTTATACTAGAGTTTTGAACGTACCAATCTACGGTTTTCGATGGTCGAAACTTCTAAAGGAAATTCAGGCAACCATATACTACTACGTAGCAAGTAAAACCGCAGTGAAAAACCAAATGCGGTAATTGGATGTCGGCACCTAATTTAGAAGATTGGATTCCACCTGCGTAAACACGTACTAGTCCCAAGGATCATGGCTAGTACACACAGTTATACAGAAACGGTACATTGCCAACGGTCTGATTATTACAAAGGGGAACTTAGTCCAATACAAACACAAACAACGGCTAGCAGGCCACAATACAGAGTACACAGCGATACAGGCCTAATACAACATCTAGAAATTTATTCATTCCACAGGCACGAGGGATGTAGGAACGCGCAACCCTACTCTTCATAGTTTTCCTCGGAGAACGCCTCCTCATCGTAATCAGGATCCTCCTCCTCGGACGGCGGGCCATACTCGGATGGACCAGCGGTTGAAATTTTGAAACGGGAGGGGAGAAAAACGAGGATGAGTACAAATTGTACTCGCAAGTTGGGAATTATGCAAATGTGGTTAAGTACAAGAAGTGCTTATGATATTTTACGGAAAGGCATTTATTGGCCTAGTTTTGGTAAAGCAAATTGGAAACAATAAATCTTAACATTTTCTTTGGGCTCTTCACAAACAGTTCTCGCCACTTGGCCTCAGTGCCATAGCGAGAACAAAATCCTTTCTCATTTCTTTTCTCAAAACGGTTAGGTCCATTCCGCGCGACACTTTCCGGTAGGCCGACCCCCAATCCGGAATGTAGCCGGTGGCACCTAACTCAAACGAAAACTTTCTCAAATTCTTTACTCATTTCAAATCCTTCGTTTAAAACCCTTTTCTAAAGCTGGTTTTAAAAATGAAAGGCTACCATATGAACAGTCCCTTCGCACGCTTATAACTGGGAGCACGGCTATCATGATAGTTTTAACTCTGCAGAGTGGGTACGCTTTACCCTCGAGAGGCTACGCACCGAAGGTGTTTCGCCACAAGACCGCTAACCACAAGGGCCAACGACCGGCCCGTCCCATACCGGGGCTCGAGATCGTACTGTCATGGCTTAGTTCGTAGGATCATAGGATGAACATTCCTTAGACTAGGAGAGAGTTGATATTTTAGCCCAGTTTTCAAAACTGTGCCGTATTGCACCAACCGACAAAATATCTTTCCCTAGTCGTAAGATTTTTGGGGTAAGAGGAAAATCATTTCCTACTAAGCATCAGCCTTGATGCACTATCTTTAAAACCTTTTTCTCCAAACATTTCTCAACAATATTCTCATTTTACACAGAAGAATAAATCACATCGCATAAAGATTTTTAAGCATTTATCCTACCACAACGGAGTATCTAAACATGAGCAATTCATATTTTAGCCTTAGGTTTAGTCCTACAATATTTCTTACCTTTTCTATTTGGCATGATATCTAAGTCTAGTAAATACGACGATTATCATTTTAAACTAGCATGCACATTTTCAAGTCTAGCAAATCTTTTCTAAATAACCAAAATGGCTTCACGATATGATCGAAGGGGGACTTGCCTTGATCGGTTCCGGGGAAAACGAAGGGAACGTCGTCGATCGGGTCTTCGGGGCCTTGACCTCCTAAATGCGCACACACATATGCAAAGCAATACAACACACATAAGCAAAATATTTCATGCCTTGCTGTTTTAATGATAATGCAGAAATCCTGATTTCCTTGCATTTTTATTTAAAAGAAACACCATGAAAATGGTCCTTGTACACATGAAATGATGAAACCCTTATGCCATTTATTTAACAAAAAAGAATGCGACATGCAAGGGATGCTAATAAATATTTTTCTTAGGGTCCAGGAATGTTTAAGGTATTTGTACAAATTTTTACAGAATTTAAATAGCGCAAAAGTTATTTTTGCTTATTGCTTTAAGGTACCAAATAATGATTTAATCAGAAACAAAAAAAAAGAAATTAAAAGAAAAGGCGTCTCGGCATTGGGCCGGCTCGGCCAAGCGGCCCAACCCGAAGCGGCTCGGCAAAGTGCGGCTGAGGGCGAGGCGCTACGCGGACTGACTGGCAGGTCCCGCCCGGTCCCACCTGTCAGCAACACCCGCAGCGACAATGGGGAAAAACAGAGGAGCGCCTCGGCGGCGGCGACGGCGCACACGGCGGCGATGACTCCGGCCACCGGGGTCCGATTGGGCGCGCGGGGAGCGGAACGAGAGCGAGGCGAACAAAATGCTAATCATCCCGAGGGGTGGACGGAGCAAGCGGCACGGCGGCCCTTGGCGGCGGCGGTTCACGGACACCGTGGCGGCGACGAAATGCTCGGCCGAGTCCCAATTACTCCGAGAAAAAGAATGAGGAGAAGTGGAGGGAGCTACCTTTGAACTCGTCGGGTCGAAGGGAGCGGCAAGGCGGTGAGACCGCGGCGGCAGCGACCACACGGCTCCAAATCACCGGTGCGAGCTTCACGGGGACGACCTGCGCCAATTACACTGTGAGGTTGGCGCGGGAAACCGAGGCGGAACAATAGAGGGAAAGAGGGTCGTGGGGAAGTGGGGAACAGCCACGCACCGGCTCGGGCGACGGGCAAAGAGGTGGCGAGAAGCAGAGGCGAAGGAGGTAGCAGTACCCCCCTTATAGGCATGCTTCGCCTGAGGGGTTTTGACGCGACGCGCGAGGTTGGCAACCGCCGGCGCGAATTCTGGCCGGTGGCGTGAAGAGGAGGGCGACGGCGTCACGGGTGTGACCGGCAACAAGACGGAAGGGGGCAGAGAGGGAAGAGGGGTCCGGGAGGAGGCAATGGGAATGAGCAAGCGCATGGAGAGACGAGCCAACGAGCTCACGGGTGAGAGGGGAACAGAGGCGGCGACTGGCGAACAGGGGAAAAATGGGGCCGGGGAGGAAGAGAGGAGGAAGGGGCTGACGGAGGGACCCCACCTGTCGGTGGCACCTCGCCTCGCGGGCGCAAGGGAGGAGGCAGCGGCGGACTGGGCCTGGCGCGGCAACTGCGGCCCAATAGAGGAGAAAAGAGGGGAGCGGAGGAAAGAAAATGGCAGAGTGGGCCGACGCGGCTGCGGCCGAACCAGAGGAAAAGGAGGGCAGGGGGAAGGAAGGGAAAGAGAAGGAGTGGGCCAGCTTGGGCTGAGGGGAATAGAACCCTTTTAAATTTTCTGGTTTCTAAATGAATTTGCTCTTGGAATGAACTTTTGAATACACCATAGTTTGGTGAAATACTTTGGATTTAGAAATAGCTATTCCAGGTCAAATTAGTAACTTTAGGATTTGGTTTTAAGGAGATATTATAAATTAAACAAAATACCATATTTTTCCAACCAAGGGTATAAACTTGGAAAGTTTAAAACATTTTTCTAATTTAAATGCAATGCATGCAATGATGATGCCATGGCTCAATATATTTTAATGTTTTTAAATTATGCGGTTTAAGAAATTTATTAATAAATTATTAACATGTCAAATTGGTTTTAAAAATTTGAGATGTTACATTGGATGATACAAGGAGATGAGAGGAAGGATTGTGATTTACTTTGGCTAATGACTTTAGCAGCTGGCATTTTAATGGCAGGTAGGTGGTGGTGGAATTGGCGGGGTGTCAGCGGACGCATGAGCTGGAACAAAGTGGATTGGATTGGAATTATTATGCATGGCAGTTACCGTGTTGGCTGGTAGGTAGAGAGCCGGTCCGGTCCAAAGGAAGGTTGGCCTTTGGGCTCCAATTCGTTTTTGTTTCTAGCCAGGCCCATCTGTCCTTTTTGTCTTTGTTTCCTCAAAAGGAAAAACTCCACTTTGTCCACTTCAGCTATTACAAAATTTCGGTTTTGCCCCCTCAACTCTAAAACCGAGCATCCATTCTTCCTCAACTATCAATTCCGGTCAAAATACCCACTCCACTCAAAACCACTGTAGTTTTAGATGACATGAAATCCAACTTTTTCAAAAAATAAATTCAAATAAATCAAATAAATTGTAGAAAATCATATAAATATATAAAAAATATTTTAAAATATATAAAAATTGGAAAAATGTGTAGAATCCAATACTATAATTTTATGTGCATAGTTATATGGAAAAAAAATATTTTTCCTATAATATATTTAATTGATTAAATAGGTCGAGCTTTTAGGGAAATAGGAAAAGGAAAAAACAAAGAGAAATATAGGAAGTTAACTTTACCTTTTAATTTGAATTTTTAAATTCAACTTCAAAGTTAGTTTGGCCTTTTAATTATAATTTAAAAATTAAATTTAACATTCAAAATAGTATACTTACCTTTTGCATTTTTATTATTTTGTACTAACAAATTTTTCCTAAATTCTTATTTTTTAATCAATAAAAGACACTCTTCAACAAAAAATGCGCACCGCGGCCGCCCCACGCCCTCAACGTCAACACTGGGGCTGGGGGCAGCCCTGGCGACTACGGCGTGGCTTCGCAACCGCCCATCCGGGGCCTTGGACAGTCCCTTGCCAGTGCGTTCAACACCATGACGCTCACCCCGCCCCCGAGCGGTCATGAGTGGTACATGGACTCGGGCGCCACTTCCCACATGACTTCCGATGCTGGTAATCTCACATGCCCCTACCCTCCCACCCAGACTTGTCCGTCTAACATCATCGTTGGCGACGGGTCGCGTCTCCCTGTCACATCCACGGGTCACTTCACTTTCCACTCCACACATAGACCGCTTACTCTTTCTAATGTCCTTGTCACACCCCCACTCATAAAAAATCTTATTTCTGTTCGTCAGTTCAACAACGACAACCAGTGTTCCATTGAGTTTGACCCGTCTGGTTTTTCTGTGAAGGACCTTCACACCAGGAGCATCATCGCCCGCTGTGATAGATCTAGGGACCTCTACTCCTTTCGTCCGAGTCCAGGCCCTCATGCTCTTGTCGCCAGCACACCCTCCTCCGAGCTCTGGCATCGTCGTCTTGGGCACCCCAGTCATGCCACCCTTTCTGTTTTAGCTAGCTCGTCTGTTATCTCCTGTAATAAAGCTAAACCAGAAACTCTATGTCATGTGTGTCAGCTTGGTAAACATGTTCGTCTTCCCTTTGTGTCATCAACATCTCGTGCCACTAGCGCTTTTGATTTAATACATTGTGATTTGTGGACGTCCCCTGTCGTTAATGTCTCAGGTTACAAGTATTATCTGATCATCGTTGATGACCGCTCACATTTCATGTGGACCTTCCCCCTTCGCCTCAAGTCCGACACGTTTCCAACCATCTCTCATTTTTTTGCCTTCGTCTGTACTCAGTTCGGGACAATTGTCAAGTGCGTCCAGGCTGACAACGGCCGCGAGTTTGACAACTCCTCTTCCCGTTCCTTTTTCCTCACCCACGGTGTCGTTTTTCGCATGTCCTGCCCATACACCTCACCCCGGAACGGTAGGGCTGAGCGCGCCATCCGTACCACCAACGACGTGATACGCTCTCTTCTGTTCCAGGCTAGTGTTTTCTCCTCATTCTGGGTGGAAGCTCTCCTCACAGCCACTTACCTCATAAACCGGCGTCCCTCGTCCACCCTCACTGAGCCTACCCCTTTCTATGCCCTTCACGGGTTCCACCCCCCATACACTCACCTCCGTGTGTTTGGTTGCGCCCGCTATCCTAACCTCTCTAGCACAGCTCCACACAAACTCACGCCGCGCTCCTCCCTTTGTGTCTTCCTAGGATACTCCCCAGATCACAAGGGGTACCGGTGCATGGATCTTGCGTCCAACCGCATCATCATCTCCCGTCACGTCATCTTTGACGAGTCCACCTTCCCGTATGCCTCCAGTCACTCCGGCTCGTTCTCCCCGGACGATCTCGACTTTCTCACTGACTGCGCCGGCCCTCCTCTCCCCATAGGAGTCCGCGCTTCATCTCCCTCTACAGGTACTTCGACGGCCGCCCCTGCCCCGACGGCGGTCACATCGACCACTCCTACCCCGACGGCGGTCACGTCGGCCGCCCCTGCCTCGACGGCAACCCCCGCCTCGCCCGTCGCCGCTGTCCCTGGCAGCCCACCGTCGACCTCCAATCCCCTATTGGTCTACCGTCGACGCGGCTCTACCGTCCTCGCTGCCCCACCGGCTCATGCCAGCGGCGCCCTGCCCCCTGCCCCTGCCTCGACGACGACTGACCCTGCCCCGCCGGCGGTCACGTCGGCCGCCCCCGCCTCGACCGTCGCCGCTATCCCTGGCGGCCCACCATCGAGCGCCGCTCCCCTGTTGGTCTACCGTCGACGCGGCTCTGCAGTCCTCGCTACCCCACCTGCGGCTCCTGCTGCCCCTGTTGGACCTCCTCCACAGGTTGTTGCTAGCGGGCCACCTCCACTTACGGCAAATGATCATCCCATGGTTACCCATCGCAAGTCCGGCACGCAGATCAAGCCTCGGGATCGTCTCAACCTACATGTCTCGGCGCTTCCTCCTCCTCCCACGTCGTACCATGCAGCTCTCGCCAGTCCAACTTGGCGGGCTGCTATGACGAAGGAGTTCGAGGCTCTCCGCGCCAACCACACGTGGGATCTTGCCCCGCGGCCAGCTGGGGCAAATCTGGTCACCCACTCGACGCAAGTCCGGCACACAGATCAAGCCTCGGGATCGTCTCAACCTACATGTCTCGGCGCTTCCTCCTCATCCCACGTCGTACCGTGCAGCTCTCGCCGATCCAAATTGGCGGGCTGCTATGACGAAGGAGTTCGAGGCCCTCCGCGCCAACAACACGTGGGATCTTATCCCGCGGCAAGATGGGGCAAATCTGGTCACCGGAAAGTGGATATTCAAGTACAAGCTCAACGCTGATGGCTCTCTTGATCGGTACATGTAACATCCCAAATTTTAAAAACCAATTTGGCACATTAATAATTTCTTAAATAAATTATTAAAATGCATAATTTAAAAATGTTAAATCATTTGTTATATTGCACCATGGCATCATCATCATTGCATGCATTGCATTTAAATTAGAAAAATAATTTAAACTTTCCAAAATTTATACCCTTGATAGAAAGATGTGGTATTTTGTTTAATTCATAACATTTTATTAAAACCTATCCCAAGAGAATTATCTGGGAAATATATTAATAAACCTTGGTAAACAAAATAATATTTCCTAAAGTATCAATATATTTAAAAAGAATGTTTGGAAATGGAAAGCCTTGGAAATCAGAAAAAATTGAAAAGCATTTTATCTCCCCTCTCGGCCCGAACCGGCCCATTTCTCCTTCCCTCCCCTTTTTCCTTCCTCCGCCACCTTCCTCTCTGGATGGGCCGCAACCGCCGCGCCAGCCCACTTCGCCGCTGCCTCCTCCTTGCGCCCGCGAGACGAAGGGCCGCCGACAGGTGGGGTCCCCCTGTCAGCCTCTTCCTCTCCTTCTTCCATGTGCTTCCCTCCTCTGTTCGCCAGTCGCCGACGCTGTTCGTCCCCCGTCCCGAGGCCTCGATGGCTCGTCTCCCCACGCGTTGCCCGACTCGATCATCTCCCAGACCCCTCTTCCCTCTCTGCCCCCTTCCGTCTTGTCCTCAGCCAACCCGTGACACCGCCGTCGTGCCCAGCACGCCACCGGCCGAGAATTGCTCCGACGCGGCCAACCTCCGTGTCGCATTAGAGATGTCCCGAGTGAAGCTTCCCTATAAAATGGGAACTGCTCCCCTTTTTGCTCCCCGCCTTGCGCCATCGCTTTGCATCTCGCCCGAGCCGGTGCGCCACCTTCGCCGCGTTTCTTTTCTTCCGTCCCTACCTCGCCCTCGTCCCTTTCGGCTTAACCTCACCCCGGATTGACACGCAGGTCGCCCCAGCGGAGCTTGCGCCCGGAGGGTTGAAGCCGCGTGGTCCGTGCGCGTGTCCCGGAGCTCGTGCCGTCGCCGCCACCGTGATTTCGCCGTCTGGTCACCCCTTCCGTCCCGGTGAGCTCACCGAACGTGTCGCCCCACTCCTCTGTTGCTTTCGGCCGAGGGAATCGGGTTTTGATCCCATTTCTCCCCGGCGCCGTGGACGCCATGCGTCACCGCCGCCGTGCTCAACTGCGCCGTCGCCTCCGAGCATCTCCGGCGCTGCCGAGACCACCATCGCGTTTGTCTCGCCCATCTCTCTCTCCCAGTATGCCCATTTGGTTTCCAATGGCCGGAGCCGTCGCCGCCGTGAGCATCATCGCCGCCGCTGGAGCTCCTCTGTCTTCCCCCTCTTTGTCTTCGCGGGAGACGCTGTCATGTGGGACCGAGCGGGACCCACCGGTCAGTCCGCGTAGCCACCTCGCCCCTCGCTCGCGCGGTGCCGAGCCGCGCCTCCGTATTGGGCCGCCTGGCCGAGCCGGCCCAAGGCCGATTAGCCCCTCTCCTTTTATTTCTTTCTGCGGTTTCTAATTAAATCCTTATTTGGTACCCTAAGGCAATAAGTTAAAATTGGATATTGTGCTGTAAATATTCTGTAAAAATTGGTGAAAATGCTTTATGGTTTTCTGGACCTAAGAAAATTATGGATATGCATGCCATACATATAGAATTCATTTTTGATCAAATACATAGCTCTAGAGGTGGCATTATTTCATGTGAATTGGAGCAATTTTCATAATCTTTCTTTTAAACAAAAATACATTAGAGTTGATGCATGTTCCATTACTTAAAACAGCAATACCTTAAGCACTTTCCTTATATGGTTGTTAAATCCATCACTTAGACAGTGCATCATTGCATGTGCACAGCCATTGTCATAATGATTCTTTAAGTAAAAGTGCATGGAAAATAGGATTGCTGCATTTTTCCTCAAAACAGCAAGGCATGAAATGTTTGGCTTATGTGTGTTGCATTGCTTTGCATGTGCGTGTGCGCGTTTAGGAGGTCAAGCCCCCGAAGACCCGATCGACGACGTCCCCTTCGTTTTTCCCGGAACCGATCAAGACAAGTCCCCTTCGATCATACTGTGAAGCCATTTTCGGTTATTTAGAAAATATTTATTAGACTTAAAAATATGCATGCTAGTTTAAAAATGTTAAATGCCATATTTACTAGACCTAGTTATGTCGCCGAATAGACAAGGTAAGAAATATGGTAGGTATAAACCTAAGGCTAAAATA
>SPJY01014046.1:0-12511 GCA_005191435.1 Raddia distichophylla
GTGACTACTACTGAAGCGATTTATTTTGTCAGGGAGCATATAATTTACCGATTTGAAATTCCTCAGACGATCACTACGGATCAGGGATCGGTATTAATGTCAGAAGCATTTCAGGGTTATGCTTGAAGCTTGGGAATCACAACAATCAACTCCTCGCCGTATTATACTCAAGCTGAAAGGATCGCTATGCCGCCTAGAGGGGGTGAATAGGCGAATAAAACGAAATCGCGGAATTAAAACAACTCAAACAGTGACCAGTGCGTCTGATGTTCCGATGGAGGTCGTCATAATATCTTGGCAGACGCGCTATGGGCGTATCGGATTGCTAAACACGGAGCG
The DNA here is from genome assembly GCA_005191435.1 of Raddia distichophylla. NCBI lineage: Eukaryota > Viridiplantae > Streptophyta > Magnoliopsida > Poales > Poaceae > Raddia > Raddia distichophylla. The sequence continues at coordinate 340 of SPJY01014046.1, forward strand.
ACCAAGGTGTCAACTTTTGAGTTAGTTTATGGCCAGGAAGCTGTCTTACCAGTTGAAGCTATCGTCGGATCTACGAGGGTTGAGGAACAAAATAACGTTAAAGCCGATGACGACAAAAATCTGATGATGGATAAGCTTGATGATATGGTTGCAGTTCGGCCAAAAGCTTTGGAGAATATTGAGCGTGATAAGCAAAGGGTGGCCAGAAATTATAATAAGAAGGTTGTGCCGAAAGCTTTTGAAGTGGGAGATCTGGTATGGAAAACGTTTTTGCCGATTGGTTCCAGAGATCCCAAATACGAAAAATGGTCTCCGAACTGGGAAGGACCGTTTAGGATCAATCGGATTGTTCCTGTAAATGCGTATATTTTGGAGACGCTTGAGGGGCAAGTTTTCGGTAAAGCGATTAATGCAAAGTATTTGAAGAAATATTATCCAAGTGTTTGGGTTGGAACTTGAGTAGAGAAGTTTATAAAAACCGATTTTTAGATAAATCGCCTATAGTTTAAAAGTCGAGTTGATGATGTGATTTTACTCAACACTTTGCTGTTGAGCAAAAGCCGATTCTGATGAATTGTCTATAGACAAACATTGAAAAAACAGAGAATTGCATAAAGAAATAATGTTATTACAAAGGCACGAAGGCCTTAACTGTTTTCGTCCCAAGGGGCAGGGTGAAGCTTTGTTTTACGATCGGTACAATACCGATCCACACATAGATGAAAGTTTAAAATTTTGGCTCGCAGGCCAATCATTCACAAAACTGAAAAATAGCTGCTGCGGCATTGGCGATTGTGTCACGGATCTGGTTGATGGTATCGGTATCTTGTTCGACCGATCCAGGCACAATCGGGATTTTCTTCTTGGCGTCCAGTACTGCCAATCCGCAAGCCTTGACGATAGTGTATTACTCTTTGGCCGCCTATTTGGACTCCTCGAAGCTTGACCGAGCAGATGCTTCGGCTTTTCTTGCTTTTTCCAATTCCTGTTCCAAGGATTTAACCCTTGAAACTGCCTTGAAAGCAGCAGCCTTTGCCGATTCTGCCTCTTGCTTTAGCTGAAGGAGTTTATCATTCTGAGCATTGGCGTCCTGAGTGAGCGCTTTGAGTTCTGCTTCGGCATCCTTGAGCGCTTCCCTCTGATGGAGCCGGTCCAGGGCCGCGTCGAAGTCGGCTTTCTTCTCCCCTAGAGGCAGCACTTTCTGGATGGCGGAAGCCACTTGCTCTGGGAGAACTTCTTTGATAGAATTGGCAATATCCCTTAAGGCAAAAGGATTAGTCAGGAAAGCCGATTCATTACCAAACAGTTCCCACATCTGTTTTAGCTTTGCAAGAGTGTCCGGCGACAACCGATTGCTCTTGGCTGGTTCCGCGACAGATGGTTCAATGGCGACGACTGGAGGCGATGGAGTTTTGATCGGAGAGGATAGAAAATCCAGCTCGTCATCAAGCCAATCCATGCTGGACGGATCGAAGTTTAGCTCATCGGTTTTCTTCCCATCATATGTTATCACCTGCGTGGATACCACAGTTACTCGAACTGGGCTTCGAGGTTGAAACATATACTGGAAAGAAGAAACATTTTAAGTTACAAGGTATCGAAATTTGAGAATTTTATAAGATAAGATAAGAAAGTTCCGATTATGTCTTGGGGGTTGAAGGCCGGTGGAGTCTGTGATGCTGGTGGAGGAGCAGGCGTTGCATCTTTCTTCTGGATAGGAGAAGTGTCTTGAAATTCAAATTCCGATGAGCAGAAAGCTAAAGGGAAGTTATGAATTTAAGAAAAAATCAAGTGCTTACTGTGTCACATACAGACTCGGTGCTATCAGGTGTATGCACCTTTTGGGGTCTCGGCTTCTTAGTGGCTAGTTTTTTCTTCTGGCCTGCTTCGCCTTCGGGCTCCCTGTTGATCAAGAGCAACTAAGAAATCGGATTTTTATAGAGATGTTGGTCATAAGTTGATCTTACATCTCTTCTTGGGTTGTTGAGAGGACCCTTGCGTAAAGGCCGATGCGGACTTAGCCGTCGAATGGAGACGCCCAGCTTCTTCTCCGACGAGCTTGACCCTGGGGCGCTTGTCTCCGCTCTGAAAAAGAAAATAACATAAGGTTAGTAATCGGAAAAGAGAACAGTATGAGTTGGTAAACACACGCAAGTTAGTAACCTCGCTGTTAGAAGACGATGCGTGATTTTGGGACTCTGTTCTTTCATCTGAGTCCGATGAGGAGGGTCTTGACTCAGAAAAATTTTCTTCTTTATCATCACTGTCTTCGTCATCGGAATTATCAGAGTTGCTTTCTTCCGATTCTGATGAAAGCTCTGCCATACCGGCAATCTTTGGCCAGTTGGGTTTGCAGATCTCTTTCTTGCTAGTGAACCGTTCGATTAAGGCTGTAGCTCCGCCTTCTGTCGCAAAAATGTTCTTGGCAATGGTCTCCCACCAGGTGTCAAATTTTGGAGACGTATCAGACCACATTATGAATTCCATCGGCATTTCAAAGTTGATGTGTGCGGCAGATAAAATTCCATATGCCGATTGAAGGTTGAGATCTTCTCTGGCATTCAGGTGGCGATATATAAATAAATCAGGAATATCCTGACCCAGATTAAATTGCCGAGCGACCATGGCAGGATGATAGAACTCGTATGTGGGTTTTCTGGTGTGAGTTCTGGTACTCAAGATGGCGAAGAAGATGCCTGGAGAGATGAACTCCTTATATGCTGATAAGGGTTCGTCCTTTAATGTGTTGGCCAATCGAAAAAATAAGGGAATTGGATATCTGTCCAAGTCAATATATGGGTTGAATTGCTCTAGACCATATTCCGATTCAGACATTGTGAAAAACGCGACCATGGAATGAGAGAGGTCTTCTTGGTTTAGGCGCCTTCTGTTGCAGTTGACTGAAATCATCTCTCCATAGGATCTGCATGGGCGCTCGTTGCCCTCAGATTCTTTCTCACTCGGAAATTTTAGGTTGAAGTCCAGTTCTCCTATGGAGTAGTATATTTGGAGCTTCAAAAACAAATAGATGAACCAGAAGGGACCACCGAGGTTTCCTACTGAGAAATCGGCTTTCTTGGAGCAGAGACCTTCCCTGATTTCGTGCATCATCCGATAAGTTGCTCCTAGCAGGTATTTTTTGATTGCCAGTTTCTGGCCTGATGCCAATGCCTCGGCTACTCCTTCCGATGTGTTCTTCGTCCTCGACATCGCCTGTTTGCCGGTGGGTACTGATGTAATGTTGCCAGCCGAAGTTTTTCTCGGGAACCAGCTTGAGAGTGGCAGACAAATCAAAAGCCGATAGCATTTCGCCATCGAGACTAAGACCGGTTAGCATTGCTACGTCTAGGAGCATAGGGCTTATTGGTCCAGTCAGGAAAAGGAAGGCGTTGGCTGTGTCACACCTGAAATAAGCCGATGCTGCCATGAAGGGTTCGTCTGCTGGCGGAGGATGTAAGGAAATAAAGATAGCATCGGTAATTCCTAACTCATCCCATTGCTCTTTTTCTGGTTATAAACCCGAATGAGCCAGTCCTTGTATCCCTTGATCAGGCTGGGCCAGGATCAAAATGCCGATTTCCAGCTGTTTATACTAAGCTTATCGGCAAACAAAGGAAGTCTTGCTACTGAATTATCTATGAAATCCGATGGGTCTCGTTCCCCTATTGGTCCCAAAGAATAAAGAGCTTCAGTGTCTGAGCATCGGAATAGTACCTGAGACATGTTGCCGATTGGAAGTTGAACCAGAAGCGGCTGTGCGCTGGGAATCGAGATACTTAGTATCTACGAATAGATAGGGCTGTCACCACCTACCATATATACGTGCGCCCGGGTGTAAACCGAGTTAGTCCTAGTCTCAGACACCACGTCTACTACTATTTCTAATCAATCTTCCTCAGTACCAAAAAGAAGTTGATTTAGGTTCAATGCCTGGCTCTTACAAAAATAAATCCTAGGGAATTTTTGTACAGCTTCGCATTTTGGTCATTAGAAAAATAACGTCCAGGGATGAGGGAGAGAATGAACTCACGCCAAAGGAATGAAGAAACACAAGTGCAAGTGATGAGGGGCACTAATGAGTCCGCCATCGGACATGAAAGGTCTACTTGCTTCTTTATTTGCTTTGAGATCATTCCTCAATCTACAGTTTTGAGAGGTAATATTTTTTTTCTTTTTTTTCAAATAAAGATAGAAGGAGATGATGGTTCTCTCTTCCTATTTTTTTTTCTTTCATTTTTTTCTATTTTCTTTGCCTTAATTTTCTATAATTTTGAGGAATGACTCTTTTATTATTTTTGGAAGTCTTTTTGGTAGACCAAATAGGTAGGTATATGGTGGACTCACGAAAAAGAACTTGGCTTATTTATGTAGGAAAGAATATCTAGCGAGATGTATGCTCGTATCCCAATGTGAAATTCAGCATTACCAGATACGAGAGGCTAGCAATCAAAGGGTACGAGAAAAGAAATGATCAGCTTTGAAGAGCACTAATTCCTAAGGATTTACTTTTGACAAAACTCAACACAACTAAAGTGACTAAATGAAAGCTTTGAATTTATTTAGCATTTTTGGCTCTGATAGGATGAAAAAGGTTTAATGAGGAACTTAAAATAATTTTCTCTTTTCAAAATAAATTCATAGACTATGCCTTAGTCAAATTTGGCAGAAAATCGGAAATTGTGAAATGGCTAGAAATATCAGAATTATTGGGCTGAATCGGAAAATGGGCTTCATCGGTAAAGAAGAAAAGCATATTGAAAAATACCGATAGTTATGAGACTCTGGAAGAAATACGCTCTGATCAGAAGATATCTTTCGCGACGCGGTAAAATAGATCGTATCGGTATCGGATTTGTAATAGTATAAATAGGACCTTAGGTCTCGTGAAAAAGGGACGACATACTCTAAACACAAACCCACTTTTTGAATCCGATCGACATCGTCGAAAGGTTTCAACTCGCAGGTAGAGCTATCTCGATGGGATAATCGATTCTCTTCTTGTAACCTGTATACATGGCTATATCATCTTGATCTCGTGTATACAAAGCATGTTAAACTGTCTCGGGTTTCACCGATCTTTAATATGTTCTCGCATATTACACTGTCTCGATTTAATCGATCTGTAATGTGTATTTACCCTGCAATGCCGATTATCAAGTATCTTATGTGCTTTTATTGAATCCGATATATGCGACTATCTCGTTCAATCGATCTTGCGTATGCCTTGTTTAAGACTTTGCATGTATAGATATTTGCCGATCAGTGTTGCATTTACCTATATTAGTCTTGAACCTTTAAATCGGTTTATTGATTTACATCTAGATCTGGATCTGAATACTGTCTTGGCCTGACCGATCTATTCAATCTATTTCTTGATTTAATCTAATACATTGACGTAAAGGTTTAGTGCTAATATTATATAAAAAAATACCAAAAAGAAGTAAAAGATTCATAATTAAATGCTTATTTATATTTAATTGCTCTATCAGGCATTAAGCCGATAGATCTTGCAATCGGATTACCTAAAGCCGATACACAATAACCTGATATGGCTACTTTTAAAAGCCGATTAGGGTTGAGCCACTGACAGTTAGTCCTTGTCAATTTACAGGTCAAATTGACTGGCACGCTTGGTTTCTTGTGCGACGCAAGCACAGACTTGACGCTTCGGCACGTGTGTTCACGAAGAGCTCAATTTTCGTGTCAACATAGGGGCATAAGTAACTAGGTCCTTATCTCAGTTATATCATATCTATCAACAACTTACGATTGGTTCAAAAATGTCAACACTCGATGAGCAAGATTAAGCAGGATGACTACTCATACCAATAATTGTCAAACTTAAATGAGAGTACTAAATTGTAAACTCAGCATTTATATCACAATAATAGAGCAATGTTCATCATATCCTTTCTAGGTAAAATCAACATTTATACATTTTATTCATAGGGAAATATTTTTGGTATTTTTAGATTTTGCAAGTTTTTATATTTTTTTTTGAATTTTTGAGTTTTTTTACGAGGCATACTATTAACTAAGAACAAAGCTAAATCAATTATCCACATGTGGGGCAAGGCAGATCAGGCAAGGACTGCTGGCAACTCGTCTGGCAGGGTACTAGCAAGGCATGGCAAGACATCAAGCATGGTAGCAACAGCAGGCAGTGACGGAGAGCAGGACACACCTATTGAGCTGGAGGGTCAAAACCAATATGCTGGAACCATGCCACAAGGACATCGTTCGTGGCTTGTGTCGCGGTGGTGTTGGCTCTAAGGTCACGGGTAGTGTCCTCGTGATACCTAGTGTGCTGGGCTAACGTTTGGTGTACGTGCCCCATGTCATCTACTAAGGTATCCATTCTCCGTCCTAAAGATTGGACGTCCTATGCAAAGGGCTCGAAGTAGGAAGGGTAGTGGGCCAACGACGGCCCTCCCCGTCCTATCTCGGGTCCTTATTCACGAGGTGAGTGGGTCCATCCGGCATCATACTGCCGTGAGCTTCCGATCTCATAGTTGTGCATGCCCCAACCTCCGAACTTGTGTGGAGCATAGGCGAACGGGTTCCATTGATCTCAACCCGCACTATAGTCGGAGTGATGAGGGGCCGTAGCTGCTCCCGTCCACTGATCTTGGTGGGGCTCACTGGGCTCAGGCTGCTCTTGCTGTTGACGTGCGCAGCTGCGTGTCACAAGGCCTATGGGGTTCCAAGGCTCTAAAATTGATGGTCAGCGTCCGGGCTCTATAGATTCCGAGTCTTGGATTAGGCAAACGGATCTCAGCGGTGGTGTCCGAAAATCTCATGAAATGAGCGTCCGACTCATCAACCCGAAGGATGTGTCATTGGATGAAGTGGTCCCTTCCTATTGTTTGGAAATGTGTTTCTAGGAAGGCCAATTCACAATGCTATAACAATTCCATACCATCCTCAATGCGGGTGATTAGGGACGTGCAATTAATATCCCCCTTTTGATTTATCATCTCTACCCAGTGAACTACCATATTTGCGGTCGGGTTGAGAGGCTTTTTGTTGATAATTGCAAATAGGTACTGCAGCTCATCAAGGCGCACAGTGCGCATGCCTAGCCTAGAATTAATTACCATTGCTAGCCACCTATGCATGAACCTAAGAGTGGGGTTGTGAATGTCGTTCATGCGGGGCTTGTTGGTGTTGCTATACCCTTTGCCAGAACTAGATTCCCAGAATTCATTGCGATCAAAACCCACTAACCTATCAGGAGTAACTCTACACAAGATGGAGAAGCCTAGATGTCTAGTTAGGTTTTTTAACGAGCATTCAAATTCTTCATTGAAGAACCTAAAATAGTATCTATTTCCACCATGCGTAAAGTACTAAGAAATTCTTCAAATGCGTAAAGTACTAAGAAATTCAAGGGTTAGAAGGCGCGAACTTTTTCGACGATGGTGTGAAATTCTCCCATCCGACAGCTCGGAAAGCTTCGCTGAATTCATCCAGCAGGCCGATCTTAATCAACAACGTCGGGTCATAAGTCCGTGTGTGCTGAAAAGACCGGCGCCTCAGTGCTTCAAACACTTGCCGCTCTCGGTCAGTATGGAGCACAATTTGCTCCTCCGATATCAAAATCCTCATCTTAGGGGCTGGGCCAACCCCGGAGGTTGTTGGAGCTTCAGAATATTTGTCGTGGTATCCCGAAAATCTGGAATCCACGGACATTGTATCCCCTGATTGGCTCTCCACGACCTCGGTCGGAGTATGAGTCCGGTTCGAGCTGGACGAGCTGAATCGTTTGTGCACGCCCTTCGCACCCTTAGCGATGGAGCGACCAAACTTACCATAGCATCACGATATTTTTTTTCTGCAAGGGTTAGGACGGACAAATACCCGAAGGATATATGGAAATATTTATGGGTTAGTCGTCCAAAATTAGTAGTCCTTTGCCTCCAAAAAAATTATTTTTGCTCAATTTTTAGTTGACAGTATGCGTGCAGATGAAAGCAAATATGCAGTGCAGAGGAGAGCTACAGGCGAGATCATGCAATCACTGCAGGAATGCGATCTCAACCTGCAGGACACTCCCGTATTTATAGATTTTCTTAATGCATGATTAAGGTTAAACATGAGATTAAATGCATGCTTAAAGAAGACAAATTACCCTACCTAGTGCCTATATGGATAGAGTGGTGGGTGTAGTGGAAAATGAGTGATGGAAATGAGGTGAAATGACCCGCCCACTTGGGTGGTTGGCTGAAAGAAGTGGGTCGGCCGGCCCCACTTTTTCACCAAATTATTTTTTTAAATATTTTTGTATTTTATAGGCAGGGTAAATGTATGGTAAAAATTAAATATGCTATGGAAAATACACGAAAAATAAATATGAATGCAAGATACTTACCTTCCGGTGGAGGCTCGAATTTTTGTTTTCGCGGTCGACTAGTCGGACTGCCTTCAATTGTCTCGAATTGGTTCCACAGCCGGAGTTGCTGCGGCCGGTTGAATTTCTTTCTTACGCCACACTTGTTTGATCTGAGATTTTTGAGTGGCGTTGATCTTCCCTTGCGGCTCCGATTTCTCGACCGCATGTTTCTTTCGACGGGGCTTGGATTTCCCCTTGTTCTCCTTCCAATATGGACGACGCAATGGCTCATCCAACAATTGGAGAGTTCTCCTCATAGTAGCAATAAGGCTATCCATATGAGGTTTTGGTATAGCCCTTGTTTCCTCCTGCACAGATTCAGGATTTTTACCATAAAATGTGCGTACCTGTGAGCATTGTTCAGCTCTTGGCCTGAAGTTGAATGTTTCATCTCGGCCGTTAATGTTGAGCTGAATTTCTCCTGCATGAACATCGATCGTCGTATTTGCCGTGCTCAATAATGGCCTCCCAAGAATGAGGGGCGTCTTGGTGTCTTCTTCTATGTCCAGCACCACGAAGTCCACGGGTACCAGGAAATTTTGAATTTTCACTGGTATGTCCTCCGCGACTCCAATTGGATGGCGAATCGATTGATCCGCCAGCTGCAGGGTCATGCCAATAGGCGACAAGGTAGAATGATTCAATTTTTCATAAATTACCTTGGGCATGATGCTGACGCTTGCTCCGAGGTCGCACAGAGCACGCTCAAAGTGTTGCGCACCAATGTAGCATGAGATGGTGGGGTAGCCAGGATCTTTCTTTTTCTCAGGGAGAGTGTTTAAGATCGCCGCACTGCATTACTCAATCAACTTAATGACTTCTAACGTCGGCAACGGATGTTTGTTGTTGAGGATGTCCTTCAGGTACTTGGCATACGTCGGTACCTGTATCGCATCTAGCAATGGTATGTTGACATATAATTGCTTAATTACCTCAACGAACTTGTCAAACCGCGCGTCCGCAGTTGACTTGCGTTGGCGACGTGGGAAGGGTAGCAGTTGCGTGTCGGTGAATTCAGCTAGACTTGTCTTGATCCGCGCTTCACTTCTCATCGTCTTCGGCAGCTCCTTTCTTGGTTCTTCATCATGCTCATCTTTCTCCTCTTCTTCGTCGGAGATGTCATCCGCATTCCCTGCAGCGTTAGTTTGCGGTGGGTCTCGGGTAGTTTTACTCGATCGGGTTGCGACCGCATTAACATTTTCTTTCGGGAGAACCTCCGGCTGTCCCAGGAGCTTTCCCGAAGCAATCTTAGGTATTGAAACAGCCAATTGAGCAATTAGAAATTTGAGTTTCTAACATTTTGTTAAAACTCATCTGACTATGCATGGCATTTGCAAATCCTTCTAGTTTTGAATTAATGCTCTCTAGAATTTTATAATTAGTAAGAAATTTCCTACTAATGCTACCATTCACTTTTTGTTGAGCATTTGCATCATCTAGAAGAGATTTATTACGATTGAAATTAACATTGTTACCTTCTTGAAGACGGTTGTCGGTGGAGAAGTTCGTCCTCGAATTCCAACCCAATGTGTAGTTGGATTGAGATCGAAACCCATTGTTGATGAAGTTTTCGTCCTCTGGCCGGGTCTCGGTGCAGTTGCCTCCAGAATGTCCAAGGCTCCCATAAGCATCGTAAGTCATGCGAGATTCAAGCACCTGAACGGTTTGATTTGGCGCTTTCAACTTCTTCATTAATAAGTCCATCTTGGCCGCGAGCATATCCATGTTGTCGATTTGGTGGACTCGTCGAGTGCGCGGCTGTGAACGTTCATTGTTCCAGCCCTGGCTCAAGACCATCTTCTCAATGAGAGTGCGGGCAGCACTCACACTGAGTGAAATGAAGGCTCCTCTAGAAGCAGCGTCGAGGTGCTCACGGGCGGTACGGTTTAGCCTTTGATAGAAGTTTTGAATGATGAACCAGTCTTGCATCCCGTGGTGGGGGGCAAGGCAGTATATATTCTTGAAGTCGCTCCCAGACATCCAAAATGGATTCATCAGTGTTTTGCTGTAATGCGGAAATCTTGTTCCGCAGGGCATTGATTTTACCCAGTGGAAAGTACTTGGTGAGGAAGGCATTGGAACACTTCTCCCAAGTTGAGACTGCATCTTTGTTGGCATAAAACCATTTTTTGCCTTCCCGATCAATGAGAACGAAAAAAGGCTTAGCCGGGCAGCATCAGGAGTTGCACTCTTTATTGTGAAGGTACTGCAGATTTCAAGAAAGTGCTGCAGGTGTGCATTGGCATCCTCCGTTTGCTTGCCACAGAAGGGGCTAGCCTAAACCATGCTGATAAGAGCTGGCTTCAGCTGGAAACCACCGTCACTCACATTGGTGACAGGTCCAGTGGGGACATTGGTGCTTGACGAGACTGAGAATTCAAGAATGGTCTTCTCGGCAGCCATCGTTGATGAAGGTGTCTCGGTGACGAGGAAAGGATTGCTTGTGAGGTTCGGTAACTCAGAGACACGGACTTGCGGAGGTAGGACTCGAGGTCTTGTCCTTCGCACCAGTGACTCCAGTTTTTGTCGGAAGTTTTTCGGGAGGGTCATGCACTGCTCTGCTAGTTCCACAGAAACAAAGACGGAGCAGGGTAATTCCCGTTAAGCTAGACTGGTAGATTAAATAATTTAGATGTAGGTTTTGGAAAAATTTTATCTCTCTTTTTTGAAAAACAGCTGCGTTCCCCGGCAAAGGCGCCAGAAAACTTGTTGGCGATAGTTACGCTCAAAGAAATTAATCTGCAAGCAGACGGATATGGCTTGTAGTTTTCACCAGGAGTATTCCTAGAGTTATCGAATCCACAGGGAGCGAGGGTAAAGAGACAATCCTCTATATCTTAATTATATAAAATACCAGCCAGTCTAGGTAACGGGGGTTAGGATAAATAAATAAAAAGGACCGGTGACACACACACAAAAGATAAATATTCACACACAAATAAAGAGAAAGCTACTCTAGCTAGATAGACAGTTGGGAGGATAACGAGACAAGTTTAATAAGTTCACAAAATTGTGTGATTCAGTTTATTGAGTGAGCTTGGGTAATCAAACAGTGGTTCACCTGATATTCGTCGTCGGACCTCGGACATTCACTACCATCCGCTATCCTGAATTAGAATCCCTAATGGTTATGATCATTCTGATATGGCTCAACTGATCCAAAGCCGGACGCTGTGGGTTACGCACGAGATACTTAGTATCTACGGATGGATAGGGCTGTCACCACCTACCACCTACCACATATACGTGGGCCCGGGTGTAAACCGAGTTAGTCATAGTCTCAGACACCACGTCTGCTACTATTTCTAATCAATCTTCCTCGGTACCAAAAAGAAGTTGATTTAGATTCAATGCCTGACTCTTACAGTATATGAGTGAGAAGCTAAACTGATTCCAGACAAATACAAGCTACCGGTAAGGCAAATTTACACAACTTATTTATGTAGATATACTCATCTCAAATAAAGCTCAACACATAAACAATGAATGAACTGATCTCACTAATTGAAACAATTAGGAAAGCGTAGAAGAGCTATTACCCGAATTCCCGAAGACACTTCCGGAACTCCGAGCTTCAGCTCGACTTGACTCTAACTCCTAACTACTACTAGACTAAGAGCTACTCTATTAAGTGGAATGAAAAGTGATGTGATGTGTTGTGTGTTGTATGTTACAAGTGAGTGAGGGGGTCTATTTATAGTGCTCCGAAGCCAACCGGGGTGGTCCACGTGTAGGGACAAGTGTTATCAAGCCCTCCTCCGAAGGAGAATCCAAAGGGCA
>SPJY01014131.1:8695-42161 GCA_005191435.1 Raddia distichophylla
GTATTTTTCTAGATTATGCAAATTTTTATAGTTTTTGAATGTTTCATATTTTTTTAAGAGGCCTACTATTAACTAAGAATGAAGCTAAAATTATACACTAATGGAGCAAAAAACAATGCGGGATCTTTTTTTTTGGCAGGGCAGGTCAGGAAAGAATTACTGGGAATTAATCTGGCAGAGTACTAGCAAGGCATAGTAGGAAAGTAGGCAGAGTGGCTACAGCAAGCAGCGACAAAGAGCAGGACACACCTGTTGAGCCGGAGGTCAAAACCAATGTGCTGGAACCATGCCTCTAGGGCATCGTTCGTGGCTTGTGTTGCAGTGGTATTGGCTCTCAGGTTACGGGTAATGTCCTCGTGGTACCTAGTGTGATGGGCCAACGTTTGGTGAACGTGACCCATATCATCAACTAAAGTATCCATTCTCTGTCCCAGTGCGTGGATGTCCTGTGCGAAGGTCTCGAAGTAGGAAGGGTAACTGGCCGACGACGGTCCTCCCCGTCCTATCTCGGGTCCTTGCTCATGATGTGTGTGGGTCCATCCGGCATCATGCTGCCGTGAGCTACCGGCCTCAAAATTGTGCGTGCCCCAACCTCCGTACTCATGTGGAGCAAAGGCGGATGGGTTCTACTGATCCCAACCCGCGCTACATTCGGAGTGATGAGGGGCTGCAGCTGTCCCCGTCCACGGATCATGGTGGGGCTCGCTAGGCTCAGGTTGCTCTTGCTGCTGGCGTGCGCGGCTGCAGGTCACAAGGCCAGAGACACTATGCCTATGGGGCTCCAGCTCTCTAAAATCGATGGTCAGTCTGGGCTCTGTAGATTCCAAGCCTTGGATTAGGCAAACGAATCTCAGCAGATGTGCCTGGAAATCTCGTAAAATGAGCATCCGACTCATCAACCCGAAGGAAGTGGCCATGGATGAAGTGGTCCTTTCCTAGTGTTCGGAAAGGTGTGTCTAGAAAGGCCAATTCACAATGATCTAACAATCCCATACCTTCCGCAATGCGGGTGATTAGGGATGTGCACTCAATATCCCCCTTATGGCTAATCATCTCTACCCAGTGAGCTACCATATTTGCGGTCGGATTGACGGGCATTTTATTGACCATTGCAAATAGGTATTGCAGCTTATCAAGGAGCACAGTGTGCATGTCTGACCTTGGGTTAACTACCATTGCCAGCCACCTATGCATGAACCTAAGAGTGGGGTTGTGAATATCGTTCATGCGGGGTTTGCTATTGTTGCTATATTCTTTGCCAGAAATAGATTCTCAGAATTCATCGCGCATAAAGCCAGCTAACCTATCAGGAGTAACTCTACACAAGATGGAAAAGCCTAGATAACTAGTCAGGGTCTATGAAGAGCAGTCAAACTCTTCATTAAAGAGCCTAAAATAGAATCTACTCCCACCATCTAAAAATTCCTGAATTCATCGCGCCTAAAGCCAGCTAACCTATCAGGAGTAACTCTACACAAGATAGAAAAGCCTAGATAACTAGTTAGGGTCTCTAAAGAGCAGTCAAAATCTTCATTAAAGAGCCTAAAATAGAATCTACTCCCACCATCTAAAATGCGTAAAGTACTAAGAAATTCAAGGGTTAGAAGGTGCGAACCTTGTTCGACGATGGGCGCAAAATTCAAGCTAACCTACCTCAGCGCTTCGAAGACTTGCCGCTCTCGGTCGGTATAGAGCTCGATTTGCTCCTCTGACACCAAAATCCGAGTTCCCGGAGCTGGGCCAGCCCCGGAGGTTGTTGGGGTTCCTGAATATGCTCGGTGGTACCCCGAAAATCGGTAATCCACAGACATTGTATCCCCAGATTGGCTCTCCACAACCTCGGTCGGAGTATGAGTCCGATCCGAGCTGGACGAGCTGAAGCGTTTGTGCACGCCCTTCGCTCCCTTAGCGATGGTGCGGCCAAACTTACCATACCATGACGACATTTTTCCTGCAGAGATTAGGACGAAGAAATACCCGAAGGATATACGGAAGTATTTACGGGTTAGTCGTCCAAAATTAGTCGTCACGATTAGCAGTCCTTTTTGCCTCCACAGAAATTATTATTTTGCTTGATTTTTTAGTTGACAGTTGCGTGCAGTTGAAAGCAAATATGCAGTGCAGAGGAGAGCTGCAGGTGAGATCATGCAATCACCGCAGAGGTGTGATCTCAACCTACTGCATACCTCCCTATTTATAGTGATTCCTAGATGCAAGATTAGTGAAATTATGAGGTTAAATGCAAGGTTAAGTGGGACAAATTACCCTACCTAATGCCTAAATGCCTAGGGTGGTGGGTGTAGTGGGAAATGAATGGATGCAAGTGGTGCAGCCACCCACCAAATTTGGTGGCATTCTGATGGAGGGAGTGGGTCGGCCGACCTAGGTGGGGTCGGCCGGCCCCACTTTTCCAGCAAAACAATTTTTTATGATTTTTATATTTTTGTATGGAGGGTAAGTGTCCAGTAAAAAGTAAATATGCTGTGATGAAATACACAAAATAAATATGAATGCAAGATAACTTTCCGACTTACCTCCCGGTGAGGGCTCGAATTTTTGTTTCTGCGGTCAACGAGTCGGACCGCATTCAACCTTCAGTTGTCTTGAATTAGCTCCACAGCCGAAGTTGCTGCGGCATGTTGACTTTATTTCTTACGCCACACTCGTTTGATCTGAGGTTTTTGAGTGGCACTGATCTTCCCTTGCGGTTCCAATTTCTCGATCGCATGTTTCTTCCGACGGGACTTGGATTTCCCCTTGTTCTCCTTCCCCTTCCAATATGGACGATGTAGTGGCTCGTCCAACAATCGGAGGGTACTCATCATCGCAGCAATAAGGCTATCTACCTGAGGTTTTTGTATAGCCCGCGTTTCCTCCTGCACAGGTTTCCACCATTGAAAGGAAACGCGGTGCTACGCTAGCAGAAAACAAAATTTTTCTACCACGATCATCCAGGAAACGAGCGAGTCAGGGATCACAAATCGTTACCCTTGGAGCACGTTAGCAGCGGAAGTAGAGTGGGTGAAGCCTCCCTGCGTGCTCCAAAGCACTGTACGCAATTGAACACGACGCGGTACAACTTCTCCTCATCGCGGATGTAGTCGATCCTCTCGACCAGCGCTGACGCAGGAGCCGTGACACCTCTACGGTATCCACACGTCCAGGGTGGAACACCGCAAGCGGTGTGCTGGCACCCGCACGCGCGGTGGCTAGGGTTTAGAGGAGTGGGGCGCGGCGGCGGCCAGGGTTTCATGGTGGGGTGACACTCACACCCCGCGCCCCCACCTCTCCAATTTATAGAGTGCTCTAACGGGCCTTCTACGAGAGAACCCCATTAGGAATCACACTAATGGATCTTTTACAATAGAAACCCATTAGTGCGCAGTGGATCGAAATCCGCACAAACTCACTAATGGATCCAATCCATTAGGAATGTTCCAACCCGTTAAGTGTGTGACCCATTAGGCTCATGTACAAGTCGGCCACGGTCCCGGAGAACCCTTTCTCCAGACCACAAGTCAATAGTGGTACCTAGCAGCACATAGTGACCCCCGAATGCACACGATGATCGAATCAGCTGAACCTCGATACACTCATATAAGATCTTTTTGCCACACGACATCAGTTAAGCTCAAGGCAAGAAGCGTGCCACCCTTGTGATAGCTCGACTCATTCACTCGTCAATGTAATGGATATAATTGTGATTAACTCTTTATTCACTTTGGCATGGCCATGCACTTTCCATATCCATCCACACCGAGGGGCCCAGAGATATCTCTCCTGTTACCAAGGAGGGGCAAATTCCATCTTGATCTCTTACACCTCATGTCATGTTTCATGGCATACCCGTAAGCTACCTTTATAACTTCCCTGTTACGGTGAAGCGTTTGATAGCCCCAAAGTATACGACTACGCATGCTGAGAATCAATAAGGATCTCAGGTTGAAGGACCGTATAGGTACACCACTCGAGACTAACTCTGATGGCACTTTAAGATAACTATTTCAGCAGTGTCTCGGAGCAGGTCTATCCAACCCCATGTTCTCTAACATGTGTCCACATTATTGATTTGATATCTCCATATCTATAGTATGTGAAACATTACCATCAATCAATACATGTGCTGGTCAAATCACTATTGTTCCACATAATGATACGTGACCAGGGGTTGTTTAGAATAATATCATATTGACAATGTGTTTCACAGTTAAGTCTTACTCAATGAACAAAGCAATGACATTTATTCTAAGAACCAATAAGTACATGAACATAGAAGTATGATACAATCATCTCACATGATCATAGCCTCTAGGGCATATTACTAACAACCATGTCCATAAGAGAGGGACTTTGAGAGAGGATTTGAGAGGGAGAAGAAGAGAGACTACCTTAGCCTCCTCCTAGCCATCCTCTTGTGTTTCCCCTCTCTCCCATGGTGCTATCCTCCTAGCCCATGGTGGAAGAGAGGTGAAGCTGTGTTCCGGTCTTGTGCTTTTGGTCTTCACTGCCACCGAAAGCTCGAGGTCTTCACCACGCGCACGTCTACACCGAGCCGTACCCGAAACCCCTACGTCAAGCTAATGACTACATCTGTACCGCTCCAAAACCCACAAAGTGTGGTGGTCACCGGATAGGCATATCCGATGCTCTCCTCCATCGCGTTGGAGGTGTGCAAAGTCCTCCATTGCATCGGGGGTTGGCTCCGCTTGTGGAGGTTGTGTGCTCGGGGCCTTCCGCGTGTCAGTGAAAGAGTCTCTACTAGTGGATTGAGTCTCCACTAGTGGATTGAGCGCTAGGGACGAGAGAGTCCCGGTCCATCACCAAAGCGTCGGTGTTGGACTTGCTCAACGGTGAGTAGGAGTGCATGTGTAGCACTCCGAACATCGGTAAAACATCCTGGTTTGCATTCTCTTGCTTGACTCTTTAATTCCCGCACTTGTGACCGATTGCCTGCGAGTGAGCCTTCGTGCCACTAAGTAGTCGCTTGAGAAATTGTGCCCATCCATTTGCACATATCGAGCTAATACTTGTGCCTTGCGCTTTGCTAGTGCTTCCCCTCCTAGAATTGTGTAGGGCTCTAATCGTTAAGTGGGTAACTTAACTTGACTAAGCAAGGTGAAAATTGGCGTGAATTTGGATTGTGATCTAAAATTTGAAAAGCCTCCAATTCACCCCCTCTTGGTCTAGGATCCCTTCAGTAGGCCGGTCGACCGACGTTTTCCCTCCTGTTCAACTCCGGTTTTCTCCATTTTATTCCCAAGTACATATACACACCAAAATTTATGGAAGTTTATTAGTTTAAACAAAATTAATTATTAAACCTTGATTTTTCCTATTTTATCGGAATGTTGACATAATAATTTGGATTTTAACGCCCGTCGACACAGCGCTATGTAGCGGTACACAGCTGTAGCGAGCAGCAGCAGGCAAGCTAGCGACTGCTGATGACGACAGTACAGTTGGAAGCAAGCGACTGCACCCACCATGGCTTGGAGAGAAGAGGAGACGACGACTTGATCGTGGAGGTACGCAAGAATACATATAGTCTTGATCAAATCTGAGAAAAGAAATATACAGAAGTAGGGTCAATATCTGCTAGTGAATTAACTAAGCAATAGAACATGGTGGTTACTGGTCGATGACCATCAGTTTTATAAGTTGAAAGTTTTTTATAAGATAGGCAAGTGGTATTATCCTAGTTGATAATTTTAATGTGAATCACTAATGATCCGAAGTCAATTACTAGGTTAGCCTGTGATAAAAAAAAACTAGTTGACCAAGACAATATAAAAGATTACAGTTTTATCATTAGTATATAAATAAGTAATTGATCAGGGAAAGATGAAACTTTGAATCTTCCTCTGGTATTCAGGTTATTGGCAATTGCTGATTAGTTTTTAATAAGGATCAATATTTTTGCCTACTTCGAATTTGTCATCCAACAAGAGCTAGTATGGGAAACACACTCCACTATAAACTAGTGAATCCCACCTCAAACTAGCGGTGTGGTACTAAAGAGAGTTGGGAAACACTTCCTTACGGAAGTCCGGCGCGTCGGACGCGCCTCGCGCTCCTCCTCACGCCTCGCTCTCCTCGCTCGCGCCTCCTCCTAGCTCGGCCTCCTCGCCCGCGCACCCCCCACCCCCGCCTCCTACTCCTCGCGCTCCTCCCCCCCTCGCTCGCGCTGCGCCTCCTCCTCCCTCGCCCGGCTTCCCCGCGCGCGCTCCCTCCTCCTCGACGTCCTCCGCCGCCTCCTCCCACGCCTCCTCGCCGTTGCCGACGCCGTCCCGCTGCCTCCTTCCTCGCGCGGCGGCCGGTGCCGCCCCGTCCTAGGGCCCCTCGCCGTGCTCCAAGGGGGCGTCACCGGAGTTGGAGGGGGCCGGCGAGCACGACGATGAGGGAGCTCGGGGGGTGTCAAGCTCGTCGCCGCGCCGCTGGATTCGACGAGCAAGGGGTAGGGTCTCGTCGGATCTGGGGTAGAAGGAGGCTAGGAGGAGGTCCATCCCCATTTTCAGACTCGAAACCTGTCGTCTTTGAAAACTTAGGATTTCTATGCTGAAAACTTCGGAGTTGTACGTATGAAACTTTCTGATTTTACTTGATCTGAAACTCCGAAGGACTTGTTCATGGAATGTACTGAAACTTTAAGTTTTAACTTTTGAAACTTGAATCTTTGTCTACCGAAACTTTAACTCTGTACTATTGAAACTTTGTCTTACTCTCGAGATGCTTTCTGAAACCTTAGGTTTCATCGTCAAGTTGCACGGAATTTGAGGTTTCACTGTCTCGAAACTTTTTTTTTCTAGGAAACTTAGGTTTTGCCACTGAAAACTTGGATATCGCCTACTGAAACTTGGATTTTGTACTGTTGAAACTTGGTTCTTATTCTTGAAACTTTCTAAAATCCCAAATTTCGTCCTCAAGTTGCCACGGTTTATCAAGTTTCCACCGTTATTTTCCCAAGTTTCAGTAGGTATCCGCACAAGTTTCCCACTGACGTCAGCAGGTCCGGACGGACGGACGTCCGGACTGTAGCGTGCGCCAAGAGAGTTCACATGTCTTCATAGCATACATAAATCTTTGAGATTTTCTAGTCTAGAAATTATTTCTATGTTAAACGGGCCAAAGCCTAATAATTTCAACAATGTGGAAGGCGAGAGGAGGCCCAAGAAACATATGAGGAAGGGCAAGCAAAGGCTACGATGTCCTATGCTCGTGGGTTCATGTTTTTATTTTTAAATTTTTAATTTGAACATTGCACACTACTCTTTATATCTCTGTGACCGGTGATTGAGGGAGTATAATGCCTAATGGGAATCGATGGTGGAGATCACAAGTTGGTGCTAGTGCTACCACCATCGCCACCATAAGCTACTTTATAATAAAATAGATCCATTACTCATATGTGTCATTCATATTTTTATTAAAAAGGTAAAAAATAGGTAATGAATGAGAAAAAGTGATTTAGATCGCAAGTTGGTGCTACCACCACCATCCATTGTAGTATTACCTATTTGTTATCTTTTCTATGTCCAATGATATTCATCTAGTTCATTTGAACAATGTTGGATGGAAATGGGTCATAACATTGAATTTGCCTTGACAAACCATGTATGTATTGTTAGAGTATAATGGGTCTTAAAGACAAGGCACATCTCATGTACTATTTATACTCCTTTCAGCAATACACAATCAATCTTATTCTGCATTTCCTCTCTCCAACACGATATCATAGCCTACTTTCCTAACTCTAATTCTACCCTAACCATGCCGCCTCTTGCGGCATCTCATCCATGGCTCTCTCTGCGATGGCCTCTACCTTGGCGACATTTACGACGACGACCGATCACCCCTTCTTCCTAGGTCGCTCTGTCGGCTACCCCCACTGCAGCCGGCCTCGTCATCCCCACCGTTGGGGCCCCTCCTGTGCAGCCCAGCCTCATCGTCACAAAGAGTTTCATCACATTGAATCTCGGCATCTCCAGGAGAGGATGCATACCTTCTTTGCTGGATCTGTCCCCGTCAGCGAACACCTCGCCGGAATTGGTGTCGACACGCTCGGAGTTGTCGTCGGCGTCCCTGTCGTCGCCAATTATGCTCGCAACTGCTCCGCCAGGTACTCCCCACCCTGGCTACGGCCACTCTCCGCCGACATCTCTTCCCACGCCGCCGCACATCTCTAGCCTAGCGGCGATGGTTTCGAAGTAGGCGAGGGAGCCCCATCACCTCGTCCAGATGGAGCCGCCACCGCTCATCCCCTCTAGCACGACGGCACATGCGTTGGAGTTTGCGCAGCCTCGTCACATGGCGGTGGCGCCGGCCTGGTGAAAGGATCGATGGCCTCGAGGGGGGGTGAAGAGGCCTAATTACAAATTTCTAACTTCTAATATTTTTATTCTTTTAGCTTTTAGTCAAATTAAGTTATCTAACCCTAGGTTGAGGCCTAATTTGACAATCTACTCGAGTTAGAACTAATCGCATAAGCGGAATCGAACACTAGTACTAATACCTGAAGGGAAGCTAGAACAATAGCCGAAGCAATAATAAATGCGGAATGTAAGTGCAAAAATGTAAAGAAGGCTCACCGATTTTTTAACGTGGTTCAGTGCGAAGCACCTACTCCACGACGCGGAATCTCTGAAAGAGAGACCGGGACCCTCTCGTCCCATGCCCGTAATCCACTCGGTAGGATTTTTGGGCCAAAAGCCCAAGGCTCGCCCCCGACCGGTACACCGAGGCCGAGTTCCACCACAAGCCAGTGGCTTCTCGACACCCCGGCACCTTGTAGAGGCGCCGACCCCGCAAAGGAGGTGTTTGTACACATGACCTTGGAGGGAGACCTTGACGTTGCTGGAGTCGCGGAGGTCTTGGTCACGGACTTGTCCCGGCAACTTCCCGGAGTTGTAGACGCACGGCTTCCCTCGGTCTTCGTGCCCAGCGAAGAGGAAGCACCCGGTCACGAGCCGGGTGACCTAGCCCGAGGCTAGGGTTTCCTTGGTGAAGTTGTATGGTTGGTGAAGACGTACGGCACGACGGCTTGGACGGTGAAGCACGTGGGTGGCGAGGAGGAGTCTCAAACCCGGCGGGAACAACCCCAAGAGCACTCGAACATGATGACCGGAAGACCCCAAGAACTCACCAAAACCCGCGGAGAGAACCAAGCCAAATCACCGGAGAACGGAGGGGAGCACAAGACCTTACCTCTTCCCTTCTCTCCCTCTCCTCTCCCCTCTCTCTCACCTAAACCCTAGGTGGAGGTGGACATGGGCATGGGGGAACCCATGGGAGAAGCCCTCTCTCTCACACAAGCCAAGGGGTGGAAATAATGAGCTCTCTCAAGTCATCTCACCAGCCACGACCTCTATTTATAGCCCCCAACTCGAGCTAGGACGTGTGGCGCAATCTGGAGGAAAGACAGACTCGTGGACGTCCCAGATTAACCGATATGTGAATTCACCGGACGTGGCCGGAGCTCACCGGACATGTCCGGTCGTGGCTGGGCAAGGCGCACCGACCTTCACCGGACGCGTCCAGTCCCTTGACCATACAGTGGCTACCCCGCGTGCGACGCTTCTGGAACTAGTCAGTCTGGACCGTCCGGTGGTCATCGGACGCGTTCGGTCACCCATCGAACGAGTCCGGTGACTTCTTCGGACGCGTTCGGTCAGGCTATCAGACCCGGACCAACTCCCTTCGCTCCTTTCTAGATTCCCTCGCACCGGACCGCCCGGTCCTTCACCGGACGCGTCCGGTGGGGCTTTCTGTTTACAACCCCATTGCTCAGTGACCCCTCTCTCTCTCGCTTGCTCCTCGGATGCCTGGCTTTGATTCGGTTAGGATTTTTGTCGGCTTTTTGACTCGGTTAGACTCGACTTGGCCTCCGGATAAACTCGGACGGCTTTTGGGTGGGAGTTTTCGCGCCTAAGGATTTTCATCGACTTGGTGGCTACGAAAACTACCCTGGGACACGACAAACTGCCACGGATGCTTCCGAGCCCGCCCGGTGGCATCGACTCCTAGCCAACAACCCCTCGGACACCTGGCACTCTCTCGAATGCTCTCGAACATTCTAGACTCACCTAGACTCTACCCGGAGAGACAACAATTCGAGTGCTCAATAGGACCAACTGCCAGAGACTGAGGCTCGCACTTGACGTGCTCGAGCCTCAGACACACACGCAACCAAAAGGCATTAAGAGAAGTGCTAAGTAAATAAAGTCCATAGGTTAACGTGTCACCAAATGCCAAAATCCTAGACCTAGGAATCCTAGGACTTACACCTGGCCCCCTATCTGCCTGGGTCGAGCGAACCCCTATCAACACACCGCCCAACGCGACCGCTGGCTTGGCTCTCTCCGCCCCCGTCCTCCTCATGGCACAACGATCGGAGAATTTGTGCCTCTGTTTCTCCTGTCCGGCCGGCGACCCCGCCACTGTCGGGGCTGGATTCCCCACCTCTGTTGCGGACCTCGCCGGCCTAGCTCCCTCTGGTGCCCACAACCCAATGAACTCGCGCGTCCCCAATGTGGGTGGCACCGCTCCCGTCGATCTCCCCTACTTCTTCGGTGGGAGCAACAAAGGGGAGGTCGCCAGTACCACCGCCGCTGTTGCTGAAGGTCTCACTCATGCTCCTTCCTTCGGCGGCGCTGCCCCTCTGTTGACACAAAAACGAGGGTTTCTGTGAACACACGTGCAGAAGCGTCGATTCAGTGATCGCGTCGCAACTCAAACCAAGCGTGCCAATTGATTTGACCTGTAAATCAATAAGGAAAAGATTGTCAGTAATATAAGCCCAATCGGCTTTTTAATCTAGCCAGATCAGGTTATTTGTAATCGGCTCTAAACAAACCGATTACGAAATCTATCGGCTTAAAACCCGATAGAGCAAACAGATTCGAACAAACACTAAAATATAAATCTTGCTTCTTTTTGGTATTTTTATTTATATCAATATTAAGCCTCTAAATCGAAATATTAGATCAAATCAGAGAAAAAGATTGAATAGATTGGTCAAGCCAAGACAGTATTCAAATCTAAGACTAGATATAAACTAACAAATCGGTTTATCAGTTTTATATTGATTGATAACACGATACTAATCGGTAAACGTCTGGACATACCAGGCCCTAAACAAGGGGTATACAAGATCGATTTAACGAGACAGTCGCATACTTCAGATTCAGGGAAAAACATGCAAGACATTTAACAATCGGTATTGCAAGGTAGATACACATTACAGATCGATTAAATCGAGACAGTGCAATATGCGAAAACATGTTAAAGATCGGTAAATCCCGAGACAGTCTAACATGGTTTGCATACATGAGATCAAATTGATACAGCCATGCATACGGGTTACAAGGAGAGAATCGATTATTCCATCGAGATAGCTCTACCTGCGAGTTGAAGCCTTTCGACGGAGTCGATCGGGTTCGGGAGAGTTTTATGTGTTGTGTGTAATAGATTGGATCCTTTCTATGAGGTTCTAAATCCCTATTTATACTATTGTAATACCGATACCGTCACGAACTGTTTCTGGGCCACCTCCGATCGGATTGTATCTCTTCCGAAGTCTCGCCTTCATCGGCTTTGTCATGTATTCCTTCCCACCATCAACAAGGCCCAAATCCGATTCAGCCCAATACATCTTAACATATTCGGCTTTTCTGAATATCCGATTTTCTGCCAAATTTGGGTGTCAACATATGCCCCTAAGTTTGGCAATGAACCCTCTCATTAGCTAAACTTTCAAGTGGAAATCGGATTTACCATACATTTTACTTTGCGATGCTTCAGCTTCAGCCCATTTGGAGAACACGTGTTAGTCCAACAGGCAATATGGGCCGTAACAGTAACGCCGAAAAGCACGGTAAAACCCTAATTTTTACCATAGCTATAAATAGTCACCCATTCACCGTCATTTTCACGCTCTCCCACTCGCGTACGTCTCTTGCATCGGCATTCTCGGAGCTCTCAGCAATCTCAGCGCTCAACCAATTCTCCAACTCTCAATCGGGATCATGTCTCAGGTACTAATTCCATACTCGGACTCTGAAGCTTTGTACTCCTTGGGACCACCAGGAGATAGAAATCCATCGGATTTCATAGATCAATCCGTAGCGCGCCTCCCCTTATTTGCCGATAAGCTTAGTGTCAACAGTTGGAAATCGGCTTTTAGGTCTTGGCCTAGCCCGATCAAGGGATATAAGGACTGGCTTACTCGGGTTTATGATCAGAAACAAGAGCAATGGGACGAGCTCGGAATAACCGATGCCATTCTTCTTTCTCTATTCCCACCACCAGCAGACGAACCGCTCATGGCTGCATCAGCTTATTTCTGGTGCGATACTGTAAATGCTTTTCTTTTCCCAACTGGCCCAATTACCCCCACACTTCTGGACGTAGCCATGTTGACCGGCCTTAGCCCCGATGGCGAAATGCTATCGGCTTTTGACCTAACTGCTACCTTGAAGCTAGTACCCGAGAAGAACTTCGGCTGGCAACGCTACATTAGTACTCACCAGAAAACCGATGAAGTGGATGACGAAGAGCACATTGCTTTCTTGAACATGTGGCTCGACCGGTTCTTCTTCTGCGGTCAATCACTCAGCCCGAGCAAGGTGTACCAAGGAGTGGCCGAAGCATTGGCATCAGGCCAAAAAATAGCAATCGGGAAATATCTGCTAGGAGCTACTTACAGGATGATGCATGAAATCAGAGAAGGCCTCTGCTCGAAGAAAGCCGACTATTCAATCGGAAATCTAGGCGGCCCTTTCTGGTTTATCGGAATGTTCCTAAAGCTCCAGATATACAACTCTCTGGGAGAACTGGACTTTAGTTTGAATTTCCCAAATGAACAAAAATCCGATAGCAAAGAGCGTCCCTGCAGATCTTATGGGGAAATGATCTCAGTCAATTGCAACCGCAAACGCCTCAACCAATATGATTTCTCCCGCTGTATGGCTTCACTGTACACAATATCTGAATCGGAATACCGAGCAGAACACTTCAACCCATACACTGAATTAGACAGATATCCTATCCCTCCATTTTTCCGATTCTCCGGTACACTGAAGGACGAGGTCTTACCAGCTTTCAAAGAATTCATCTCTCCGGGCATCTTCTTTGCTATCCTAAGCACTAGAACCCACCTGAAGAAGCCCTCATATGAATTTTATCATCCAGCAGTGGCAGCACGGCAGTTCAACTTAGGGCAAGAAATTCCCGATCTCTTTATATACCGCCAGCTGAACGCCAGGGAAGATCTAAACTCTCAATCAGCTTATGGTATTCTGTCTGCTGCACACTTAGACTTCGAGATGCCATCGGAATTGGCTATGTGGGCCAATACCTCCTCAGCGTTTGATATTTGGTGGGAAATCATTGCCAAGGACATATATGCCACCAAAGGTGGGGCTACAACCTTAATCGAACGCATTACTGGCCAGAAAGATGAAATATCTAACAATCGGTATTACAGGATAAACACACATTACAGATCGATTAAATCGAGACAGTGCAATATGCGAAAACATGTTAAAGATCGGTAAATCCCGAGACAGTCTAACATGGTTTGTATACACGAGATCAAATTGATACAGCCATGCATACGGGTTACAAGGAGAGAATCGATTATCCCATCGAGATAGCCCTACCTGCGAGTTGAAGCCTTTCGACGATGTCGAACGGATTCGAGAAAGTGTTTTGTGTATTGAGAGTTGTATATCTCTATCGAAATCTAAGGTCCTATTTATAGTGTTACAAAGTCGATACCGATACGACCTAATTTACCGCGACTAGCTTCTGATTCAGATCGTATCTCTTCCGAAGTCTTTTTCCAATCGGTATTCTTCAACATTTGTTTCTTATTGCCGATGAAGCCCATTTCCGATTTGGTCCAATATATATTTATAGCCCTTTCTGAATATCCGATTTTCTGCCAAATTTGGGTGTCAACATATGCCCCTAAGTTTGGCAATGGGTATCCTCATTAGCCGAACTTTCAAGAAAAATCGGATTTACCATATCAGACTATTTCACAATTTGGCCCCTGCAATTCTTCACTTCCAGCCCATCTCGAAGACACGTGTCAGCCTAGCAGACGACACGGGTTGTAACCGCAATGCCGAAAAGCGCGGTAAAACCCTAATTTTACCATGGCTATAAATAGACGCCCATTCGCCGTCACTTTCACACTCTCCCACTTGCGCACGTCTCTCGCATCGGCATTTTCAGAACCTTCAGCAGTCAGCGCGCAGCCAATTGTCAAAATTTCAATCGGGATCATGTCTCAGGTACTAATTCCATACTCGGACTCTGAAACTTTATATTCTTTGGGGCCAGTAGGAGACCAAGATCCATCGGATTTCATATTCCATTCCGTAAGCAGACTGCCCTTATTCGCCGATAAGCTTAGTGTCAACAGTTGGAAATCGGCATTTAGGTCTTGGCCTAACCCGATCAAGGGATATAAGGACTGGCTTATTCGGGTTTTCAATCAGAAACAAGAGCAATGGGATGAACTAGGAATAACCGATGCGATTCTTCTCTCCTTATCCCCACCACCAGCAGATGAACCCCTCATGGCAGCATCAGCTTATTTCTGGTGTGATACTGCAAATGCCTTTCTCCTCCCAACCGAACCCATCAGCCCCACACTCTTAGACGTGGCGATGCTAACCGGCCTAAGTCTCGATGGCGAAATGCTATCGGCTTTCGATCTGACGGCCACACTGAAGTTGGTCCCCGAGAAGAACTTCGGTTGGCAACGTTACATCAATACTCACCAAAAAACTGGCAACGTAGAAGACGAAGAACATATCGCATTCCTAAACATGTGGCTCGATCGCTTTTTCTTCTACGGGCAATCCCTTAGTCCCAGCAAGGCTTATCAAGGAATAGCTGAAGCACTGGCATTAGGTCAAAAGCTGGCGATCGGCAAATATCTCTTAGGAGCCACTTACCGGATGATGCATGAGATTAGGGACGGTCTTTGCTCACCAAAAGCCGATTACTCAGTTGGTAACCTGGGCGGTCCCTTTTGGTTTATCAGAATGTTCCTAAAGCTCCAGATATACAACTCCCTAGGAGAACTGGACTTTAGCTTGGAATTTTCGAACGAACAAAAATCCAATAGCAAAGGGCGTCTCTGCAGATCTTATGGAGAGATGATCTCAGTCAATTGCAACCGCAAACGTCTCAACCCATACGATCTTTCCCACTGCATGGTTGCACTCTACACAATGTCCGAATCGGAATATGGTGCAGAACAATTCAACCCATATACTGAGCTATACAGATACCCTATCCCCTCATTTTTTTGATTATCCAGCACACTAAAAGGCGAAGCCTTATCAGCTTATAAAGAATTCATCTCTCCGGGTATGTTCTTCACTATCCTGAGCACCAGAACTCATCTCAAGAAGCCCTCATATGAATTTTATCATCCAGCAGTGGTAGCTCGGCAGTTCAACCTTGGGAAAGAAATTCCTGATCTCTTCATATACCGCCAGCTGAACGACAGAGAAGAGTTAAACTCCCAATCAGCTTATGGAATTCTATCCGCTGCCCACTTGGATTTCGAAATGCCATCGGAATTTATCATGTGGGCCAACACCTCGACAGCGTTCGATAACTGGTGGGAAATTATTGCTAAATACATATATGCTACCAGAGGCGGAGCTGCGACCTTAATCGAACGGATCACTAGCCAGAAAGAAATCTGCAGACCCAACTGGCCCAAGATCGCTGGTGTGATAGATCCTCCATCGGAATCGGAAACAAATAGCAACAACAGTTCCAGTTCTTCCGACTCTGACGATGAAGCTAATGGAAAAGAGGAAAACTCTTCTAATTCAGGGCCTTCCACTTCAGATTCAGATACTGAAAGATCAGAATCCCAAAACCATGCGTCTTCTTCTAACTGCGAGGTCATTAACTTGCATGCACTAACTCATATTATTCTCCTTTCCCGATTACTGAACACGAGGCAATTTCTTTTCCAGAGTGGCGACAAATGTCCCAAGTCCAAGCTCATTGGAGAAGCAGCCGGGCAACTCCATTCCACAGCAAATTCAGCATCGGCCTTTGCACAAAGCTCCTCCCAGCAGCCCAAGAAAAGAGGAAAAATCGGTTTTTTAGAACATCATTCTGCAAAAACCCGATCTCTTATTCCTAACTAAACAGGGAGACCGGAAGGAGATGCCGGCCAAAGGAAGAAACTGGCGAAGGGGGCCAAAAGAAGAAGCTGGCCGGTAAAAAACCGAGGCCTCAAAAGGTGCGTACTTCCGATAGCACCGAATCCATGCGCGATACAGTAAGCACTTGATATCCACACTCTTACACCTCTTCATCGATATTCACTCATCGGAATATCAATTTCAGGACACTTCCCCCATCTCCAAAAAGAAAGATGGCACTCCTGCTCCTCCGCCAGCATCGCAAACGCCACCAACGTTCAACCCACAAGATGTAATTGGAAATTCTATACCTCACTTTTATCCACCCTTTAAATTTCCGATACCTTGTAACCACAAACTTTCTTTTCCAGTACATGTTTCAACCTTGCAGTCCCGTCAAGGTTACCGTGGTCTCTACGCAGGTCATCACCTATGATGGCAAAAAAGACGATGAGCTCAACTTCGACCCGTCCAGTATGGATTGGCTCGACGACGAGCTCGATTTCTTATCTTCACCAATCCGGACTTCATCACCTCCAATCGCCATCAGGTGCGTACACCTGATACCACTGAATCGGTATACGATACTGTAAGCACTTGGTTCTCCCAAATTTCCACTATATCCTTTCTCCCTTTAGTTTATCGAAATTTTGACCTTAAGCACTTGGTTCTCCCAAATTTTCACTATATCCTTTCTCCCTTTAGTTTATCGAAATTTTCACCTTTCAGGACACTTCGCCCGTCCAGAAGAAAAATGACGCCACTCCTGCTCCTCCGCCAGCATCGCAGACGCCACCAACGTTTAACCCACAAGATGTAATCAGAAATTCTATACCTCAATTTTATCCACCCTTTAAATTTCCGATACCTTGTAACCATAAACTTTCTCTTCCAGTTAATGTTTCAACCTTGCAGTCCCGTCAAGGTTACCGTAGTCTCTACGCAGATCATCACCTATGATGGCAAAAGAGACGATGAGCTCAACTTCAACCCGTCCAGTATGGATTGGCTCGACGACAAGCTCGATTTCTTATCTTAACCGATCCGAACTTCATCGCCTCCAATCGCCATCATCGACTTGCCAGCTCCAGAGCCGTCCAGGAAGAATCGACTTTCTCCAGATGCCATGCCCTGGCGAAACTTAAACAAATGTGAGAATTGGTGAGCGATGAATCGGATTTCCTGGCCAACCCTCGTATAACTTCGTATAATGTATGCTATACGAAGTTATTACGATGAATTTTATCATCCAGCAGTGGCAGCTCGGCCGTCAAAGAGATCCTTCCAGAGCAAGTGGTCGCGGCCATCGAAAAACTGCTATCTCTTGCAGGTAGAAAGTCCGATTTCGATGCGGCGCTAGATCGGCTCCATAAAAGGGAAGCACTAAAGGACGTAGAGGCCGAGTTGAAAGGACTGACTCAGGACGCCAACGCTCAGAATGACAAGCTTCTCCAGCTGAAACGTGAGGCCGAATCGGCAAAGCTCGCTGCCTCCAAGGCAGTTTCAAGGGTTAAGTCCTTGGAACTAGAACTGGAGAAAGCAAAGAAAGCTGAAGCGGCTGCTCGGTCAGACTTTGAGGAGACCAAGTCGGCAGCCAAGGAACAGTATGGCGTGGTGAAGGCCTGCGGTTTAGCAGTATTGGAAGCGAAGAAGAAAATGCCGATAATTCCTGGATCTGCTGAGGAAGATGCCAAGATTATCAATCTGATTCGGGATACGATCACCAGTGATGCCGCCGCCATTCATGAATTTTGCGATTAATTGGCCTGCGAGCCAAATATTTACATGTTCGGATCGGTTTGTACCGATCGGAAAACAAAGTTTCACTCCACCCCTTGGGCAAAACGTTTAAGGCCTTCGTGCCTTTGTAATAACGCTCTTTATGCAACCGTTTTAAGTACTTATGTTTATCCATAGGCGATTCCATTGAATCGGCTTTTACTCAACAGCAACGAATCGAGTCAACTATTTTAACGAATAGAATAAACTATAGGCGATTCCCTTGAATCGGCTTCCACTCGGCAGTAATACGTTGATCAAAATTGAGCTATAGGCGATTCATACGGAATCGGCTTTTAGCAAACATCAACTCAAGCTCCAACCCAAACGCTAGGGTAATATTTCTTTAGATACTTGGCATTAAGCGCTTTACCGAAAACTTCTCCCTCAAGCGTCTCCAAAATATAAGAGTTTCCAGGGATAACCCGATTGACTTTGAATGGTCCTTCCCAATTTGGCGACCACTTTCCGTATTTAGGATCCCTTGAACCAATCGGCAAAAAACGTTTTCCATACTAGCTCCCCCTTTTATTTTCTACAGTCACCTTTTGCTTACATCGTTTTTGGAACTATAGACGATTCATCAGAATCAGCTTTTACCTTAACAGCAACGTGTTGAGTGTAATTTAGACTATAGACGATTCTATTGAACCGGCTTATCGAAAACATATTCTAGACGACAAGCGTTTCGATTCCCTTCGAATCGGCTTTTACAAAAATCTTTGCTTAAGCTCCAATCCAAACACTAGGATAATACTTCTTCAAATACTTGGCGTTGATTGCTTTTTTGAAAACCTGTCCGTCAAGTGTTTCCAAAATGTATGCGTTCCCTGGAATAACCGATTGATCTTGAATGGTCCTTCCAAGTTTGAAGACCACTTGCCGTACTTAGGATCTCTAGAACCAATCGGTAAAAATGTTTTCCACACGAGTTCTCCCACTTCAAAAGTTTTTGGCACAACTTTCTTATTGTAGTGTCTAGCAACCCTCTGCTTGTCACGTTCAATATGCTCCAAAGCTCTTAATCGAATTGCCACCATATCATCAAGCTTATCCATCATCAGATTTTTGTAATCATCGGCTTTTATATTGTTCTTCTCTTTAATCCATGTAGATCCGATAATCACTTCAATCGGTAAAACAGCTTCTTGCCCATAAACCAACTCAATAGGTGATACCTTGGTAGCTCCATGCTTAGCAATCCGATAGGCCCATAATGTATCTGCCAAAGTATTATGCCAACCACGTGGCCTTTCATCAAATTTTCTTTTAATCAGCTTTACAATACTCTTGTTAGAAGATTCCGCTTGGCCGTTGGCTTGAGCATAATAAGATGAAGAATTGATCGTTGTAATCCCCAAGCTTTGAGCATATTCTTGAAATGCTTCATACATAAATACCGATCCTTGATCCGTAGTAATCGTTTGAGGAATACCGAATTGGTAAATTATATGTTATTTGACAAAGTCGATGGCCTCAGTGGCAGTCACCTTTTTAAATGGCACAGCTTCAACCCACTTTGTGAAATAATCAGTTGCCACCAAAATATACTGATGCCCCTTGGATGAAGAAGGAAATATTTCTCCGATCATGTCTATTCCTAAAAACCCGAGCTAGGCGGCTAGAAGGGGCCACGGCTTCACGATTGGGTGCAAAATAGACGCAGGCGCATGCTGAATGTTTCCGAACTTCTGACAATCTTTGCAACCCTTGTAATATTTAAAACAGTCTTCCACCATGGTTGGTCAGAAATACCTGACAAGCTTTAACATCCATCTCATTTTATAAGCTGATTGATGTGTCCCGCACAGACCTTCATGAATTTTTCCGATTGCAACTTTAGCATCCTCCTCGTTTAGGCATTTAAGTAATAACCCATCGAAACTCCGATAGTATAACCTGTCACTGATCAGAACATACCTTTGAGCTCGCCTTTTTAGTTTTCTATCGGCGTTTCCTTGAGGATTTTTGAGATAGTCGATAATTTCCGCCTGCCATCCAACTGGGACAAGATTTGCAATCGGAATAAGCTCCAACTCCATGATCGGTAATTTATACCCTGACGCTTCTTGAGCTAAATCGTTGGCTTCACAATTCTGCTTCCTCGGAATATGGTGAATCATGAACATGCTGAAATACTTAGCCAACTCAGACGCTTTCTCCCGATATTCCCGAAGCGGGTCACTATGACATTCATATCTACCGATCATTTGGAATATCACCAATTGTGAATCTCCAAACACTTCTACGGCAATAGCACCAGCTTGGATCAACCACTCCAACCCCCGAATCAAAGCTTCGTATTCCACTTGATTATTGGTGATCAACCACTCCAACCCCCTAATCAAAGCTTCATATTCCACTTGATTATCGGTTAATCCAAAGTCCATTGTAACACTGAATCGGTAAGGAACACCACCAGGAGAGACAATAAAAATACCGACTCCACACCCTTTCTCACAAACCAATCCATCAAAAAACATTACCCATGGCACAAGAATTGATAGGTTAATGCCTTGATGTTGCGCAATGAAATCGGGTAATACTTGTCCTTTGACGGCTTTTGGAGACTCGTAGGTTAAATCAAACTCGATGAGAGTATATGCCCATTTACCGAGTCGTCCTTTAATAATTGGAGCATGCAGCATGTATTTAACCACATCGGTTTGACAAACAACTTTGCACTCAGCACCCAACAGATAATGCCTCAATTTGGTGCAGGCAAAGTATAAGCAAAGGCAATATTTTTCCACTACCGTGTATCGGGTTTCAGGGTCCAGTAGCTTCCTACTCAAATAAAAGACTGCACGCTCTTTTCCGTCTACCTTCTGGACCAACACTGCCCCTAGTGTTTTTTTCGATACCGATAAGTAAAGATTAAATGGCAAACCATCTTTTGGAGCAACCAGAACTGGCGGGTTTGTCAAGTACCCTTTGATATCATCAAATGCCCTCTGTTGTTTCGGTCCCCAAACAAACTTATCGGAATTCTTCAGCTTAAGCAACCGCGAAAACGGGATGATCCTTTCCGATAACTTCGAGATAAACCTCCTCAAATAATTAATTTTGCCGATGAGCTCTTGCAAACGAACCTTCGAATCTGGAGGTTTAGTATTCAGGATTGCCTTTACTCGATCAGGGTGAACTTCAATCCCTCTCTGATGCACCATGAACCCCAAGAATTTGCCGGCCGATACTCCAAAAGCACACTTCTTCGGATTCATCTTCATGCCATATTTTCGAAACCGATCGAGGACGGTCACAATGCCAACCAGGTGTTGTTCCTCTTCCTGGGATTAAATCGTGGCAAATCAAGTTCATCCCCCTTTGATAAGTAGCCCCAGCACTGATCAGCCCAAAAGTCATCACGACCCATTCAAACAAGCCGATAGAACCAGGACATCTAAACGCAGTTTTGCTCACATCTTCTTCGGCCATAAAGATTTGATTATAACCAGCATTGCCATCTAGGAAACTGATAATCCGATTACCCGAAGCAGCATCGATCATGCGATCGGCGATCGGCATCGGATACTCGTCCTTATATGTCGCTTTATTCAGATCTCGAAAGTCAATGCACACCCTAATTTTATCAGAATCATTCTTCCCAACTGGCACAATATTCGAAATCCAATCGGCATATTTGCATGGCCGAATAAATTTTGCATCCAACAACCTCTGAATTTCAGCCTTTACTCGATCGTAAATTTTCCAACTAATCTTCCTCGGTGACTGCTTCACTGGCCGAAATCCAGGCTTCATCTTAATCCTGTGCTCAACTATAGATCGGTCTAAACCAGGCATCTCATGATATTCCCAAGCAAAGCAATCAACCCGATCCTTGAGTATCTGGATAAGCCGATCTTTATATTCTCGCGGCAACTGTTTACTGATGTAATTGGGTCTCTCTTTACCATCAGATCCAATATCGATTTTTTCAAGTTCATCAGCCGATATAAATCCCTGGCCCATCTTATACTCTACTTCCTCTAGTGCCGCGGTTCCCATAAAAAACCTTCGTGTCCTTGAGTTATCGATTGTGCCTCCAACGTCGTTGGCTTAAAGCCAGCGTTGCTGAAACTTAAGAAATCACAATCGTCTAGAGGTTTCCCCGATAACGCCTCCAAGTTATCATGTATCTCAGCACAATCGGCTTCTGCTATTAGAGACTCTCCTCTGACTACTTCTATTTGTTCACCAATCCACTGAATCAAAAGCTGATGCAACGTCGACGGGATGCAGCAGTTGGCGTGTATCCAATCTCTCCCTAACAGCACATTATAATTCCCCTTTCATTCGATCACAAATAAAGCTGTCGGGATCGTTTTGCTTCAAACTGTCAGCTCCACGACCAGAACCCCTTTGGCTTCAGTTGGGTTTCCGTTGAAGTCGCTCAGCACCATATTTGTCTTGACTAAATCTTCTGTGGATTTTCCGATTTTGCGACACACAAAATATGGCATCAGATTTACCGTGGCGCCAATGTCGACCATCATCCTGGAAATTGGTTTGCCATTCATGTATCCCGTAATAAATAACGGCTTTAGATGCAATCGGGAATTCTCCGGTTTCTTAAAGATGGCATCCTCTGCCCCAATCACCAGCTCTGCAGCTGCCTCTTCGTAATCACACATGAACTCCCGAGGCAATATGCAAACCATATTTGTAGCAACTGATATCTCATAGGAATCCTTTTCAATAATAACAGCCGATCTCAACTTGTTTAATACCCTGCGCTATCTGTCCGTTAGCTCGCTCGACTGCTCCATTGCTCTGTGGCCTAGCCGGTCTCATCGGCTTTACCTGTTCGAGCAGTGCGTCCCTAAACTCTTCGGCTTCTACTTCTTTAGATTTAGCGTGCCTCATCCGCTGCAAGCGTCGCTTCTGAGACTTAGTGATCCCGCTCGGGCACCATCGTGGTAACGGTACCTTAGGAGGCCGATGCACATCGACGTTTTTATCCCTAGTGGCATCATCGGCTTTTCTACTAGGAAACACTAGCCGATCTTTTACCGATGTTCTCTTGGGAGGAACAAACGCGTGGTTCATCGGGCAATCCTCCAAACTAGGCAAAGACATCCTTTCTTCCCAGCAGTATCGGAAAAAGGGACAATCCCAGTGTTCCATCTCCCAACCTTGATCATTTGAATTCTTTTGAACTGGATCAGGGGTACCTGGTTTAACGCTCCTGTGAGGCGTCTTCCTAGCCATCTTGTCGTATTTTTCCATCAACTGATCGAAGGTTGGCTTCGGCCTCGACTTAGAAATTGGATTACGATTATGGCCACGCTTCACTTCACGCCATTCACCAGTTCTTCCACCACGTCGGCCTGGCGATCGGAACGTTAGTTCGGGCCTCTGTTCCACCACGATCCTTTTATCACCAACAAGCACTTTGAACCGATTGGAACTTTCGGGATCATTGGCTTTCCTTTTAGCGTCAACCATGCCAATAAAACCGATAGGGAACGGCTGTGTGTCAATCTGCGAAGTTTTATCTTGATACCTAAGTTGGCCGTTTTCAATCGCCTTTTGGATCACTTGTTTGAACACATTGCACTCGTTAGTGGCATGCGAATAAGAATTATGCCACTTACAATATTTCCTCTTCTTCAGTTCTTCGAGCGGAGGAATCACATGTCCCTGCTTAAGCCGAACCTGCTTCTCCTGCAATAGATTATCGAAAATCCGATCACATTTTGACGTATCGAATGAATATTTGCCCTTCTCGGGACCCTTCGGCTTTATCTATCCAAGCTCGAATTCCTTTTTATTGTTTACCCATTCAGCAACATAAGCTCCTACTTCTTCAGTGTCGGAATCATCAGAATCTTCAACTTCATCTGTTTCAACAACATTGACAGTTTTATCTTTACCCTTGTAATTGTTGTTGCTATTCTGATACTCTTTCTGGCCTGGGTAAGAATTATCAGAGAATCGGCTTTCATACAGCGCGATTTTATGTGCTAGATGTGAAATATCAGCAAACTCCTGATTGCCCACCTTCTTTTGATTAACAGGTAACAGGCCCTTGAAAGCCAATTCTACCAGTTCGTTATCGGGCAGTGAAAGGCTATAGCATCGGTTCCTTACTTCCCTGAACCGACGCAAGTAATCGTTTACCGATTCTCCAAACTTCTGCTTAATCATCATGATATCGGTAATTCTTGCTTCGTTCTCTCCAGAATAGAAATATTCATGAAACTTCTTCTCTAGATCTGGCCATGATGTAATGCTGTTTGGAGGAAGCGATGTGAACCAGTTAAAAGCCGATCCCGATAGCGACAGTGGGAATAATCGGCATTTGAGAGTGTCTTTAGATGCAGCCTCTCCGCAGAGCGCAAGAAATCTAGCAATATGTTCGCGCGTAGAGGTGTGATCACTTCCACTAAATTTGGCGTTAGCGAAATCAGGGACACGATACTTGTGTGGATATTTGGTTTCATTAAAAGCTGATGGATACGGCATGGTATAATGCGGGGCTATTTTAGGCGTGTTGAACCCGCATTGCTTCATCATGCTGTAAACTAAATTCCTGGTCATCTCTTCCAGATTCTCATTTATCCCTGGATTAATCGGCTGATACGCCGGCTCTGGAGTCGGGATTATAGCCTGATTACCCGATATCATTTGAATCGGAGTAGGGTTGATAGTCAATGGTGGACTTGGTTGGGAAGCTCCAGCATGTGATGTTCCCGCTTGAGTATAGGCTGGATACTGATTCCCAAAATTCATCCCTTGCGGGGAATTCCGATTCACCTGAGGAGTCTGCCCAGTCATGATGTTATGTAGCGCAGCACTGGTGCCCTCTTGGACGATTCTGCCCAAAACCGATGATTGGTCCAGCATCGATCGGTAAACCGAATTATTGATCTAATCTCTTATCACCTCAGAATAATCTCCGGTCAGCAGTGGATCTCCGATGGAGGTCTTGGTAATCTGGCCGCTACGGGTTTTCCGATAGCCAGTCAGCATTCTCTTTTTGTTCTTTTCGTGGATCTCCGCGAGCCTATCCTCGATCTCCTTTTTCTGATCTGGGTTCAGTTCATCAAAAGTCACCGCTTCAGCGGCGTGCTTGAGCGCTTCCAATGCCGCCTCGGTGTCGGTACGCGTCATCGCGTCGGATTCGATTGTTGGTGTCCCACCAGGCGTGCCAAAAAGTATGTTGACACAAAAACGAGGGTTTCTATGAACACACGTGCAGAAGCGTCAATCCAGTGATTGCGTCGCAACTCAAACCAAGCGTGCCAGTCGATTTGACCTGTAAATCGACAAGGAGAAAATCGTCAGTAATATAAGCCTAATCGGCTTTTTAATAGCCTGATCAGGTTATCTGTAATCGGCTCTAAATTAACTGATTATAGTATCTATAGGCTTAATGCCAGATAGAGCAATTCAATAGATATTCAAATTTAAATATCGCACTTGTTTTTAGTATTTTTTATAATAGCATTAGCGATAAACCTTAATATCAATATATCAGATTAAACCAGGAAACAGATTGAACAGATTGGTCAGGCCAAGACAGTATTCAGATCCAAATCTGGATATAAACCAATAAACTGATTTAAAGGTCTAAAGACTAATAAGGGTAGATGCAATACAGTTCGGTAAACGCTTACATAGGCAAAATCCTAAACATGGCATACACAAGATCGATTGAACGAGACAGTTGCATATATCAAATTCGGGAAAAAGCATATGAAATATTTAACAATCGGTATTACAAGATAAACACACATTACAGATCGATTGAATCGAGACAGTGCAATATGCGAGAACATGTTAAAGATCGGTAAATCCCGAGGCAGTTTAACATGGTTTGTATACATGAGATCAACATGATGTAGCCATATATACGGTTTACAAGGAGAGAATCGATTATCCCATCGAGATACCTCTACCTGCGAGTTGAAGCCTTTCGACGAGGTCGATCGGATTTGAGAAAGTATTTGGTGTATTGATTATTGATTGATTCTCGATATCTAAAGACTTATTTATAGTGTCATAAAGTCGATACCAATACAACCTAATTTACCGCAACGCGCTTCTGATCAGATCGTATTTCTTCCGAAGTCTTACAAATATCGATATTCTGCTTTCTTCTTTGCCGATAAAGCCCATTTCTGATTTGGCCCAATAATTCCAACATATTCGGCCTTTTCTGAATATGCGATTTTCTGCCAAATTTGGGTGTTAACAACTCATAAGAGTCTGATTAAGGGAATGGGCCCATAAAATCTAGTCCCCAAGAATAAAAAATATCCATTTGAAAATTGCTTCTTATGGGCATAGCATCTCGAGAATTAATGTTCCCAACTCTTTAACATCTAGCATAGCGTCTAATGAAGTCATTGGTGTCACTATACATGGAGGGCCAAAAGAATCCACTTTGCCATACTTTGGCATGGGTTCTAAAAGCGTCATAATGGCCCCCGTATGATGACTGACGAATGGCATTTTTTAAGGATCTCGCGTGTTTCACCTGCGGGTATGCACAGGGTTGTGTTTCTTTTGCAAGATTTTTACCGATTTTTTGGCACCTTTCCCGTTGCTTTGAGCTATGGCTAAAAAGTATTCCACCGAACCCGTTGTGTACTCCAGAGTCGATTTTCCTTATTGAAAGACGAGGATGGAGGCGTATATTATGTTTTAGAGTTACAACATTTGGCTAAAAGTGAAAAATCCTTATGTGGTGCCTGAGGGGGTTACAGCCAGGAATCAATCTAACGTCGAGTTCAATGCGAAAGTTTAAAACTACATCATTTATGGCCTAAGTCGAGGGCAGTATGAGCGAGTTGCTCGCATCACATCTGCTCACACCATCTGGTCTACCCTCCAAGCTTATCACGAGGGGACAGACCAGATCAGGGTGGTGATGCAAGACTAGCACAAGAGAGAATACAATAGATGTGCACAAAAGACAGGTGAAACGTTGGATGCTTGTTTCAGCTGGTTCACAAAGATTCTTAGCGAACTCCGTTTGGTGGGCATGACCTATACCGATTCGGAGAACGTGAGAGACTTCCTTTCTGCCTTGGATTTGAAGGTCTGGGATATGGAGGTGACCGCCATCCAGCAATTAGCTGATCTCTCGAAGCTGACGTTGGATGCACTCTACTCAAATCTGAAGACTCACGAACTTGAACATATTGCAAGAGAGTCGAGTCCTTCGTCCTCATCCTCGATTGTTGACCCTTATGTTTCTTCTTCGGCTGTGTGCGTTTCTTTTTTTTTGCTCTTTGCGAGATGTCCAATGATCGGATGGACAAGATTATATAGGAGTAGCTCGTCTGTTAGCAAGAAAATTCTATCATACTTACAGGTGGGTGAGCGAGTGCAGACGGGGCATCCTGAGGTGCTTTGGATGGGGTGGCCTCAACTATATCAAGCGTGACTACCCCAAACTCAGAGGAGACAAGAACGACTATATTGCGCCAGCCCGGAACAACTTCGTTAACAAGTACCGCAACTTCAACGATAGCAATGATGGGAAGAAAAAGAATACCATGCTGGCCAAGTGACGTAGTCTGATCGAGAAGGTCTTGTTCGCTCTTGATAAGGCCAACCTCTTCGACAAGTATGACGAGCGATCAAACGATGGAGATGACGGGTAGCCGCAGATCAATGACGTTGATTACACCGGCATGTGCTTCATGGCAGATGAGAACAACGATTCCGAGCTGTACACCGACTCCGATGATTAGGTAGGTCCTACCTACGACCAGCTCACTTAGGCCTTTCTCAAGCTGGATAATAAACTTGCTAAAAGTAGGTCTAATTCTAAGGGACTTGAGGAGGAAGTAGCTTGTCTTACTTCTAAGCTTGCTAATGTGAAGTCCCTAATGTGCTCTCTCCCTCCTCTAGTCGACTCGAATGGTTGGAAGGAGTGCGATAAGTTGACTGAGGAATTGAATGTGCTTGAAGCTTTGCACTGAAGTGCAGTTACAGATTTTGATTTGCTTAGGGGAATTCATGCTAGTTTGCATTCATAACTAGATAAACCACGGCTTCTAAGAAGCACTCCTATACGCGTAGGAACAAATAAAATAGAAACAACAACATTTTAGTATACATAAATTAGTTGATAAAAATATATAAAAATTCTAGAGATTGATATGATTTTTAGGCTCTAGAATCATCTAACTTGGAGTTACGTAGCTCCCTAAACAATTCTGGGAAGTTTCAGATTAAAAATGAAATTTCCTGAGAAAGAAAAGGTGCTTAAAATCCTAAACCGGCCAAACCGACAAATTCGGCTCGCTCCTACTCTCTCTCTCTCTTTCTCTCTCTCTCTTGCATGCGGCCACGGCCCAGGTGGCCCAGCACGATGGGCGGTGCCGATAGGTGGGTCCCACCATACAGAGACGGCAGCGTTGCGTCAGCGCGTACACGTGGCGGCGAGTGCTTTGGGCGGCCACATAGCGCGTGCGGTACGTGACTGACATACGGGGCCAACAGCTCGGTGGGGCCTAGGTGTCAGTGACACGGTAGGGGCTGCATGCTGTGTGGGGTGCGGCAGCAGTCCCATGGACACGTGTCATCTCACGGTTGGGCGGCGGCGACGGCATTATCGGGCGTTGTCGCGGCAGCTGGCGACGCATGGCATGGGTGCGCGGGAGCTTAGGCGGTAAGACACGTGGCTCCGGCGCAGTGGTGCGGGGCGTGTGGCAGGCATGCGCGACGCACAGCACTTGGCGGCGGCTGTGCTGGTGTGGCGCACGCCGGTTGGCCGCTCGATTTGTGCCGGCGGCGCGGACGGCGACGATCGACGGCTACTGTGGGAGTAACATATCTTCGGCGGTGGCTACAGGGCGCAATCCTTGACAGTTTTGGAACTTCTATTGATGGATTCATCTCGACGAGACCTAGGACGTCTTGAAGTCTAATCTAGGATTTGGGAAAACGAATAGAGGGAGAACATTGAATTACCTTCGGGATTGTGCGGATCCGAGGCGGCGGCTAGGTTTTCCTGGATTGAGGTGTTGTGACAGCTTACAGGGGTTTAGGGGGTTAATTGGGTTTTAAAACTTACAAGAGCTAGGGACGAGATTGAGTCAGGCTAGGTCGTTAATTGGGTTTTAAAACTTATTTGGTCCTTTTTAGGCATAACATAGTAGGGTTTTAACCTATTTAATGGGTTTTTAATACATAAATCTATATAATTTAATTTTTACCTTAGTTTTGATTTCACAAAGAACTTGGGACATCTAATAATTTTATTAGTATGTCACACCTATGCCTTGTGGAGCAAACTTTTATTCGGTGGCACAAGCGTGATATTACATTCGACAGTGAAGAGTCGTTGACTCCTATAAACCTTATCCAGTCTTCTCCATGTCATCATAATATTAGGACAATGCAGGAGATCAAAATGTCATTTCGTTTGCTCAGAAGGCATTTCATCGATCTGTTGTGAAGCCAGTGATATCTGTGCCAAAAACGACCGAATACCAATAGATAATTAGAGACAAGAAGGGAAAACTACATGAACTCCCAGATGAAGGGAAAACTACATAAACTCCCCAACTGAAATTTGCCATGGCGATGCCACTGGTCACAAAAAAAATGGCTCGTACTTGCAACTGTCCACCCAGAATATTCTGCCAAAACTAATCATTGTTAGTCACAAGGAGGAAGATTTCAACCGCAAAGGGGTGCCATTTTCATAATAGATTTTGTTTATTTGCACTGCGTGTACAACCTGGATGCCCTCGATACTTCTTTTTGCAGTGTTGGGCACCATAAGTAACTATTTTCTCAAACCATCTTATATGTTCAACAAACCATCTTTTAAATTTTGATCCGAGCCTTTCGCTAATGCATTCGCACATTAATGAGTGAATTTAGGAAGTCCGCTGAGAATTATGTCAGATTCCATGACCTGGGGTGGTCCATGCTAACAATATCTCGAAATCAGATGAAATAGGGATGACATGTATAAGTGCCTCATGAAAATGCAAGGTAAGGATATAATATTGTTATCCTACTTGTACGGGTATGAGAATATCTTGGTCTCAAAAGTAACCATACCCTTGTAGAGAATATCTTGGTACTAATTTTTTTCATATTTTGTGTAGATTCCATTGAATTCTAATAGCCATCCAGCCCAAGCTCCGCGTGATGATCATCCTGGAACCCCTCGACCAGGAAATCGATGAATCAGGCATAAATTCCCAATATGCACTCTAATCCACCACTTATGTCATCCTTTCTAAACGACTTGTTATATGGCATTTGTCATTTATTTCAAGTGTGTAAAATAGCCCCGAGGCACCAATTTGTGTTATTATTATGTTTGCCACATGATACAACAAATATGTCTCTATGATTCCAAATGGACATAGAAGTTAGTGTGCCAACACACATTTGTTCCAGCATACCTTTCTCCAATTGATTCTAACTTACTTTGTGCTCGTAATAGAGGTTGAAACTTCCAATCAAAGGTCTGTCTCCTGACCTGCTACAAGCCACTCAACGACAACTGGCGGCCCTCATCTTTGACAATATCATCAATAGCAAAGGTGCATACCAAGATCAAGAAATTAATGATGCGGTGTTCCATATCCAATTACTTGTTATAGATTGTTCTGTCCCAAAGAGTGGGAGTGTTTAATGTGTTGGTGTAATGTGAAACTATGTTATAGGCTTACAATGTGACATAGATAGTGATGAGAAATTTCGAAGTGAATCCATTTTCTAATCTATTGTATTCTTTTTCGAGAATGCTGCCACTCGAACTAGAACCGAGATGCTTGAGCACTGCGACCCTGTAATGTGACTTATTGTTTGGTAATGCCTTATTAGTGACTTATTATGTAATAATGCTTTATTATTTAACTTATTATATGATAACCCTGTAATGTGAATCATTATAGCCAATGCATTATTCAGTGTTAATTATGTTAACAATCAAATGACTTCTAAAGGTAAGAACTTATCATCTTTTATATGCTCCCTCAATCAACTCCCTAAATTTGTTGTTTTTAAATTTTCGTTTTTTGTGTTATTATATTGATGTCACAAGTTACTATCATTGATAATCAAAATACATTACCATGAATTTATATATATGTGTGTGTATTACCTTGATTTCTCCTCTATAAGTCTAGAACCTTGATTTTTGAAGTGAATAAACAATTAAGAGGGGATGCAGAGAGACAATGTTTGATCAAAGGTGCTCTATCTACACTCTGAAAAGTCTTGAGCAATTTGAAGACCCGAGCTAGGTGGCTAGAGGGAGGAGAATAGACGCCATAAATTTTCGATGCTACCATTTTCACCAAAATCTGAACAACTTTACAATTATGTGTACCCATAGCATGCATGACTAAGAGTCATGTAATATGTGGGAATTTATGCATTCAAAATCCTGGTTCTCAAATGTCCAAAAGAGAGGAATCAATTCAAAGCTTGCTTCAGAAAAGAAGATCAAGCCAAATGATCAAAGTGACTTTCAGAAAAGTAAAAGCATATTTGTTCTCATTTGAAGGAGACGGATGGTGGTTTCTGATACTCTTCAATTTTTGGGAATTTGTATCCCAATTAAATAATTAGTGATGAGCAACTCAGACAAAACTATCCTCAAAACTCTCTGTAGGAAAAATATGAAAATTCAAACAACACAAGCTGTTTTCTGAAAAAGTAAAAGCAGATTCTCCAGATTTTATTTCTACTTGTAGGAGATGGATGGTTGCTTTCTGGTGCTCTTAGATTTTTGGGAATTTTGTATTGTATGTAACAATGAGTTGTAAAGAACCATGCCAAAAATCTCCTCAAGACTCATTCTACAGAAAATATGAAAAATCAAACATCACGAGCTGTCAAGAACTTCGAGCAGAAAGTTTGGGGCTCGGTTGTCACCTCATAGCTCCCAAATGGAGAAACCAGTGGACTTCAAATTATTA
Organism: Raddia distichophylla; assembly: GCA_005191435.1. Lineage (NCBI taxonomy): Eukaryota > Viridiplantae > Streptophyta > Magnoliopsida > Poales > Poaceae > Raddia > Raddia distichophylla. The sequence goes on from SPJY01014131.1 coordinate 40,560, forward strand.
TCACAGATGGGTATGTGAGTCACGCATTGTTTACAACTGTAATCAACCCAAAATGATTTTTATAGAGTTTTCTAAAATTCTTTTATTGACTGCTACATGTATGAAAGTTTCTAAACAGATTAGCAACAAGTCAAGAACTTGATCTCTTGCCTCTCATATGGTTAGAAAGTGTGTATCAAATAATATTAATAACCTCAAGGCATCAAAGACCACCAATAACCAGTAAGAAATTATCCAAGTTCTTCTCAAAATAAGAGCTCTGAAAGGGAAAACAAAAATAAGAAAAACTAGAAGAAAATAAATGCAGAATATTCATGGAGAAGAAAGATTTCATTGCATCGAAGTTGGGGGATTACAAACCACACTCTATGTGGTCACAAGCACTCTAAGTGCCACCCAAAACACACCCAACTCCCCTCCACTTTATTTATAGCCCAACGGTGAGATGCCTTATACCCTAGAGCCCATCTCCACCCTTCATTTGAGGATGCGCGGTGTACAATTCACACACTAACAACACGCTCCCGCAGAGGAATATTCTCCACATATTCCTTCAAGAAATATCCTCGCAGTTTCCCCGGTCGCCAGCCCAAGCCTGGGCCCACCGATCAGATCAACTTCGCCACTAAATTACCGACGACGCAGCCTACAGCTGCCTTGGATTTCTTGCCATGGCTAAGCTTCTAGAGTATACCACCTCATGTGACCGCCAGGTCATCGAACCCGGTCGCCCGCACACCTCCGGACACACCAGCCTTCAGCTGTCCCCGTGAAGCGTCAGCCACGTACCCGCCGATACCTGCATCACTGAGGTGAACATACACGAAACCAACACACCTTACCTCACCTGCAAGGTTAGTTCATCAAAAAATTACAAACATAATAATCCATTAGTGACATAACAATTAGCATGCCCTAACACACCACATGTCAGTTTAACAAATTCCACCGAACCATGTCCGATCAAAACTATTACCTTGCCCAAGCTCAGTACAATGATCCGGTTTCAATTCCACGGCAATTTTCACAAATGCACCATTTAATAATTCTTCAAAACTCTTCAAATTCCATCTTGTCAACATATATTCATCATCAAACCGAGGTACCCTGCACATGGGTCTCAACACAATTGCATTCATAATTGTGGTCATTAAACTAGATCCTCTGCATTAATTAATTGCTATCTAACGTGAGTTTAGAGACCACCTCATAGTTGACTTAACAAAGGTATGGGTAATAATAGATACAACATAAGAGCATAATTCGTTAGGATTTTGTCGGTGTAATAAATACCGGGGTACAAAGAGTCCTGAGAAGATCCAGCGGGCCCCACGCGACAGGCGGGCGAGCCAGGCCCCAGCGCGCGGGCGAGCCCCTCAAGGCGCCGGGCGAGGGCCCCACACGTCAGGCGGGTGATCAGACCCCAGCGTGTGGGCGAGCCCCACGGCGTATTGAGCGGGCCCCACGCGACAGGCGGGCGAGCAAGGCCCCAGCGCGCGGGCGAGCCCCTCAGGGCGCCGGGCGAGGGCCCCACACGTCAGGCGGGTGATCAGACCCCAGCGTGTGGGCGAGCCCCACGGCGTATTGAGCGGGCCCCACGCG
>SPJY01014131.1:44669-59110 GCA_005191435.1 Raddia distichophylla
CTTAAGGAACTGCATACCGTAATAACTTCGTATAGCATACATTATACGAAGTTATACGATTTTTATGATAAATAATATATATGTATATTTAATTTATAATGTATATTTGTGAAATGTAATGGTTTTTCTTAATTTTTATATATGTTTTTAAATAAGATAATCTGACCCATTAAAAACCGGACCGGCCTGGCTCGGTTCGGTTCACTGTGCGAACCAAATTTGTGCCGAGACCACAGCCCATTGGCCCGGTTCGCATAGTAACCGAACCAACCGGGCCGGCCCGTTGGCCAGCTATACATATGGCTTTTTTAGCTTAAATTAAATTAAATTAAAATTGAATTTATTATTGTTTCTACAAGACAAATGATATAATATTTTGTATTAATTTTTATAAAATTTTAAATAATTTTTAAAGATTATAAATATTTTATATAATTTTTTAGACACTGCAAAATTTATAAGGATCACTTTTTTATAATAAAATTTCCGGCAACTTCAGCCGAAAAGAACACGGGTCCGCGTCCCGGGCTCCCGGCTGTCCGCCTGTTCGCTCCCTCCCGACTCTCGAGACGCCAAAACCCCTTCTCCTTCTCCTTCTCCACACCAAACACCAAAACCCCTTCTCCATCCCCCGGCTCCGCATTCCCAAACTCGACTCCTCGCCGCCGCCGCCGCCTCCTCCCAGTCAAGCGCCGCGGCGGCGCTGCCCACGACCACGAGCTCGTCTCCTCCAAGCCACGCTCGGCGCTGCGCGGCGTTTCCCGCGTCCCCGTTCCGCTTCCGCCTCCGTTTCGTGGCCGCGTGCCCGTCCACGCGATGGCGAATTCCGGCGCCAGGGCCGCGCGCGAGCGCGACGCGGCCAAGGAGGTGCTGAGGATGGATCACGAGGGGGACTGCGAGACGGCGCTGAAGCGCGCCGACGCGCTCACGAGCATTAACACGGAGTCCGCGCTCCTGCGCCGCCTCGCCGGGGACCTCCACTACGCCGCCGCCACCCGCGCCCGTCGCGCCGCCGGATGGGATGGGCAGCGGCTGCTGGAGGCGGGGTCCAACGCGGCGGCGGCCGGGGCTACGGACCTCTTGATCGCCCGCGTCCAGCTCTCCATCGCCAAGCGGCTCGCCCCCGACTGCGTCGAAACCGCCACCGCCCTCGCCGACGCCCTTGCGGACTCCATGATGCACGAAGAGGCGGAGAGGGAGTACGTCCGCGCTCTGGACATCGCCCTCCCGGTCGACCCGGCGCTGCACAACGCGGTGTACGGCATGCACGGCCCCGAGCCTACCAGCGTGAACGAGAGGGTTCGAAGGGCTAGAGAGATGGCCAGGCTCGCGTACTATCGCCTGGAGAAGAAGGTGATTGCTACTGGGGTCAACCAAGTGTTCGGCATCTTGGAAAGGGACGGGGCGGCGAAGGCGCTAAGCATAGCGAAAGAATTCGGGAAATCGTTCCCCGGATCGCCGCGCGCGGCGCACCTCGGGGTGTACATGGATTTGGTGTTCGTCCGTGGGCTTGACCCCGCCATTGACAAGAGGAAGATTCTGCGCGGCCGCACTCTGGCCCTGGCAGACAGCGCGGCAGATGCCTTCCCCAACTCGATGGTGATCGCCTGCTTCCGTGCAAAGCTTCAGTTCGTCCTGGGTGAGTATGACGCCGCGGAGCGCGAGTGCTGCCGGGCGCTCGAGATGGAGAATCCCAATGACCCAGACGATGATTGCATACCGCTTGGCTCAGTCAGTGGGGCGAACTATGATGCAAGGGTGCTTTCGCTCAGGGCCGAGTTTCAGGACCTAAACCTGAAGATCACAATGGCGGGTAGTGATTACTGGGAATCTATGACCACGGAGAGGCAGGGCGAGTTCCTGTCAGTGGGGCTTGATGTCCTACTGGGCGGCTACAGCAAGATTGATCAGACTTCTGGGCTCACCCCACAGGTTGTGCGAAGTATTGTAAAGGAAGACAGGTCTTGGAGGTTCTGGATTTGCCCCATTTGTCAAAGGGGGAAGTTTGCGGATTCCGGTGTACTCTTTTCACACATGTGCAGCGATCACCCAGACACAATCCCGCCGAGTCTGCAGTCAGTTTTAGATCCAGAAGTAACACTTCTGGAGATTGATGATTCTTTGGACAGGCTTATTTTTTGCCAGGATTCAGACAAGCTTGACATCATCCGTTTCCAAGAGAGGAGCGATATGTTTAGATGGTTGTTTGATCCAACATCAAGTCGAACAAGAGCAGAATTATTTTCTAAATTACAAGAAAACAAATGCAGCAATGCAACTGTGATTCTTGAGAACATCAAGAATAAGTTGAATCTATGACCACGGAGAGGCGGGGCGAGTTCCTGTCAGTGGGGATTGATGACCTACTGGGCGGCTACAGCGAGATTGATCAGGCATCTGGGCTCACCCCACGGGTTGTGCGAAGTATTGTAAAGGAAGACAGGTCTTGGAGGTTCTGGATTTGCCCCATTTGTCAAAGGGAGAAGTTTGAGGATTCCGGTGTACTCTTTTCACACATGTGCAGCGATCACCCAGACACAATCCCGCCGATTCTGCAGTCAGTTTTAGATCCAGAAGTAACACTGCTGGAGATTGATGATTCTTTGGACAGGCTTATTTTTTGCCAGGATTCAGACAAGCTTGACATCATCCGTTTCCAAGAGAGGAGTGATATGTTTAGATGGTTGTTTGATCCAACATCAAGTCGAACAAGAGCAGAATTATTTTCTAAATTACAAGAAAACAAATGCAGCAATGCAACTGTGATTCTTGAGAACATCAAGAATAAGTTGGACGCATTACCTGCTGATAAGTCTACCACTAAGGTTCGATGATCTGGCATGTCATAATTTGGTTCAGTATTCGTTCCTTTGATGGATTCAGTAATCATTAGGGGGCTAACTTGATTTTGCATTGCAGTTTGATAAGATTCTTTCTGAAATCCAGGAGTTATGGCTTAGCTTTGCCAAAGCTTCAGTTTTCGATTATCGAGAAACCATCTTGGCACTTGCTAGAGTATTCCAATGGGTTTGTTATATCTGAGTCACTTGTTTAATTTTGTAGGGTAATGCAGATATTTGCTCATGTCGTGTACTGAATGTAATGATCTTTGCAGGAAAAATTAAAGAAATGCATGTCGGAAGATCCAAACGTAGCTACTAAGAGGATCAGTGTTGATGATATTGATCCAATGTTTTGTACTCTTGCCGATAGTCCTGTTCGCAGCGTTGTTGGGGTACAGACAATGGAAATGGATCAGAAAAGGGAAGACGATCAACAGACGGAAGCCCATGAGGTGATTTTATATATCTTCACATTGCTCATCCAAAAAACAACTAACCATTTTTCTATGGAACAATTCGAAAGTACTATTATTGTTTCATTAGCTGATCTAACTAGATTCCTTTTAGTCCTCTTGTTGTTTCATTTGTTGATCCAGCAAAAAATGTTAAATTACTAACACAAGAAAATTTCTCAGCCTTCGCACTGTGGTCAAGATCTAACGATCAATGAAAACCGTCAAGAAAGGTATGTCTGCCTTTTCTTGTGGGATTACCTTTTTACGAAGTTATTTTAGAGCATCACCAACCCAAGCCTAAATTAGGTCGGCCCAGCTCTATTCATCTATATTTTCATCTCTTCTATTTTACTTGCTACAATGCTAGGACGACGTAAGTTATGCCCCCATTGGCCATGCCCTTACACGATGCCTGTCCTGTAGTTTTTTTTTGAACGATATTTTTTAAGAGACCCTGTTACTATTTTTCATGTGTATCTCTCACTCACACACAGTGATGTTCTTACACTACCGTGTTCATTGACAATACACTAACAAACAACATTGCATTGCTCAGGGCTCTAGTTAGAACAAGGGCATTATTTTACAAACATTTAACTAAATAAATTGTGTTTTCTTGTGATTCCTACTGAATAACATGAACAAGTATATTGTACTGTTGTACAAAACATTGTGAATACTGATGATAAAGTCAGAGTACAATGTTTAATTCATAAAATCATGAATTCTTCATGCACATTCTATCTGTTCTAAACCTAATCCATGAAGCATGACAAAGTTGATTCTATAACTGATTGTTCATTTTGATGAATATAACATTTGATATCCTCAGTCCATGTCAGGATCCAATTTGGCAGGTATTATCAGCTTTTTTTTAGGGGTGAAAGGGCGGGAGTTCCACCATTCCATTAAAGGAGAGGAAAAATGTACAGCGCGAAAGAAAATATACAAGGGTAGGGACTAATTAAATAAGTGTCCCATGCACAGCGCCAAAGCGCCAACTCATCCTGGATGAACAACGCAGTGCGAGCTGCATCTAAAGAGGAAATCTGAAAGAATCTCCTATTGCCCTCTTTCCAAATATTCCAAACTATGTAGATAATGAAGCCGTTGAAGGCCGCTCTTCGGGTCTGTTGCACGTAGTCTTGGGCCGACCACCACCAATCTGTGAAAGCGCACTGGGGATTGAGGTGAGGGTCCATGACAGTTTGGAAGGCACGGGGCAGAAGGCGACTCCATATCGATGCAGTAAAGGTGCAGTGCGCAAACAAGTGGTCCCGGGTCTCCGGCACTTGATTGCAAAGACAACATCTTGGGGGGTGTGTCCAACCCTTAGCTTGGAGGACTTCAACTGTGTTTAGACGGTGGTGGGAAATGGCCCACATGAAGAATTTGCATTTAAGCTCTGCCTTGGCTTTCCAGATCATATTTGTGAAGGCAAAAGATGTTGCTCCTAGGAACCGAGCTATGTATGCTGACTTAGCCGTGTAGCAGCATCCTGTGGTGAGGTTCCAAACGAGCGAGTCTTCCTCATTTGATAGCTGTCCGTGAGCATTAATAAGGGTCTAGAGGTTTATGTACTACTGGAGGTGAGCCGAGGAGAGGAGTGGCTAGATGTAGCGAATCCAATTCTGATTTTGAAGGTTTTCCGCCATTGTGTGCTCTCGGTTGGATGCACTAGAGTAGAGGTTCGGTGCAAGGTTTTTGGAGCCTGACCTTGGACCCAACGGTCCTCCCAAAAAAGGAGGTTATTACTGTTTCCCACCTTCACTTGGTTAACATCTTGGAAAAGCACCAGATCGGCTGGCTTGAAGGACGGACAGGCTGGTGGGGGGTTTCTTTTGTGCCAATTCTTCCAAACTCCAAAGCCATCTTAGTTTGAGAGCTCGCTCGAAGGGTTGCAAGGAAGGGATCCCCAGACCACCAAGGTGTTTTGGTCGGCACACTGTATTCCAATTGACTAGGCATTGTTGTCCTCCATTGGCTTCACGATTTCCGGTACACAAGAAAGCGCATCTTGTTTGGTCAATTCTCTTGATCACCCACTTGGGCAACGCGAAGACTGACATGAAGTAGGTTGGGATGGTTGAGAGGTCCGCTTTCACCAATGTCAATCTTCCGGCCTTGGAGAGGAATTTTGTTTTCCACAAGGCCAGCCTCGCGCTCACCTTTTCGGTTGAAGCGGAAGGCCAAGATAATTGCAGGGTAAGGAAGCACGCTCGCCTTGGAAGGATGCAAGAGTCACGTCCAAGTCAATGTGACAACATCTGATAGGGAACACGACACACTTGTTTTGGTTTAGTACTAAGCCCGACGCCATCCCAAACAAAGATATTAACTCCATGGTAGCCTCAAGGTTTTCCTTAGTGGGTCCCATACTCCCATGAAGATGGCCACATCATCAGCAAACATCAAGTTACGGGGATAAATTGGCGGGACACCCACTGGCCAGAGGATCCCCTCCTCCTCCGCCAAGTGGATAAGGTGTTGTAGAGGATCGATGGCGAGGATGTAAAGCATGGGGGAGAGAGGGTTCATCTGTCGTAGTCCTCGCATGTTGTGGAACTTCGGACCCGCTATACTGTTGAGAGTTGCTGCAGAGGAAGAGGAGCCAAAGAGTGTACAAATCCATTCGCACCATTTATCTCCAAAACCAAGGGCTTTTTTTTTTGACCGAAAAAACCAAGGGCTTGAAGAAGCCCGATGAGGTAGCCCCAATGGGCCGAGTCAAAAAGCCTTCGCGAAGTCTAGTTTGAGAAAGATGGCAGCCGTGCGTTTGCGATGTAGCCGTAGGACCGCATTTTGGACGTGAAGGAAGTTGAAAATTGACACTAAGGTTAAATGTGCATATGTAAAATCATTAACTAGAAGGCAAATTTACTTCCTTATACGTAATAACTTCGTATAGCATACATTATACGAAGTTATACGAGGCACTTGATTGCAAAGACAACATCTTGGGGGGTGTGTCCAACCCTTAGCTACACTTCCTTACAATAGGTAAAGTGTCTTGTTTGAAATAATACATTGAAATTTAATATTATGCAGCCCTTTTTCTCCCTGAACAAAATATGACACTGGAGATACATAAGTCAGCTAGTTAAAGAAAGTCAAGCATACCTTGAAAACCAACTCATACAACAACATAATAAATATGCCATTGTTTTTCATCCTAATTTTTGAAAAATACAACTAAAGAGGAACATGTCCATGAGAAGAAAAATATTCCTAGAGAAAGATCAATGTGACAACATTAAAGGCAACTAAAAATGAAATTTCTTTGTGCTGGTTACAGAAATTAGGTGCTGCATTCAAATTCATTATTTGCAATAGTTTACACCAAAATATGTGACTTCATGCTAAATATGGTGCCTTGTTTGCTGCATCCTTTTTTTTTCGTTTGCAATAGTTTATATCAAAATTTTCATTTGTTCCTCTCTTTTTGCTATGGAGTTGCAGTTTTGCATATGGATGGCTGCGATAGCCAGTTCATGTTCTCCGAAGTGTTGGCTGGCATTTCATCTCCCCTTGATATTGGAACTATTTATAAATATGTTCATTCCACGGCCTACTATACACTGTCCTCAATGGTATGTACACCGCCAAGCCTTTTTTATTTCCTAAATTGAATTGTTGATGGAGCAGAACAGATAATTTTTTATCACTTAATTCTGATTTTAAGGAAAATCAATGGGACAACAATGATCTATTTTGTATTGGTTGATATCCATTGCTGAGAATAAGTGGTTACACTATTTGTGACTTGACTGGAGCTGGATGTTAATACTCCCTCCGTTCGTGAAAAGAAGTCGCTGTTGACTTTTGGACACATGATTGACCATTCACCTTATTCAAAAAAGTTATCTAAATATCATTTTGTGATTTGGTTTATTATTAAATGTATTTTAAGTATGACTTATCCTTTTACATATTTGTAATAAATTTTTGAATAAGACGAATGGTTAAACGTGTGTCCAAAAGTAAACAGCGACTTCGTTTAGCGAATGGAGGGAGTATTACTGAGGAAGTGTACCTTTCTATGTTAAATTTTACTCTTTTGTTCATTCGAGTTTTTACTGCTGGCCTATTTCCAGATCAGTTGGACCACCTTGTTCGTAGCCATGCAGAACTCCTGTTCGAGACGGACTCAAACACGATTCCTTGGCCGTTACGCATCATGCCAGCTAGGAAGCTGTTCGGCAAGATGCACATGGGCCAGATAGAACCTTCCAGGGAGCTGGGCCCTGGCAGGCTGTTCGACTAAGCCGTCAGGGAGTGGGCCATGGCAATGGGCCGTAATTTTATCCCCGACAAGAGTGACCAAAGAAATAAAACACAATACACAGTTACTCCCCCGCAGTCTGAACGTTTGGTGCGGAGACATTCAGACTGGACCTGAACTCGAGGAAGATCGTGCTGGGAAGGCCCTTGGTGAAGAGGTCAGCGTACTAGGATGACGTCGGGACATGCATCACGCGCACTTGTTCGATAGCAACCCGCTCACGGACGAAGTGAAGATCGATCTCGACGTGTTTGGTGCGCTGATGCTGCACCGGGTTGGTGGAGAGGTAGACCGCGCTGACGTTGTCGCAGTAGACGAGGGTGGTCTTCTGCAGCGGACTGTGGAGCTCCTGAAGCAGCTGGCGAAGCCAACAAGCCTCAGCGATGCCATTGGCAACCGCGCGGTACTCGGCCTCCACGCTGGAACGGGAGACTGTGGGCTGGCGTTTGGATGACCGGGACACGAGGTTGTCGCCGAGGAAGACGCCGTAGCCCGACGTGGACCTCCTGGTGTCTGGGTAGCCGGCCCAGTCAGCATCGTTGTAGACAATGAGGCTCGTGGCGGCGGAGCGACGAAGAAGCAGACCAAGCTCCAAGGTGCCACGTAGGTACCGCAAGATGCGCTTGAGAGCAGTGAAATACGGTTCCCGTGCGTCATGCATGAAGAGGTAGACCTGCTGGACGGCATAGGTGATGTCCGGACGGGTGAGCGTCAAGTACTGGAGTGCACCTGCCAAGCTGCGATAGAGGGTCGCGTCAGCAACCGAGGGACCGACTGTTGATAACTTGGAGCTCGTGTCGACCGGAGTGGAGCAGGATTTGCAGTCAGCCATGCCTGCACGATCCAGGATGTCGACGATGTACTGTCGCTGGGAGAGGAGGAAGCCACCCGACTGTGGAAGCACTGAGACACCAAGGAAATGATGCAGAGGCCCAAGGTCCGTGAGGGAGAACTCGTGTTCCAAAGCAGACACCGTGCGGCTCAGGAGGTCATCCGAAGAAGCAGTCAGCACAATATCGTCGACGTAAACCAGTAGATATGCTGTCTCAGTACCCCGTCTGTAGATGAACAGGGACGTATCTGACTTGGCGTCCACAAATCCAAGGTAGCTGAGATGAGACGCAATGGTGTGTACCAAGCTCGAGGAGCCTGCTTGAGTCCATATAGAGACTTGCGAAGGAGACATACATGATCAGGGTAGCTAGGATCCACAAAACCTGAAGGCTGAGCGCAGTAGACAGTCTCGTCGAGGAGTCCATGGAGGAAAGCGTTGTTGACATCAAGCTGACGCATGGACCAACCGCGGGAGATTGCCAATGAAAGAACTGTCCGAATGGTGGCTGGCTTGACCACGGGACTGAAGGTCTCACCAAAGTCCACTCTAGGGCGCTGTGTGAAGCCTCGAAGAACCCAGCGAGCCTTGTACCAATCAAGAGAGCCATCAGCGTTGAGCTTGTACTTGAATATCCACTTTTTGCAACCAGGGTGAACCCCACCCACCACATGCCATATTGCACTCCCCTCCTCCCCTCCTTTTGCCAGAATTAGAGCCCTTAGCCATGTCCATTTCTGTTTAACCCTAACCTCTTGCAAGCCACTCCCATGTTGCCATCTGTACGTACCTCATCCCTTGTCATTGCATGCCTCCATCTATCTTAATCAGTGGCTACTTGAGGATGTCACTGTCAGCACCTTGACAGCAACCTTCCAATTAAGGGCAAAAATGCTTCGATCAGTGTGTGGCTCATGAGGCTAATGGTGTAAACCAATGATCAAGAAGTAAAACAAATGAAGCTAGTAGCAGTGTCCACTATCCAGAAGTTGAGACTGAGAGAATCTTGAATGGATTTGTCTTAGCTCCAACCTGTTTTTGACAGTGCCTCTGCTCTCCAAGCATGCCATGCATTCAATAAGCTTCTGCAGGATGATACACATGCCACATGCATATATACACCCCCATTGGTTGTTACAAGATATTCGCTGGGTAGCAGCACTGCAAACTGGTGGATGGACCGGTGATTTCATCCACAAAACAAAGGGAGGACGTACGTACATGCGTTGCACACACACGAACAAATAACAAATTGAATGCAGCAGGGGTGTTCTGCGATTCTGAATGTATCATCCATGGATGGACCACGTAGATAGAGCAATGCTCTGTGATCTGCGAGCTGTGGTAAGACCAGTTCAGGCAGGCAAGGGCGATGCAGAGGGGCTTCGCAGAGGTACAGCTCCACAGGCGCTGGCGGGGGACGACGACGCGGCGGCACTGGCGGAGGACGAGGAGGAGGCGGCGGCGGCGGCGCTGGCGGAGGACGACGAGGCGGCGCTGGCGGAGGACGACGAGGCAGCGGCGCCGGCGGAGGACGAGGCGGCGGCAGCAACGGAGGACGACGAGGATGCGGAGGACGAGGCGGCGGCACCGACGGAGGACGACGAGGAGGCGGCGGCGGCGCCGGCGGAGGACGAGGCGGCGGCAGCAACGGAGGACGACAAGGATGCGGAGGACGAGGCGGCGGCGACGGAGAATGATGAGGCGGCGAGGCGGCGGCAGGAGGACGACGAGGGATTTTAGGGTTAGGGCCTGGAGAGGGGCATTGCGGTGGGGGAGAGTCACGGGGGAAAAGGAATTGGGGGAGGAAGGAGCCAGCGCGAGGTGCTGTAAGGGGAGGAACACGTGTCGCAGGGCCACGAGGTGCTGTAAACAGGGATGTTTACATCCGTGTTGCACAAAATTTTCTTCCTCGACGTCGAGTGATGTCGCGCCTCTCTGACACCAAAGTGGAAATACGCCTTCAGCGTAACACGCGCGCGAGCATGCTCCCGACCACTTGGGTCATGAGCCGACCCGTCACCGTACGCTTGACTTCTCCACCAATTTAGCTAATAAAATAATTGCAGTGATAGAATCAATTATTAAAAAATAATTGAAGACCTCCAAAAATTCTATAAAAATATGGATAAATATTAGTAGACCACCTGGACCATATAAAAATATTTGCATAAAATGTAGCTCTAGTATAGACTCGTAAATAAATGGTAAGGGTGTATTTTAGTGTATTTATTCCCACAATTAAAGGGTTGACATATTTTTAATTATTTAAAATTATTAATTAAGTTAATAAAAATATGAGAAATTAATTGCAAATGTAGTTTACCCGTCTAAACCCAAGAAATGGTCCAAGACAGCGCGTGACCAGCGCATTGCGGTATAAGTTTGGTGCGTCGGTGGCGCACGCTTTTGCGGAGGCTCCCTAGGCCCATTGAGTGACCGGATTGGGTTATAGTTAATACTCCTTGGTATCCCCATTGCCATCTAAAACGACTACTTTTTGCAGTATGGAGGGAGTAATAAAATAATTGCAGTAATAGAATCAAATTATTAAACTAGATTGGGTCGAAAAACATTGTAGGTCAAGATCGGGTACCTTAGAGTCATGAAACTAGATTAGGTGTGTAGCCCTCCTAAATCATGACCGAGTACCTCATGGCATGTGTGACCCACAACTGGATGTCACTTTTGAATAAGATGGCAAGTATTGAGAAAGGTGTGAATGGTTATGATTTGTCTGATTGGAATGACTTGAAGGTAAGGTTGGGCTATGGTTAAAAGTGTGTAGTTGTTTATTAGGGATTGTTGTTAGATGGATTTGACTCCACTAATTATACAAGATTAATCAACAAATAAATGAGCTAGGTAGGATGATCTAAAATATCTTTAAAATTGGTTTTATGTAAATAAAAGAATCTTATCCCTTCTTTTGAAGCCCTTATTACTAAACGAAGAGAGGAGGCTATATCCGTGAGCCAGAACCATGGGAAACGATCAATTTTTTTGCGGCTTCGCCGCTATAAGTAAATTGTACGATGTGAGCTATGCGGCAACCATATAGGGGAATTGCATGAGATGATCAAGGCTACAATAGTATACTCAGTCAACCAAAACAACCAACATGCAATAGATGCCCTAGCCAGGCCTGGTCTAAACCAGGCAACCAAATAGCCCTTAGACCATCCCCAATGGAGGCCTAACTTAGGTTGACCCAACCTCTTTTTACTATTCATTTAAGTTTCATTCTTTTCCATTTTATTTTAGCTATGGTACTAGGCTGGTATAAGTTAAGCTCCCATTGATGATGCTCATAGGAGCAGTCGTTGCAACCAATCTTGGCTCCCTGCCATAGATACGTAGGAAAAGTGTTGGTCGAAGAAAACAAATCTTTTAAATTATAATGTAAAATGCGAAGAATTTTACTGCGATTGAAAAAATGTGTAATGAATAATGTTACGGAGTGGGTGAAAATCTTCGGCATGTGACTCTAGGCCCACACGGCAGTGGCTAAGGCCTTGTTCTATTTAGCGTAACGTACCGTTGCATAATACTGTAGCAAATTTTGTTATTTTTATGTAGCCTATATATTGTGATAATTTGTAACGATTTTTTATGACTTGTAGTAGTCCTTCCAAAGATTTTAAAACTATTTTTAATTATTTTTTAATAATCCTTAAACCTTATTTCGATGGCTCTTAAATTTACTACAGTAATACGTCAACGCAACGATACACTAAAAAGAACAGCCCTAAGGCTGTCTCTAACAGGAATCCCTAAATTTGATCCCCTATAGCCTCATATACAGGTTCCCTTTAAAAAAAATCTCATCTTATATTTCTTTTATCTCCAACAGCGTTTCCTATATGGAGAATTGTACAGGGGGAGGAGAGAGAACCCCTACATATAAATGGATGAAGAGAAAAACTCTATTTTAGGAAACAGAATAGGAAATGCTGTTGGAGCACATAGGAAAAGAATCTATCCTCTGTTTTAGAGTAAAGGGTGTTTTAGGAGAGCCTGTTGGAGACAGCTTAAAGGGCACGCCCTCCGCCGCAACCACGGGACTGCCGGGCACTGTCTTCGCCGCTGCCGGCTGCCGGCTGCCAACATTCACATTCCTCTCTCCCTCACGACGCCGCTATAAATACCCATCTTCCCTCAGTAGTCAGTCCTTCTCGATCTCCAAATTCCCAAATCGAACCCCAAATCGTCTCCCTCCGCAGACGCCGCCGCCGCCGCCGCCTCCTAACCTCGTTTCGCGGCCGCCATGCGGCGTCGACTCCCACGAGCCCGTCCCGCTTCCGCCTCCGCTCGGCCGTGGTCAGACCGCGCGATGGCAGACTCCGACGCCGCGGACGTGCGCGAGGCGGCCAGGAAGGTGCTGAGGCTGGATCGCTTGGGAGCCTGCGAGGAGGCGCTGGACGGCGCCATTGTGCTCGCCACCGACAACCCGGAGTCCGTGCTCCTGCACCGCCTCGCCGGGGACCTCTACTACGCCGCCGCCATCCGCGCCCGCAGGGCTGCCGGATGGGATGAGCGGCATCAGCTGCTGGAGGGAGGGCCCGGAGACGGCGTGCACCTCCATTGCGCCCGCAAGGAGCTCTCTTTCGCCGCGGAGCACGTCCCCGACTGCGTCGATATCGCCACCGCCCTCGCCGACGCCCTCGCCGCCTCCAAGATGTACGGCCACGCGGAGATCGAGTACAGGCGCGCGCTGGCTATCCCCCTCCCCATCGACCCAGCGCTGCACAACGCGGCGTACGACGGCCTGCGCGGTCACGAGACCTCCGGCGTGAACGATAGGGTGCGGGAGGCCAGGGAGAAGGCTCGCCTCGGGTATGGTCGCCTCAAGAAGCGGCTGATTGCTAGCGAGGTCAAGGCTGTGTTCGCCATCGGGAAGTGCCACGGGGCGGTGGTGGCGCTGCCGCTAGCGAAGAGACTGGCCGAGAGGTTCCCGGACTCGCCGCGGGCGCAGTACCTCGGCGTGTGCATGGATTTGGAGTCCGTCCGTAGCCTTGATCCGGCCTCTGACAAGAGGGAGGTTTTGCGCAGCAGAACTCTGATCCTGGCAAACAATGCGGCAAATACCTTCCCCAAATCGGTGGGGATCGCCTGCTTCCGTGCCAAGCTTCAGTTCGTCCTGGGTGACCACGACGCTGCCGAGCGCGAGTGCCGCCGGGCGCTCAACATGGAGGACCCGGATGACCCTGAAGAGGAATCCATGCAGCCTGGCTCGGTCAGTGGACTGAACTCTGGTGCAAGGCTAATTCTGCTGGTCCACGAGTTAGATGAGTTAAACCGGAAGATCCATGCTGCGGCCAGTGAATATTGGAGAAAATTGGCTATTTGCCACTCTATTCGTGTGGCTTCGCAAAATTGCCACTTTCATCGTAGACTTCGCAAATTTGCCACTCAGTTCGTTGACACTTTGTTTAGTCTGCCATTTTTTTCTTTTTATTCGTTTTATATTTCTTTTTCCATTTTTAGGCACATGAAAGGACTACAATGCCCTTGCCGAATCAAATACCGGATTACTGCTATACGTCTTCCGGCGCCTGTAGGTCTCCCGAGCGTAACGCGCCCGCCCGCCGCCTCCCGCTCGCCGCCTCCCGCGCGTTGGCGCTCAGGCCGCCTGTACGTCTCCAGCGCACAGGCCGCCGCGTGCCGTCTCCCGCGTGCCGTCTCCAGCGCGCCGCCTGTCGTCTCCTGCACGCCCGACCGCACGCGATCGCTGGATTTCTATCGGTAAGCATGCAAACCTATCCAAAATAATCCTTCGTTTAATCAAGCCTTGTTCGATGGATTAATTTTCATAGTGTTTAGTACGTTTGATCTGGCCTTGTTCGATGGATTAATTTTCATAGTGTTTAGTATGTACTGCTTGAACTTAATTTGATTTAAAACCCATCATCGCTTGTTTATCTCACTTGTGTATAGCACTATTTTTTCCTGATGCCATGCTCTGCCAAAGCCCAAACTTCATCATACATAAAAAATTGGTTTTTATTGTATTCTTGTTAATTCTAAAT
>SPJY01014159.1:0-14679 GCA_005191435.1 Raddia distichophylla
AGGCCGAGGCAGAGGCGGCGCTCGAGGGCGAGGCTGACTGGCCGACGCGGC
The DNA here is from genome assembly GCA_005191435.1 of Raddia distichophylla. Taxonomy (NCBI): domain Eukaryota; kingdom Viridiplantae; phylum Streptophyta; class Magnoliopsida; order Poales; family Poaceae; genus Raddia; species Raddia distichophylla. The sequence goes on from SPJY01014159.1 coordinate 52, forward strand.
GCGGCGCAGCACGAGGGAGAGCCGGAGAGGGACGCGAGCTAGGCTGTGGGCCTGGGCTGGCTGCCTGGCTGGGCAGCAGGGAATGGGTGACCCCTAAAGTGTCCTGGGCTTCCACATTTTGGGCTCAATTCCTATATGGGGGTATTCCTTATTACCAGGCCAAGCCCAGGGCACCGGCCCAGGGTGCCCTGGGCCTAAATCCGCCCCTGCGTCTATGGGTAACGAGCAGGAGGATACCTGAGGAACACCAACAAATGTTTCACAATACGGGAAAGGCAGAACTCAATCCCCAACACAAAATGATTTATTGGTATGCGAGCTAAAGGAGAATAGCTTGGCTCTAGAAACGTGAGAGTTGTACTAGCACCAACAAAGATAACACGAAGACCAATAAAAAAGTATAGATCAAGATAACTATAGCGGTAATGGTGGAAAGAATAATGTGCGTCTAAAGGATATCAAAGTTATCAATATATCTTCTATGACAAACTTATGCTATCTATCTATTATACAACACGCTAGCATCCGGCAGCCTCCGTGCGACGCGTGGCTTTATTGCGCTGTCGCATGCCCGCTTGCCCATGTCGTCACTCCAGAGCCGTCCGATCGTTTGTGGACTCAAATCCAGCCATCCATATTAAACTAATTAACCTTAAAAGGCAATTTTCTGCCTAGCTAAGCAACATGGTACGTACGCTCTCAGGAGACCGGGGATCGAATCCTCGCTCCGCCATTTCCCAGCACCCAGCCCACCATTTTTTCCTTCGCGCCTATACATGCTTTCTCCCCCTTTTTTCCTCTTTTCTCCATGCTATGGTAGCAATGGCACGCACCTCAGCTGGTAGTGCTTGCGAGGCCATAGTGGCAGGAGGTGGGTTCGAATCCCATTTTTTTCCTCGTTTCTCCATGCTGTGGCAACAATGGCATGAACCTCAGCTGGTATCGCATGCGAACTTTTTCTCTAGATTTCTTTCCAATGCGTGAAGACAAAGGAAAACTGAAAACGGGCCAAGATTTTACCATAAGATTTTGGCGAGCGCCAGCGTCCGGACGCCCGCGCGCCGGACCACTCACATCCATTGGATCGCCGGCTACCAAGCCAATCCAACGCACCCCCGTGTCTCCCGCCTGCATGCATGAAGCCGGTAGTTGCTAGTCGATCGATCGATTAAAATTTCAATTAAACTTCTGATTTTTGTTGTGCTGATGAAACTTGGCAGTGTGTTGATGAAACTTCGATGTAACCTAATGAAATTGGGATGAAACCTATTGAAACTTGAAGTGACCTGATGAAACTTGAAGAAACTCGTATGAAACCTGTTGAAACTTGATGAAACTTGCTTTAAACCTGATGAAACTTGATAGTTCGTCAGATTTAACGAATATGAAACCCAAGTTTCAGTAGACCAAACCCAAGTTTCACCAGGTAAGTTTGAAGAGTTATATGGCAACATATATCTTGTTTTGTTCGTAAAAATACGAGGAACATGTTGGTGCAAATGGTTTGTGGATTGAAGCATCCAGTCAAAAATTATGGTCGTCCAAAGAAAAAAAAATGATGTGGGGCCCACCCTGCCTGCCACACTGTGCAACTCCCCCGCGCGAAATGCGCGGGCCACACGCGAGGCCGGAAGCGCCGGCCTTCCGGCCCGAAGAGTTTTCGTAAGATTTTTTACGATGTGAAAAAAATAAAAATAAATAAAATAGACCGACACTTTATGGTGAAATCCCGTTTTGTTGAACCTCTTTTTTAGATTTTTTTTACAATGTGAGAAAACAATAATAAACTGAAAATAGACCAACAATTTACCATAAGAGACCAATAAAAAAAGTATAGATCAAGATAACTATAGCGGTAATGGTGGAAAGAATAATGTGCGTCTAAAGGATATCAAAGTCATCAATATATCTTCTATGACAAACTTAGGCTATCTATCTATTATACAACGCGCTAGCATCCGGCAGCCTCCGTCCGACGCTTGGCTTTATTGCGCTGTCGCATTCCCGCTTGCCCACGTCGTCCCTCCAGAGCCGTCCGATTGCTTGTGGAATCAAATCCAGCCATCCATATTAAACTAACCTTAAAAGACATTTTTCTGCCTAGCTAAGCAACATGGTACGCGCTCAGGAGACCGGGGATTGAATCCTCGCTCCGCCATTTCCCAGCGCCCAACCCACCATTTTTTCCTTTGCGCCTGTACGTGCTTTCTCCCCCTTTTTTCCTCTTTTCTCCATGTTATGGCAGCAATGGCACGCACCTCAGTTGGTAGCGCTTGTGAGGCCATCTTGGCAGGAGGTGGGTTCGAATCCCAATTTTTTTTGCGTCTCTTCTCCATGCTATGGCAACAATGGCACGAACCTCAGCTGGTATCGCATGCGAACTTTTTCTCTAGATTTCTTTCCAATGCGTGAAGACAAAGGAAAACTAAAAACAGGCCAAAATTTTACCATAAGATTTTTTACGATGCGAAAAAATAAAAATAAATAAATTAGACCGAGACTTTATGGTGAAATCCCGTTTGTGGAACCTCTTTTTTAGATTTTTTGCAATGTGAGAAAACAATAATAAACAGAAAATAGACCAACAATTTACCATAATATATTTTTCTGATGCGGAGAAACACTAAAAAAGGAAAATAGACCAAGATTTTATGGTGATGCAGTTAATCCGTTATTTGTTTCCTTTCATTTCCATTATTAACAACGCACAAAAAACCCATAAAAAATAGGTCATCTATCTTCCATATATTAAACGCTAGCGCTGAGAAGCCACCTCGCGGCATGTGTCCTCGCTCCGCCGTGCGTCCGCGTCGCTACATTCAACCATAGCCATTTGATCGTGGCCTAGGGTTAAATCCGGCCGTCCATTTAACACTTATATTTAAAACATTTTATACCTTCGAAGCCACAACAACTCGGTGCATTTGGTCTAGTGGTCTTCAGCGTTGGGTTTAAGTCTACAGGTCGCGAGCTTAAGTCCTAGCGCCTCCCTTTTTCCCCAGCTTTTTTGTTGCTCTCCCACCTTTCCTCTTCTATGTACCTATTATGCCGCACACCCATGCCTCAACAACAAACAATGCTTACCTCAGTTGGCCTGTCAATCTTAGTGCAACGGTTGCTTGTTTGATCCCAACTTTGGCCCGTTTTAAAACTTTTTATTACACTTTATAGCGTTCTAAAAAAATTAGATCATAATTACATGGTAGCAGTCCATAAAAAGGTATATTCCTTTTTAAAAAGTGAAACAACCATACAAAAATCAAAGAACAATCTATTTTTTCATTGTAATTTTATTTTAGCAAGCTAAACAAATCTAAAAATTTACAAGTTTTCAAAATGCAATCAAAATTTTATAGTAAGGGTCTATAAATGAATTTAAGCATTACAAATATTAAATTTTACGATATCAATTAGTTAATAATACAAATAAAAAACCTTTGAAATATATAATTATAGTTTAAGAGCATGTATTGATGAAGATGGCCACAAAAAAATCTAGCTATTTTTAAAACATTTAGGATTTACAAATGGTTGTCTTAGGAAATAATTCATTCATTTCTTTTATTCTAACTTTTGTGGCCACTTAAAAAATGCTGGGAAAAAAAGCTTTGCAAAAAGCACCATAATGTCATGATCGATAAAGACCTATAAAAAGATTTCAACATTAGCAACTAATTTCAAAAAAAAGAAATAAAAAATAATGGGAACAACAAACAAAAAATGTAATGCTTTTTATTAGTTTGTTTTGTGATACATCTTTGTTTACTCAGATATAAAAGGGCTTGCAGTGGCGCGCCACGGGCGTGCTAACCCTGCTAGTTAGACATAACCAAGATCTAAATGTCTATGCAGTAGAAAGAATTATTCTTCTCATTTGACATGAATTGTACGAGCTTATATCTATTAAAAAAAGTCTTTTAATTTAAAAAATAAATCTAGACGCTGCACAAATATACTGGACACCGCACCGTACTACTCGTTTTATATAAATCTGACCCAACTATTAGATCCGTTTCTTTTAGTATAAAACGCCTGAAAAAAGTGTCTGTGGTTAGCATCTGAGTCCACTACAAGGAACAGCTTTTGTTCGCAGTCCAGACGAATATGCAAATCGATCAGAAAAGGACACCAGAAAATGTACCAAAAAGTTGTTTGCAGACGTGTTCAAAATCTTTAGCACTAAAGTACGACACTGATTAGGAAATAATTATTGAAACAGTATGCGCATGTGTCAGCGCGATATACAGTAACAATAATGCCAATTAAATAGATATAGTCTACACTAAACGACGGGTTTTTCAGATCATGGAGTGCTGTCAATTATATGATGTCGAATTAGCAATAATTAACACCCATCCTTTTCACTAAACGACGTGTAACAACGATTTAACAAATTATTGATATGGTCTACACTAATACCTAATGCTTCCGATGAGACTAATTAATAGTTCCGAACATCACCTCTTCCTTTTCGTGTTAATCAATTTTAATTGCGAATCTATACAATATGACCCTCGAAATCCTCCGCACCCGCTTATTTCCCGGAGGAAATAATCAAATAATTAAGTACATGCCACCTCTATCAATAATTAAATTGTACAAAATGGAGAACTCGCATCGTCCAGTCACCACGTGGCCCTCCCCGCGCGCAACGCTCGCGTGCGTTTCGTCGCCACGTGGCCGTCCCCGCGCGCACTCGCTGCCGGCTCGCGCACACCCGCGCGTTTGCCCGCGTGGGGCCGGCTGTGCCACGCGGTGCGCTCGCGCACACCAGCCTCGGCGCGCGCCGCGGGCGCGCCACGCAGCTAGTTGTATTACAAAAAAAAATTTGTCGAAGGATATAAATATTATATTTTATAGTTATAACAAAAAGAAGGTGTAGCATATACTTAGACCTTTGCTCGCTAAGGCTTCGTAAAAAAGAACTCCCAATATAAAAAAATAACACTAAAGAACAAAAGCATCCGGAATCTTCAAGCATGATAAAAACCCCAAAAAAAAACTCCTAACAAAGCTCATGCCAACGTGACCTCGAACAAATCTCCTAACAAAGCTCATGCCAACGTGACAATAATTAAGAAACAAAGCAGCTTTAGACAATGCAACAACATATGACATATATACAGGTGGAAGAATATGAAGTTGTGTAAAATATCCCACCTACGCAAGTTCCCATTAGATATCCCGTTGTGACAACAAAAAAGATGATGGAACGGAAATACACCCAATCTGACATCCTTCTAGAACAAAAAAGGAGGCATTCCTCCAATCCTAACATATGACCATCAAAAGAGGAGGCATCCCTTCGATCCTGACATCCTTTGAGAACAATACGATGAGACATATGACCATATAAGAGGAGGCGTCTCTGTAGCACTTTGGAGAGACATCATATAAGCTCGAAGAAGCGGCTAAGAGAGGGGGAGGACGCAATAAAAGGAGACCCTTTAGAGCATATCTATTGAGATATACAAAGAGCCATACCATTTTGTAAACTTTGCACATATAATCTGTACATCTTTCTTCGTATAAATGCACCGAGCGTGGAGCTATTATCTCAAGATCAACGGGAGGTCTACACATCAAGATAATCCAATTTGTGTCTTGGGGCTCATCAAGAGGAAGGGTTTTGTAGGATAATTTGTGTATTGCTGTTAGGAGAGTATATATAGTACAGGAGATGGGCCTTGCCCCTAACCCTAAGGCCCAATATACTCTTAACAGTGTTGGTGCCTTATCATCCAAGGAAGGAGATTCTCTTGACCTCGTGACCATGAGAAATTCGTTGTAGATGAAGGATGAAAGCCGGCACACTAATGGTTTTATGATATTTTCATATACTAATGATAATATTTAAGATGCTATATACATAATGTAGCATCTCAAGTCATATTATTCATTTTTAATTGAGAACAATAAAGTATAGTATACAAAAAGGAGAGGTATATCAAAGTATTATGCAACAAATAATAGTACATATAAATAGCATTTTCCAACTCGTCATCACCCGAAGTCTTCCTCCAATTAGGGCTTGTGGCGCCTGAGCCGCCAGTTGAGCCCGTGGGCATGGCCCGTTTGAACAACTGTAAAGTCCATTGACTCCATTGACTTCGGCGCGCACATATTGCAACTTGTAAAGGTTTGGCACATCACTTTCTTCCGGCAATATCGACCAATCGCTTTCTTCTGGCACGAGAAATGGCTTAATTATTTGACCACAGCACTAGATGAACTGCACACCAACATGAATGTTGGTGATGCTCGACCCTGGTTGAAGCTGAAAATATGTGGCTGAGACATTATCGTCACACAAGTATGACAGTTGCATCGCATGACCATCATATATATCACCACTGTGCTTACATAGTTACATTAACATATGTTAATTATCCACAGTACGCGCATGTCACGTCGTCATGCATGCACATGTGCATCCATGCATCATGCATGACGCGAGGTGTGTGGTGGAGAATTAACAATTTAACATGCTTATGCATGCGTTCCTGGACGATGAGACATTTTCATGCAGAGTTCATAAGAGCATAGATGCGTGCTCCATATAAGATAATGAAAGATCGAGGAGGATACCATGCATATGCGTCAATATTCGTACGTACGTCCGTGTACGCGTACGTCGACCGTCGTATTGTTCCCCCGGCCCCAAATGTACGGCGTACGTGTATATAGATATGTATGAGCTGCCTTTTGATTTCTTTTTTTCTTCATCGTTATCGATCTCTGCTTCAGCTTAGCTATGCTCGCGTATATTGCAGAATTGGGTCTGCGTACGATCTCCTCGGCCGTGACGGCCAGGCCCTCCTCCACCTAAATATGAAAATCAGTTGGTACAAATTTAGCTTATTAAGCCTGCTAATCCAGATAATGGTTTGACTATTGATTTATTTTTTTACTGTACTATTAACAGCTTAGTAATGATGATCAATCGTATGAAAATACTTTCAGATCAAGATGAATTTTGACATTATGACCTTGCTGTCACTACACATCTATTGTTGGATCAATTTAAGCCAAACTTACCATGTTTAGCTAGCTATAGCTTGTGAAAAAAATGTCACTTGCATTACTATAATTATATTTATTAATATGTAAACTTTTGAAGGGCCCGAGATATGTAACTCCACTCATTTGCAGAGGTTATTTGTTAATTTTGTTAAGTTAGACTTCAAGAGCTTTTAAAAGCAGCTTCTAGAACACAGCTAGCGAGATTCGACTTGTTTTCAGAGTTATTATTGATAGCTGTGAGGTTTCGCTCAACATGTCGGAGCGTTTGGCTTTTGGAAATGACAAGCTTATAATATTAAGCCGAAAGAACAATTAAGAGTCAAAATATTCGTTATTTTTAGAGAACAACAACATCTGCATTCATTATTCTAAGGGAGCCACATACCGTACCGCAGTCGCCTGCGATCGAGGCTAGCGTGCAGGCGATTTTTCTGGCCGTTGGATCCTGATCCAACGGCCAGCACGCGTGACCCCCCAGCCTTTTGTTTCTCACGTGAGCGACGCCCGAGCCAGCGCACTCCTTCCTCCTCGATCCCCTTCGTCTTCCTCGCGCGCGGCCCACTCCGCACACCTCCGCCGCCGCCGCCGTCTCCGGTAACCGCCCCGGCGGGCGGCGAGGGCTCCACCGGCCGCTCCACCTCCAACCCTCCCACCGCCGGCCTGCGCTGCCCACCCTAACCCAGATCCGCCCTCCGGCGACCAGCCCGGCCGCCATCTCCCCCTCCCCCGGCGCGCAGATCTGCGGTGAGCAAGCAAAATCGCCTGCGATTTTGCTCAAACGCAGTTACGTTTGAGCAAAACCGTTATATATTCTTATCACTACTAGAAATCTAACTTTTAACGAGTGTGAAAAACAATTACCTACAAACCTTCGATAAAAGTTAAGGTGGCCGACGGTGCATACTTTTCCTAGTGTTAGAAAAAAAAATGATCGGCTATTAAATGCTTAACCGAGAAGATGCAACAATAACCGACGGTTTTTAGGAAACCCTTGGCCATTCATGGGAATGGCCAACGGTAGAACTAAAACTCTCGGCCATCTAAAAGAATAGCCGACGGTTGAAAGAAAACCCTTGGTCATTCAAGGGAATGACCGACGGTTGAAATAAAACTCTCAGTCATTCATGGTGATGGCCGACAGTTAAAATAAAACCATCGGCCATTTGATAGAACCCTCGGCCATTGAAGAAATGATCGAAGGTTTAAAGCAAAACACTCGACCATTGTATACAAAATGATAGGAGTTAAAAAGGAATGCATGTACAATTTTAAACAACAAGTGTGTGAGGTGAGTTGGCTAGGTGGGAGAGTTATATTCAATAGGTCATGGGTTCGAATCCTATGCAACACACATTTATAATTAACTTGATTTAATGGGAAAAAAATGATGTCAAAGTTCAAGTATGTATAGAGAGGTTCATCCTGATAGAAAAATATTTTTCTTATTTCATCCATTAAATTTGGTCATAATTATTCCACCACATTTCCCTAGTGTTTACCATTTCCATCGGTGTGTTAAAGCTGTTCACTCATACTTTTTTCGAGTGTTCTCTATTTTCGACGATAACTTAGAGTCACTCACCCATGCATTTTCCGAGTACTTCAAAAACTGTCGCTAAATTCATTCCCGAGGGTTTTGTCGGTAATTGCACGAATTACCCATCATGGGTGGCCGAGGGGAAGTTACCGACGGTATACGCTCGGCCATATACATGTCCTACGGTATTTTCTAAGGCCGACAGTATTTGCACACTCGGTAAAAGTTAGAATTCTAGTAGTGTATGATAGCACGAGCATATGATTTTTTCTGTTGATAAATAGTGGACAAGTACACAATGAGAAGTTGGTCATTCAATTAGTGAAAATCAGGACATACTTTGCAACCATGTATGCAAATATTTTTTGGATTGATGCGCAAAATTAAGGCATGAAAAAAATTCCTTTATAGAATAATCTAGCTATGGTAGAGTGGCTCCAAGATGCGCTAGAAGCTAGCTAGCAGGTAATATTATTTACTTTTCAACGCAGATCTACATATAACTCAATGCATCAGAAACACTCCACTTGTAGCTGGAGACATCATTTCTTTCATTTGTGACACCGATTCTTATGTACAGACAATTATACTTGACAGATAATGAAGCACTTGTGTTTAGTGGATGATTGAGTGCCGAACAACCACTAATCGATCGAGTCCCTAGCTACAAGGTTTATAATTTCTGCGATTTAATGTTTGAGCATATACACATCAGAAGTTCATAGATTTCCTTTCTTTCACTGTGCAGCTCCAAATTTCTACATTTATAAATAACCAAATTATTTTTTTGAGACCAAATAAGCCATTTTTTTTAAAAAAAATGATAGCATGTACGAAATAGCTGAGCTAAGTGAATAAACTGGTTGAGCTGAAGTGAGTTGAATGTTAAGCTGAAAATTTTTAAAAAAATTTTAGGTGTAGCTAGAACAAATTTTGGACAAAAAAATCAAATGAATTTTTTGACAAATAAACATAAACCACTTTAAATATGCTAGCTATAGGTGTTGAATCAGCATAGAAATAGTAGTTCCTTGTTTTCTCTCGTATTTGTTATACTTGTTAACTCTTATTAGTTGCAGAATGTGACAATTTCCTCAGAAATTTGTACACTTCCTCCAAGATTACGGTCAAAATATCCCCTCAATCCGTGGAGGGCACTACACAAAACGGAATCTTTGTGGGCGACAAAAGCCGTCGATACAGGTTCGTCGACGTAACATCAACGACACAGACAAACTATGTCGGTGGCCCAGACGACAAAGCCGCATCCCTGGCAAGCCGCCTGGTTTACATCTGTGTGGGCGATAAAAACCATCGACACAGGCGCAACCTGACAGCACGCTGGGGAGATGACGCTCTGACGTGTGGGACCCACAGAAGAATCATAGGACGCCATGTGGAAGAGCTTTGTGAGCGACCTGTCGATATACCGCCGACACAACCCCACTTTCTAGGTCGCCTGACCACATTCTGTGTCGGTGGCCATAGGGTGGCCCTGTGTCGACGGCAACAGGATGAACCGCCGACATTGATTGCTCTATATCGCCGATATATATCTAAAGGACCGCCGACACAAATCATGACTAAAATATAAAAAGGTTACGCGGGAGGATAGTTTGACTAAAACTATTCCTCCCACTTGGCTAGTAGCGTATGGCGGCCCAGTGTGGTCGGTTCGTGGCCGACGACATAGACTTCTTTCGCGGGCTCAGAAATTCAAATTCTCGGACGCGCGGATTAGTGATTGCGACATGTGTCGGCGGTTTTGTTTTGGCCGACCACACAGCTTGGCCTGATGTTCTTTTGTGGGCGGCTTTTGTCTTGGCCGCCGGCATTGGTCTGTCGTCGGCTTTTGTCTTGGCCGCCCACACTGATTTCGTTTCTTGTAGTGCACGTTGCGGTTTCGAGACCCGCTTGCGCCCCTTATTTGAAAAAAAACAATTGGGTGCATTTGTGTCAGCGGCATTGGGGTAACCGTCGACACAGATCCCACAGTATATACCTACCAAGCGGGACCAACCATAACTTCTATCGTCTGAGCCATTAAGGCGCCGTTAAGGAGTATCACAATGTCGGCAGCATTGGCTTAGGCCGATGACATAGATAATTTTGGCGGGCTTCTAAATTTAACTTTTTGGACGCCCAGTCGGAAGCACGACCTATGTCGGCGGTTGTCTTAGGGCTGACGACAAAACTCGTCCTGTCATATGTTTATCATCTGTTGTTTTATAGGCCGCCGACATTTTCTATCGTCGGTTTTGTACCGCTGGCACAGATATTTCGGCCATCGATAAAGTCCTGGTTTCCTGTAGCGAGGACTTCGTCTGAACCAACTAATCCCAGACCCAGTATATATATCACCAATTTACTTATATCCTTCTTGTGTTACATACACCAAACATAGCATTAAGAATCGTATAATGTCCTAAAGAAAGGGACGCCACAATGTAATGCGTCATCCATGACGTTGTGATCCATTTTAAAACACACACCACTGTCTACTGACACTCCCAAGCTTCGTAATTTCTAGAACTAGGACATGAAGAACTGGCCGTCGCCGTGATGGTTGTTATGATCATGGTGCTCTCCTAGAACGGCAAGGCATTGGTGTCACGGTGTGGACGATCGATTCTTACGTTATGGCACTCGACCGGCGACCACGGCGAGCACCCTCGCGGCCACCCCCCTGCCGCTCTCGCAGTGGATCCTCATCGTCACGTTGCTCTCCGGCTCCGAGAAACGCGCTTTGATCTCAGGCAGGGCTGGGCTCCTCGCCGCTGCTCCTCCGCGCGGCAAGAACGCCGGCGGAGAGCCATCGGCGTCGGCGTCCGGCACGGCGGCGCACGGCTTGTTGACGAGAACAAAGTTGTCGACGCTCCCGTCGGTGCCGGACTCTAAAGACTTGATCTTTCCTTGGAGCTCCTTCACGTACCTCACGGCGTCCGCGAGGATCGTCGCCTTGTCCATCTGAGCAAAAATTGGCAGCAAATTTGTGTGAGAAATCATTGAGAATGTGATAGAAGAGAGAGGGAAAACTTTAGGAGCTTCTTGAGGCCGGAAATGGCGGCGGAGAGCTCGATGAAGCTGGTTGATCTTCTCCCGGCGCTGCCGCTCCGCCATGATGTGCGGCGCGGACGCGCGGCGGCGGGCGCTGCACTCTTCACGCTGGCTCTCCTAGCCGGCGGTGACCCGTACACCTTCTCTTGCGCCGCCGCATCCAGCATGCCATCGCTGCTCGGCACATACCATGCCATCGCTGCTCGGCTGTGCCGATGGGGCGCTGAAGTTCCAGCTCATGTGCTGAAGGTTACTGCCGCCGCCGCTTCCGGTGCTGCGTACTCACAGGCAGTGATTACAAAACCAAACAAGAGCCCAAAAACCGAAGTAGGCTCGGTTCGGTTAACCAAGCGGTTACCGCGGCTAACCGAAAAATTCAGACAAAAACCGAAAAATTCACATTACAAATTTCGGTTCGGTCGGCTAACCGAACGGTTTTCTGGGCTAACATGTCGGTTAGTTCGGCTAGCCGAGCCGTGTTTGCAGAAAATAGAAATATTAGAGAAAACAGAAAAAAATAGAAGAATTGATTTTAAAAAAATGAAAAAAATTATAGGGACATAAATATATATGTTATAAAAAAAATTGAAATGGGCCTAGGAGGCAGCCTATTAAATATTTATGTTATTTTTCTTCTTTATTTCAATATTTTCATTCATATCAAACGAAAATCACATGAAATAACAGTAAATATTTTGAATTTTCAAATTATGTTTCAGCCAATAGTCATAAAATAATGTTTACTAATTTTATGGAACTGTTTTAGATTTTCTCACAAATTTTCAAATTTGAACAAAATCTGGATTTGATTCAAATCTATCCGAGCGGTTTTCTAAAAACCGGTCCGGGCCGGTTTGTCGGCTAACCGCGATTTTCGAATGGTTAGGCGCGGTTTCGTAATCACTGCTCACAGCCCATAGCATGAACAGGCTTAAATCGTCTATGGTGAGTCCCGTAACCTATGAAGGGCAGTTTTCCTAACCTTACGTGTTTCTACTTCTATCTTTACCGTTGAATATGCCTCGAGATGGTCGCCCGATTAGCCTTTTTTTTACAAAAACGTTATATAACTTTTTAAAAATAACAATTAGATCATCTTTCTTCTTCCTCTCTCTTCCTCCATCCCATCCGGTCGAGTCGACCATCGGTAGCTCTGACACTAGCAACCATGCATTTAAATAGCAGGCTATAGCGACGCTATAGCGGCTGGAAAGATAGAACGCTAAGCTATGCCCATTTTTGCCGCTATGGCAGCTATGGCCGCTAAAGCGTGATTTAGCTCCGCTAAGCGCCGCTATCCGCTAAGTGCCGCTATCCGCTAAGCTCAAATTGTGAAACCCTAATTGAATTTCATGAATCATGTCGTAATGTCAATATGACAGTATGTCACTTAAGTCAGTTAAGTAGAGCCTTGCTACCTAAAAACATATTTGTGATCATGAGTTCATCAAATATCTTGGTTACCATGTTTTTTTTCACCAATTACTCGTATTTAACTATTTTTGTATGGTTTTTTATAAAAAAACGCTATCGGCCATAGCTCCTCTATAGCTCCGCTATAGCCTTATAGCCTTTCAAAAAAAGTTGCCGCTATTTGCCATAGCACGCTATTTAAAACCATGCTAGCAACCATGCTGGTCCCTAGAGGAAGCCACCATCACCAAAGCCGTCGCATCGCGTCGTCGGGGAGTCGCGCTGGCCGCGCCGCTCGGCACCGAGGGGAGACCGTTGAGAGGTCATGCACCGGAGGGGGAGGAGGTCGTGCACCGGGGCCACGCCGCCGTTGGGTGAGAGTGAGGAAGAGAGAGGAAGAAGAAAAGAATCATGTTGCTTTTGAAATGGAAGTTGAGCAGTTCTTTTGCAAAATTGTCTTTGAGAGAAGGGGGTGATCGTACACGAATTTTAAAACGAAATCCGACAGTGGAGAACATAAACATGCAGTGGTGGGAACGCAATCTATGCCACTGACCTCATTGGCGTATCATCGATTGAGAGAAGAGAATTAGGCAGAATAATTAAGATGAGGATGTTAATTAATTCACGTAATAGTACTCATTATACTACGTACTCCCTCCATCCTGAAATATAAATATTTCTAGCATTTAAATTTTGTTCTCAAATATAAGGATTTCTAGGGTAGTTAGTGATCTAGCACTAGCTCATTTAATGAATGATGAGAGTGGTTGTGAGTAGTGAATGATAGTGGGAGGGAATCTAATAGGGATATTATAGCATTTTATAGCCTTCTTTAGTTTACTATAAAATGTCTAAAAATACTTATATTTCAGAATGGAGGGAGTACTAGCTAGCGCATAGCAATCCCAATCAGTCATCTCTTTCATCCGTCTCTTCAAGCAGAGAGAGTGCATTACGTGGAATTTATAAACCATCACCGCATTACATGAGATCTGGATATTATTTTTTAATCTAAACTGCATTGATTGTGGTCTAGCACTTCAGGGATCTAGACCATGTTTGTTTCAGATTAATGTAGCGTTGCGTTTTACTGTAGCAAATTTGTGATCCCCTCAAAATACGTCTTAACGAGTTCCAAAAATTATGAAAAAAAATATTTTACAAACTTTAAGAAGTACTATTTAAAACCCACAAGAATGACTACAAAACATTACATCATTTGGCTTATAAAAAATAACAAATTTTTATTTAATTTAATTTAATCTGAAACAAACAAGACCCTAATGTGGCATAGACATAACACTTGTATGGCTAAAGCATTAACTTATTTCAGACGGTGAAAACATCCCAATGCTAGTTTCTCGCTGTCCCTGTTGCCTAGGATTCTGCGTAGTGGCCGTTCCTAATTTTTAGCGGACGCACCCACTCTCTCTCCATAATTACTGTTGTCCAGGTCACTGTTTTTCATACGTGGCATAGGAAGGGAAGGTTGGAGAGACTGCCAGGTTGTGCGTTCCGGCCGGCCGTAGGAATCCTAGCTTGTTGATTGATACTAAGAGCATCTCCGATGGTTATTGTTGTAAATCGGGCATCGC
>SPJY01014171.1:0-80301 GCA_005191435.1 Raddia distichophylla
GCGCCCGCGTTTCTCTTCAGTACGGGTTGTGGAATGGGTCCTCACTTCTATCTTGCTACAGCGGATGCGGTGGTCGACCCCGAATTGCTCCCTGGCCACCGCGCGGCCTCCCTCCGTCTGGGGGAGGTCGTGGCTGGCGCTACGGCAGCGGGCGCTGCTGCGGCGGGCACTCGGGCTGGTCGGGCTCGACGGCAGCGATGAACTTGGTGGGCTGTTCCGGCCTCTTCTTCTTCTTTTTATCAGCCTCAGCCTTGCCTAGGCCGTCACCAGCTTTGGCATTCTTCTTGGCGCGGGCGCGGCCTCTCTTGCGCTCTCTTGCGCTCTATCGCCTCAGAGGCGGGCCGCGGTGTGGAAGAGCTCGCTCGCGGTGTAGACCAGATGGAGCTCAAGGTCCTCGGTGTAGCGCCGGTCCCTCACGCCATTCTTGAAGGTTTCGATGATGGCCTCATCCGAGATGCAAGTGATAGTGTTGCGGGCTCTTATGAACCAACACACAAAATCCTGGAGACTTTCGTCGTCCTGCTGCACTACGAGTTTTAGATCCTGAGGACGTCCGGAGCGGGCGTAGAACCCTTGAAAGCTCGTACGGAGGGTGTGCTGGAGTTGACCCCAGCTGCGAATGGAACCAAGCTGCCGATTGAACAGCCAAGTCCGAGCCATGCCCACAAGCACGGTAGGGATGTAGTTGACGAAGACGGCCTCGTTCCCCCCATGGCTCGGATGGCAGTGGTGTAGATGGATGAGAACTCCTCAAGGTTCTTGCTCCCGTCGAACATCTCAATTGCCCCGGGCTTGAACCTCGGCAGCCAAGGCTCTTCACAGAGAGCGCGGGAAAAGGTGGGGCACCTTGACACGGCCTTCGGGGGAGAGCCATCCCGAAGCGGGCCCAGGTAGGAGAACACTTTGTGATGACACATAGGGGGGAGAGGGGGCGTGCCGCACCAATACGGTGAGGAGACGTCGGCCGACCACGCGATGTAGCACGGCCGCACTCGAGTTGCGGCGTCGCCTTCGGTTTCTCCTCCGGCGAGAAGTTCAGCTGCTGCGCGTTCACCGGCGAGTTGTTCAGATTCCGGTCGAACGTTGGCTTGCCGGACGTACTCTTTGACAGCTTTGGAGCCGGTGGATCGCTTTCTATAATCTTGTAGATTGACGGGATAGTCTTAGGAGTGGTTGGTTCAGCCATGGTGGTGGTGAAGGTTGCAAGATGGATAGTGAGAGGTAAAAGGTGAGAGGAGGAAGATGAAGAGGGAGATGAAAAGAGTGCAAATAACGACTTTTACCGTCGCTTTTCAAATGAGGTGAGTCGTTCAGGAGCTATAAAATCGGAAAATACGCTCCTCCTCCAAAAATTTTTGAATTTGGAGGCAGTTAGCTCCCCGGCCGATCCACCTCAGCCCGGCCGACCTAACTGGGTCGGCTGACCTACCCTGGATCGGCCGGCCTGGCTCTGGCCTGGTTCGGGCTTCCTCTTTCTAGGGTCACTACCACACTGGGCTTAAAGCCTTATTTTATCATTTATTTGTGTTTGAAAAAAAAGAAAATTTTATTTAATTGCTCTTTTTTTTGTCGGTCGGAGCAAGACCGCAAGCGAAAGGTCAATTTTCAAAGAATTCGAGGACATCAATATCCTCGACCTCGGGCATCTCAGGTTCGAGAAAGATTTTTAAACGTTAATTCTAATTCAGCTAATTGCATTTGTCTTTTTAATCCAGCTGAAATAAGATCTATATTCCATCGTTTGATTTCCCAATGGGCTTTATGTTCTAATTCTACGGGGAGATGGCAGGTCCTCCCGTAAACAAGTTGGTAAGGGGTCATACCTATCGGAGTTTTATATGCAGTCCGGTATGCCCAAAGTGTGTCATTCAATTTATACTTCCAACCTTTTCCCATGGCATCTACAGTCTTTTGCAGGATATTTTTTATCTGTTTGTTAGACGTTTCAGCCTGACCGCTTGTTTGAGGATGATAGGGTGTGGCTATCCTATAGTCGACCCCTAAGCTCTTAAGTGCATACTTAAAGCTTTTATGGATGAAATGCGATCCTCCATCGCTAATGACGATCCTAGGGATGCCAAACCTAGGAAAAATGGTTTCTTGGAACATTTTTTTAGCATGGATGGAGTCGGCAGCACGGCAAGGAAGTCCCTCGACCCATTTGGAGACATAATCGACGGCCACTAAAATGTACTCATAAGAGTCTGATTTTGGGAATGGGCCCATGAAATCTACCCCCCAAGCGTCAAAAAGATCAATTTGATGATTATTCCTTAGGGGCATAGCATCTCGAGAATTAATGTTTCCCACTCTTTGACATTTAGCGCATCGTCTTACAAACTCCCTCGCGTCACTTTGCCAACCTTTGGCTTGGGTTCTAAAAGCGCCATAGTGGCCCCCGTAAGGTGACGAATGGCATTTTTCAAGGACTTCTTGCTTCTCGGCTTCCGGAATGCATCGACGGAGTAATCCGTCAGCGTAGACTCTATACAAATAGGGCTCATCCCATAGATGGGCTCTACTGTCACGGATCAACTTTTTCTTATCCTCCCCTGGCGGTATGTATCGAGCTACCTAGTAATTTACTATGTTAGCATACCAGGGGTCGGTAGACGAGACTGCCAGTAGGGCGTTGTCCCGTAGATAATTATCTATGGGGACATTCGACTTCTCCTGAACTTGTATTCGGGAAAGATGGTCGGCCACAGAGTTTTCTACTCCCTTCTTGTCCTTAATTTCTAAGTCGAATTCTTGGAGCAGAAGGATCCAACGGATGAGCCGTGGTTTTGCATCTTTCTTGGTAAAGAGGTATTTGAGGGCCGCATGGTCTGTGTAGACAATTACCTTTGACCCTACCAAGTAAGATCGGAACTTCTCTATTGCAAAGACTACGGCTGCTAGGAGTTCCTTCTCTGTGGTGGCATAATTGAGTTGCGGGCCTGTCAAGGTTTTACTCTCATATGCAATGGCATGATGCTTTCTATCCTTACATTGGCCTAACACTGCCCCAATGGCAAAATCGCTAGCGTCTCACATGATTTCAAGGGCAAATTCCAATCAGGTGGTTGAATTATAGGCGCAGAAATTAGAGCTTCCTTAAGGGTTCTGAAGGCTACAAGACAGTCTTCGTCAAAGACGAACTTGGCTTCTTTTGCCAGCAAATTAGTCAAAGGCCTAGAGACTTGGGAAAAGTCCTTTATAAATCGTTTGTAAAATCCAACATGTCCCAAGAAGCTACGGACTCCTTTGACATTTATTGGTGGCAAATCCAGTGTGTCCCAAAAAGTTACGGATTCCTTTGACATTTATTGGTGGCGACAGCCGCTCTATCACTTCAAGCTTAGCACTGTCCACTTCTATGCCTCGATTTGACACTAGATGGCCTAGGACGATTCCTTCTCTTACCATGAAGTGGCATTTCTCCCAATTCAGTACTAAATCCACTTCTTGGCACCTCTTAAGGACCTTCTCTAGATTTGCTAAGCAATCATCAAAAGAGGCCCAATAGACAGAAAAGTCGTCCATGAAAACTTCCATGATCTTTTTGATCATGTCAGAAAAGATTGCAATCATACACCTTTGGAAAGATGCAGGGGCATTGCAAAGCCCAAATGACATGCGTCGGTAGGCGAAAGTGCCATACGGACAAGTGAATGTGGTCTTACTTTGGTCATCAGGGTGGATGGGAATTTGATGATAACCAGAGTAGACATCAAGATAACAGAAGAATGAGTGATTTGCCAACCGCTCAAGCATCTCATCGATGAAAGGTAGGGGAAAATGATCTTTCCTAGTGGCCTGATTAAGCTTACGATAGTCTACGCACATCCACCAACTAGTGGCAGTGCGTTGAGGAATAAGTTCATTCCTTTCATTCTGCACTACCGTCATGCCTCCTTTCTTCGGGACTACTTGGACTGGGCTCACCCACTCACTGTCAGATACCGGGTAAATGATCCCGGCCTGAAAGAGTTTCAGAACTTCTTTCTTGACCACTTCTCTCATCGCATTATTAAGCCTTCGCTGGTGTTCGCGCGTGGGCTTATGGTCAGTTTCCATTGGGATGCGATGGGTACAAAAGCTCGGGTTAATCCTTTTGAGGCCTTTTAGCAAGTAGCCTAAGACCGAGCTATAAGCTTCGAGCGTGGCAACAAGGCGGCGGGTCTCATCTTCTTTCAGCGAATCGCTGATGATGGCCATCTTGTTACAATTGTTGTGAAGGAAGACGTGCTTGAGACCAGGAGGAAGGGGTTTTAGCTCAACGAACGAGGATGCAAACTCTTCTTCCTCATCGAACTTGTCAAAACCATTTGGTTCCTCCTCGGAAACAAAGTATGGAACATCGTCTTCCAAGCCTGGAGATTTGATTACCTCGAGGAGAGAGGTAGCTCTTGCCTCCTCCAACGGGTCAGGGAGTGGCTCGGCTTCCATTGGAAAGTTAATGGAGCGCGCAAAGCTCACTGAAAAGTCTTGTTTGTCGACCGTCAGGCCAACAAATTCCCCTCTTTCCATATTTCGGACCAATTCCCTTACGGGTTGACCGATCAGGATGGGGTCACGGATGCTAACTCTCTTGAGATACAGTTTATCTCAAAACCAGGGTCATAGGGAACTTTGCTAAAATCCCAACCTTGGGTTTGCACAGAGCATAATTTTTTGAGAGGGGATAGTGTGATTATCTCCTCAGAATTTTCTACTGCATCCATCATTTCCCTACTTAAAATGGCAGTGAGACTCAGAAGATTCTCCTTTCGTGCTAAGATTTCTCCAGTATCCATGGTTTGAGGCTCGAGTTCTTGAGGCTGCCTGGCGACTATTGGTAGCGCAGTAGCATTTTCAAAGTCATGGCATTCCTCATCTAAAGCATGAGAGGATAAAATCGGGATGAATACATCCTCAGATTCAGAGTCTTCGTCACCGGAAAGCATGGCTGTGGGAGTTTCCGTTATCACCGGAAAGCATGGTTGTGGGAGTTTCTTTGATTTGAAAAGATTCGGTTTGGGCCATAAGGTCTGATCCAATAGGTTGCTCTATAGGTACAGGGTTGTTCTCGGGTGTGAACTCTAGGTCCGATGGCTCATCAAAATTGTCGATATAGGGAGTATTTCCTTGCAATCTGCTAAGGATTTTCTTCCCTTGTTCGACGGTCTTGTGGACAAAAGATCCTCCGGCGTAATACCTTCGTATAGCATACATTATACGAAGTTATACGACCGCATATGACGCTAGACCTAGGCCCGGCCCAGAATGAGCATAGGCTCAGGTATACAGAAGGCAGGACCCGATTTGATCAACTAAGTAAATCTTACCCAAGCTGCTCCTATATTTTCACTCTTATTTTGACGGAAGGTAAGAACTTCTTTCCGTAATCCTTCCACTTTTGTGAGAGGAAAATACATGAGGCAGAACTTTTCCTGCAGAATCTCCCAACTACCGTTGAATGTTCCTACGGTCATTTTAAAATACAACTTCGCTGATCCCGTGAGAGATAGTGGGAACAATTTCCATTTCAACGTTTGCTGAGTCATTCCTCGAATTTCACGACTGGAGCACAATTGCTCAAATTCATGGAGATGACTATAAGGTTTTTCTCCTTAGGCTCCGAAAAAAGGTTTCTCCCGGACCATAGCTATGAGTTCTGGCTAGAACTCAAAGCTAGGTGTGTGGATGGGATGGGATGATGGTGTCGGCTCTAGGTACTTGGCCTTGAGAGCCGAAAGCTTGTAGATGGACATGCCATCCATATGGAGGTACACGGGTGGACAAGGTTCGAAAACAGAAAAACTACCGGTCCCCGGCAACGGCGCCAGAAAGCTCGTTGGCGATTCTTATGCCTATTAGAGTTTTAATCCGCAAGCGCACGGATATCGCAGTAACCTTCACCCAGGAGTATTCCTAAGGTATCGATTTCCCACGAGGAACAAGAAGTTTCTATTTTCTAAACTTATTCACCCGGATGGATATGGTTATGGTGATTCGGAATCAACAATGGGATAAATGTATTTCGGATCAAGAGGCTCTTCAGATACCAGTCAGAAAGGTTCAAGTTATATTCTTATTTAATTTGCGATTCTGAATCGGAGCTCGGACACTCAATTCACGAAGATGACTATAAGGGTTTTCGTCTCCGGAAAAGGATTTCTCCCGAACCATAGAGTCATTCCTCGAATTTCTCGACTGGAGCATAACAGCTCAAATTCGCGGAGATGACTATAAGGGTTTTCTCCTTCGGCTCCGGAAAAGGATTTATCCCGAACCATAGCTAGGAGTCCTGGCCGGAACTCAAAGCTTGGCGTGTAAACGGGATGGGATGATGGTGAAGGCTCTAGGTACTTGGCCTTAAGAGCCGAAAGCTTATAGATGGAAATGCCATCCATATGGAGGTACGCAGATGGATGAGGTTGGAAAATAGAAAAGCTACCGTTCCCCGGCAATGGCTCCAGAATGCTTGTTGGCGATTCTTATGCCTATTAGACTTTTAATCCACAAGCGCACAAATATCGCAGTAGCTTTCACCCAGGAGTATTCCTAAGGTATCGATTTCCCAGGAGGAACGAGAAGATTCTATTTTCCTAACTTATTCACTCGGATGGATATGATTATGGGGAGTTGGAATCAACAATGGGATAAATGTATTTCGGATCAAGAGGCTCTTCGGACACTAGATAGAAAGGTTCAAGTTCTATTCTTATTTAATTTTCGACTCTAAATCGGAGCTTAGGCAGTCACTACCACCCGCTATCCTGAATTGGAATCCCGAATGGTTTTGATTGTCCTGATTTGGCTCAATTGGTCTACAACTAACGGGGCGGATTTGACAAGGTCAAAGCCGGATAATAGGGCTGTCACCACCTATTATCTACCACACGTCCGTTGAAGCAGGTGCCTACCGGCTACTAACTAGTCCAGACACCACGTCTGCTCCTAGTAGTAATACGTACCAAGGACGTCACTTCAGTACGCACCCCTACTACCTCTTTTACTAATCTCCAAGTGTACAATTAAGCACAAAGATCTTAGCACGCAAAAATAGTACGGGCCTAATACCAACAGAGACAAAATAAATAGACTGAACTTGATAATTAAATAAGGCAAGACTCAGTGTTACCGACAGAATAAGGAAGGAGAACCCGCATCCGAGTCCAGCTCCGGAGCTCTAGTGAGGGATACCGACACTCCGGCTCCTCCCCTACACTAACTCTCCTCTCTCTCCTACTCTACTTGAGAGTAGCACAACTCTGCTTCACTCCCACTTGTGTTGCTCTTTGTTTTCATCTTCAAATGAAGGAGATCACTTCCTTTTATTGGCCACCGTGACCAATGAGGTGTTGACACGACTAGGGACAGGTGTCACAAGCTCCCTGCCGAAGGGGGAATCCAATGGAGCTGAGAGGTGGGTCAGCCGGCCTAGGGGGGTCGGCCGGCCTGCCTTCTGTTGATCCAGGCCCTCCAATTTGGTTAGGATACTTCTTGTGCGGTGTAGATCTTCTCCCAAAGTCAGTTTGGTAGTTGGAGACCGGTAGCATCGGATTCCTTTGGAATCCTTTGCTTAACTTGTGGATTACTCCTTTTTCTGGATGAAACCGACTGGAATCGATGGCTTGGATGTGCTCTAGGATCACTTGTAGAAGTCCCGGTGCAACCTTGACTTGACTGGGCGAGGGATCTGGCTCGGCCGACCCACTCTTTTACCCGGCTCGGGCCCAATTTCGCTTCAGTGGGTCCCTGCATGCAAAATCTTACCAAAACTCGTGGAACTTTGTAAATTTGCACAATTTTAGTTCCGGTTCCATTCATTTCACCAAATGTTGACTGTCGAAATCATATTATTTGTTGTCGAAATTGACCGTCAACAGCGATCGTGCGTGCCTTCTGGTGGTTGAGCCAGATCGTGTTAGTCACGACTCCTGGATCTCGCCGGCTCCTTCGGCCTCGACGAAGTAGTCCCCCCGCCATCCTTCGTACGATGGACCCAGGTCATCCAAATCATCGCACTTGTCGAACTCGAGATCCAGGAGCTCGTAGTTTCTCGGAACCTCAGGCATGTCTGAGGAAGTGGACTGCTGAGGGCTGCTCATGGGCCCCATGGTGGGCACCAGCTATCGGTGTTGGGGAAACACGCCAACTGCGGTCCGTGGGTCCACGGACCGGCAGAAGAATTTGTAGTTGGATTGAGGACGACAACCCTTCTGAGTAGCCCAGGGTGGCGGCCGAGCTCGCAGGGCTTCTGGCCGCGCGGTCTTCCCGGACTGTGCCTGGTGCGGTCTAGGATCCGTGTAAAGATCCGTCGTGTGGTGAGATTAAGAGGGGCGAGAGGTGAGACGAAAGAAATACAAACCGTGCGAGATAAACGTTTTTACCCTGGTTCGAGCCCCCACTGCCGGGTAATAGATCTACTCCAGCCCTCGTTGATAATCTGGTGGAAACAGTACAGGGGCGCCGAGGCCGGGCTATCAGGAGCCGGCCCCGAGCTTACAGGGGAGCTTCAGACATTGAGGTGGCTAGAATCTACTCTATTCTGCTACGGCTACTACTACTGTTGGGAATGGGATGTTCCGGCGGCCTGAAGGCTTCGAAGGCGGTGCGTGTGTCTCTTCCTTCTATTGGCCTCACTTGCCCCTTGTGTTGGGCAGGCTTCTCCTTTTATAGGCGCGGTGGGCTGCTCGGAGCTGATACCGCGGGCCCCGTGCCTATCTATGCTTTGTTCATCTTTAGTGGCTGCCCTTTTCTTGTTCCCGGGCACCGTCCTATGTGCGGCCTGCAAAGAAAAGCCTGTTTGGTTAGTACTGGACACAAGCTCGTCTCGGTGTGCCGATACTGGGAAGCAGCCTGCACAGGGAGAAAGCCCTTTCCCTTTGCCCCCTATATGGCATGGACTAGTCAGAGCCAGCTTCGCGCCACCCGTTGGGGGTGTCGCAGAGCGCGGCACCTGTTGCAATCTGCCCAAGGGACAAATGGCATGGCGAACTGCCCGTGCGGCTCTCCCCCGGGGAGGTACAGTCCTCTCGGTCAAGGTCGAGGAAAGTGTGGTGGGGCATGGCAGCTGCCGCCACTTGTCCAGGGGACATGCGAGCTGTCCGCGGGGCCCTCTCTTGGGCTAAGGATACCCCGGGAGGTGCGCAACACTCCTGGTTAGGACCGAGGGAGGCATGGTGATGCGCACTAGGTCGGCCCGATCTTCTGGTGAGGAACGATATGTCGGTTTGGTGTACAACGAGGTAGATAGATCGGCTACTAACCACGAGATCAGCAACCAAGCAATCGCAACGTCACCTCGCTGAACCGATCAACCAAGTCGAAACCCGATCGATCCTTGAACCTGCTGCAACCGAGAACAAGCAAGAACAAGATGATAGCAATTTCAATCAAATAACTCAAACATGGGTGAGGTTCTGTTTCTCGTCACGGGTGGTCTAGTCGACACACGCGAACACGAGGAGGGACACACAAGGGGTCAACCAAAACACAACAAAACCTAAGCGTAAAAGAGAGGCACCGGCCACATATATAGCGGCGGCCAGGGGGAGTGGGGCGGCCAAAACAGGGGCACCCACCAAAACCCTAAGTTACATGGGCCATAGGCCCAAAAGTACAGTGACGCAGCACCCTGAGTTTCTGGCCCGAAACATTGTTCTGCATTTTCCCGACGCTCCTGGACGAATATAGATGTGGCGCTGGATAAAATTTTTGATCTACCACCAGCTCCCAATCAAGATAAGCATCAGGATCATATTTACCATCGAAAGGAAGCATAGTAAATTTCATTTTGGTCATAGAATCATCACCTTCTTCCCTTTGAGCATGCAGATTTCTACCCATACCTTGTCTGTTTTGGCGGAGTCGACGATGAGCTCGGTCATTATTCACATTTACCATGTAGTCGTCCTCAGTATCGGCGGCGTAGTTGTTCTCCTCTTGATCCACCCTATTTAAAGGAGCAGGGGCAACCGGTGGAGCAAGAGGTGGAAGGACAGCCGGTGGAGCACCACGTTGGCCCAAAGCAGGACCGGCAGCAACATTGTTATGGCCAGCACCTTGAAGAAGTTCTCGTATCTGTGCTTGAAGTTCGGTGAGTGGTGCCAATTGAGCATGAATCTGGTCAACTTGAGCACGGGTCTGCAGCTCATGACGATTGCACACCCGTTGAAAGTGATCGACCCATCGTCGTTCTTTTGGCGTGAGGGGGTCCTCATGTTCGTCATGCCCACTGCCGATATTGCTCTCATGATTGCTTGGAGTAGCTGCCATGGTTAGGAACAACAAACAAAGGACTCACAAGAGAATTAGTTTGTATGAACTGCTAACTGATGACAAAAATTTGTGCTCTCACGCTCAGGCTTCCACTAAATTCTTACAATATTCTCAAACTGTAAAGAAAAAGATGCAACCGTGACAGATTGATGCACTCTGAAGGTGGCACGGCGATTGCAAGTCCCTGTTCCTGTATGGTTAGTAGAGGTGGAGCTTGGACAGGTATTTGTATGTAGCAAAGGAAAACTAGAACCACACTAGCCAAAACAAGTTGAAAGAGCGTTCAGCGGCGCTATGTGCTGGTCCTAGGCTAAATCGTACTAGAGACGCGAGCCTAGACACCAATGAAGTCACAGAAATAGCAACCAGAACGTTCTCAACACACAAGAATCAACTATCCTTTGTTCCTTTCTTTTTTTTTGATTTTTTTTTCGGTGGAGTCAATTTGTTTTTCCTCTTCTATTGACTCACCAGGACACAACAAAGTCTCTCACGTCATGCACTTTTTGTTTTTTTTGACCAGGGGTATTCCGGTAAACAGAAGATACTCTCTCTCTCTCTCTCTAGTCCTTTATTTGGGCACCAATACTTGCTGGCTTGGCTGTTTGCAACAGAGGACGTGGAGAGAATAGAGAGATGGTGATGCGGACCAAATTTACCCTTTTTTTTTGTTCGGTGCGGCTCTTTCAATTGCACCAGCCTTTTCTTTTTCTTGCAACCAAGACGGAGGAGTGGAGGTGGTGTATGTTGCTCGGCTTGGGGAACCAGGAAAAGATGATGATCTGGTTATTGGCGTGTGTTGAGACCGAGAGGGACAGATGACTTGCGGCCGTAATGGTGGAGTCGGTCAGCTATAGATGGAAAGTACGGGGGAGTCCTGATGGTACACGGTTTCCTTGTTGGTTGATAACAGATCCTAATTGCTAACAGGCCTTTCTTTTGGAGAAGTTGTGGTGGGACACGGATTGGATGGTGAAAAACCGAGTTGGGCAAGAACTGACAGCGTGTGTGGGAAAAATTGCAACACACGGCTTGGATGAGTTCTTTCCACCAAACAGATGCAAAACCAGTAAATTCACTAGTGGCAGCCCGAACCCTCCTATTTTCAGAAAAATCATAGCAAGAAAATTTTTGATCTACCACCAGCTCCCAATCAAGATAAGCATCAGGATCATATTTACCATCGAAAGGAAGCATAGTAAATTTCATTTTGGTCATAGAATCATCACCTTCTTCCCTTTGAGCATGCAGATTTCTACCCATACCTTGTCTGTTTTGGCGGAGTCGACGATGAGCTCGGTCATTATTCACATTTACCATGTAGTCGTCCTCAGTATCGGCGGCGTAGTTGTTCTCCTCTTGATCCACCCTATTTAAAGGAGCAGGGGCAACCGGTGGAGCAAGAGGTGGAAGGACAGCCGGTGGAGCACCACGTTGGCCCAAAGCAGGACCGGCAGCAACATTGTTATGGCCAGCACCTTGAAGAAGTTCTCGTATCTGTGCTTGAAGTTCGGTGAGTGGTGCCAATTGAGCATGAATCTGGTCAACTTGAGCACGGGTCTGCAGCTCATGACGATTGCACACCCGTTGAAAGTGATCGACCCATCGTCGTTCTTTTGGCGTGAGGGGGTCCTCATGTTCGTCATGCCCACTGCCGATATTGCTCTCATGATTGCTTGGAGTAGCTGCCATGGTTAGGAACAACAAACAAAGGACTCACAAGAGAATTAGTTTCTATGAACTGCTAACTGATGACAAATATTTGTGCTCTCACGCTCAAGCTTCCACTAAATTCTTACAATATTCTCAAACTGTAAAGAAAAAGATGCAACCGTGACAGATTGATGCACTCTGAAGGTGGCACGGCGATTGCAAGTCCCTGTTCCTGTATGGTTAGTAGAGGTGGAGCTTGGACAGGTGTTTGTATGTAGCAAAGGAAAACTAGAACCACACTAGCCAAAACAAGTTGAAAGAACGTTCAACGGCGATACGTGCTGGTCCTAGGCTAGACCGTGCTAGAGACGCGAGCCTAGTCACCAATGAAGTCACAGAATTAGCAACCAGGACGTTCTCAACACACAAGAATCAACTAGGGCTCCTTTCTTCCTTTCTCTCTCTCTCTCTCTCTCTCTCTAGTCCTTTATTTGAGCACCAATACTTGCTGGCTTTGCTGTTTACCAATCCTCTTTGGGGGGTAATAATTTCCATAAGAATTTCTCACTGATTCATGCATCTCAAGAGGACCAATGAGAGGTCTGGAGGGATCTTCCTTTTCTGAGGACTGCTGCTGCCTAGAGGAGCCAGAAGATGGGGACCTTCAGGGATTCTTGGAGGCTGTCCTTTTGACTGGAATCTTTGGACGACTGGGAGGAGAGGCGGCCTCAATGAACATCTCAGCCCTAGGAGATGACAAATAAACTGGAGAGGTTGGAGATTGAGCCCTGGTAGGATCATGCCTGGCCTTTGTCCTATTTTGCTGAGATGGACCATTGGAATCAACAAGAGGCTGCTTACCCTTGGATTAAACCATCTAGATAAACAAACATAACTATGATTAGATAAGGCCATAGGATAAAAAGAATTAAAGAACTAGGTTTTCAGTTGCTATCTCATATTGGATAGTCCGATGTATACAGTACAATGGAGAAAACCTAGATTCTTGGAATCTTCGACAAATATCCAATAAACCTAATGCCATTGCAAAGGACTAATCCTGGAGCATCTAGAGACGATTCAATCCAATAACTTTTGATAGAAATCAAGAGATAAAGGAGATCGGGGTGGCTAGCTCCAACCGTACCTTAAGATGGAGACACGGGGGAACCGGGCGTAGCACAGATCAGCAATGGAGAGGGATTAGCTAGGGCTTGCTTCGGAGGAACTCTAGAACCTCCGATCGAGGGAGGGAGCACAGCTCTGGAGAGTGAGCAATGGGGCGGCACCGGAGGGAGAAGAGAGAGAGAGAGAGGAGAGGGAAGGCGAGAAGTGCTACGGTGAAAGAGAGGGGGTAAAGGAATAAGTTTACCCACATGGGGATAAAAACCCGCAGCCCCCACATCGGATACTCCGATCTTAACATCGTACATTCCGATATTGTATCAGATATTCCGATATGACCTTTCCAGCTGGAAATAAGAAAGAGATTTAAAATAGCAGGGATAATATATAAGTTTCAAAGGAGCCTTTTTCATA
This sequence comes from Raddia distichophylla, assembly GCA_005191435.1. Lineage (NCBI taxonomy): Eukaryota > Viridiplantae > Streptophyta > Magnoliopsida > Poales > Poaceae > Raddia > Raddia distichophylla. The sequence goes on from SPJY01014171.1 coordinate 13,444, forward strand.
AGCAAAGAATATATAAATACTCAAGAGAGCAAGAATTACTTATGAATTGGCCCAATACTAAAATATAATAAGGCAATCAAGTTCAAGCAAAATTTTTTTAACACAACATTGATTTTCATTTTTCAAATAAAACTTAGGCATGCACTATTTCAAGCCACGTTACTAACATCAGCTCACTTCTAAGTGCACAAAACTTTCTCTCATCAAGTGGCTTGGTAAATATATCGGCCAATTGTGCTTCGATTCTCACATGTCTAATATCAATATCGCCTTTGGTGGAGTGATCTCTCAAGAAATGGTGCCGAATATCAATATGTTTGGTTCGGGAATGTTGGACGGGATTGTTGACTATTTTGATGGCACTCTCATTATTACACATAAGTGGAATTTAGCTTAGATCAAAACCATAATCTCTCAATGTTTGTCGCATCCACAATAATTGAGCGCAACAACTTCCCACCGCAATGTATTCGGCTTCAACGGTAGAAAGGGCTACAGAATTTTGCTTCTTGGAGGTCCAAGAAACCAGAGACCTACCCAAGAATTGGCAAGTCCTCGAGGTGCTCTTCCTATCTACTTTGCAACCGGCATAGTCCGCATCCGAATAGCCTACAAGATCAAAAGAAGATCCTTTTGGATACCATAGTCCTAAGTTGGGAGTGTAAACTAAATATCTCATGATTTTTTTAACGGCCACTAAGTGACTCTCCTTAGGAGCGGCTTGAAATCTTGCACACATGCACACGCTAAGCATAATATTCGGCCTAGATGCACAAAGGTAAAGGAGAGAGCCGATCTTGGAACGATATACCTTTTGGTCGACGGCTTTACCTCTTTCATCCACATCCATGTGACCATTTGATTGCACTGGAGTTTTGATTGGCTTTGCATTCTTCAAATCAAACTTCTTGAGCATGTCCTTGATATATTTCGATTGACAAATAAAAGTCCCTTCCTTGAGTTGCTTGATTTGAAACCCGAGGAAGAAATTTAACTCCCCCATCATGGACATCTCAAATCTCTTGGTTATTATCCTACTAAACTCCTCACAAAATTGTTTATTAGTAAAACAAAAAATTATGTCATTGACATAAATTTGGCATACAAACAAATCACCATCAATATGTTTAGTGAAGAGAGTAGTATCAGCCTTTCCGATAGAGAAACCTTTCTTTACCATGAAATTTTTAAGACACTCATACCATGACCGAGGGGCTTGCTTAAAGCCATATAGTGCTTTGTGAAGTTGATAGATATGGTTTGGATGCTTTGGATCCTCGAAGCCGGGGGTTGTTCAACATACACCAACTCGGAGATTGGTCTATTCAAAATGGCGCTCTTCACGTCCATTTGATAAAGCTTAAAATCGTGGTGAGTAGTATATGCAAGTAAAATGCGAATAGACTCTAATCTAGCTACGGGGGCATAAGTCTCACCAAAGTCTAAACCTTCGATTTGGGTGAATCCTTGAGCAACTAACCTCACCTTATTCCTTGTCACAATGCCATTTTCATCTTGCTTGTTCCTAAACACCCACTTGGTTCCAATCACATTTTGTTTTGGTTTTTCGACCAAAGTCCATACTTCATTTCTCGTGAAGTTGTTTAGCTCTTCTTCCATGGCCATTATCTAATCCGGATCACTTAAGGCTTTTTCAACCTTCACGGGCTCAACAAGGATCACTTTGGCTCTATCCAAGGTGAAATTCACAAGATAAAACTTTCCCTTTAAAACACTCTTGAAGATTAGAGAGTTGCCCTCTCTTCTAATGACCAAGACACCATCATTAGAGAAAATACAATTTAAGCACATCTCACATATTTGGAAAATGGACAAAAGATTGTATTCTAGAGATTTAACAAGCAATACGTTTGAAAGTGTGAATTTTTAGAGATACTTACTTTGCCAAGACTCATTACCTTTCCCTTGCTATATTATCTCCAAATACAATGTTCTCGTAAGGTGAGCCATTTACATTAAAGGAGGTAAAAATAGAGGCTTCTCCTGTCATATGATTTGGGCATGCACTATCTAGCACCAAAGTATTCCCACCCTAGCGATAATCCTACAAAACAAGTTACGCTTTTGTTTTAGGTACCTAAACTTGTTTGGGTCCTCTCAAGTTAGTCACTAGTGCCTTTGGCACCCAAATGGACTTAGGCATGCGAATGTTCTTGGACTTAGTTCCAACAAAATGAATAACTAATCTACCAAGATTAGTTCTCCTAAGCACATATGATGCATTGAAAGTAGAGTAAGATGCATGAGCAAGAGATACATTAGCATGCACAAAGTTTATAGGCCTAATGACTGGGGGCTACCACAATGTGGCCCTTTTCGCCCTTGTTCTTCTTAGGAGGGGAGTAACCAAGGCCTTCCTTGTAGTTGCCTCTCATCCGTACAAGATAATCAACCAAGTCTTTGCTCCCTTTGTATGACTTTTGGAGCCCATCTTCAAGAAGCCACTTGAGCTTTTCATTTTCATGTGCCAAATCTTGCATTGTTTGAAAGTTAGTGGCACAAACTTCAACATCATGGGTTAAGCACTTTGAGCATCCATTAATGTTTGAAATTATTGGAGCATTTGAGGCATCGTTTGAGGTGGAAGGAGTACTCTTCAAGAGATCATCAAACTTCAATACAAGAGGCTCATGGGTTTGTTTTACCCCACTAAGTTCCTCTATGAGTGAAGCATTAGTGATCTCGGGATGAGTAACTTGGGATTTGGCCAAATCTAAAGCTTTGGCCAGCTCCGCATTTCTCTCCCTCTCACTAGCCAATATTTTCATAAGGTCAAGGTTTCTCTCCTTTTCAAGGATGAGCAAGTCCTCTTGACGCTCAAGACTAGTCTCTTACCTTTCAATAGTTTCAAGCATAATTTTCACATTCGACATACTTATTTCATTGAAAGCGTTAATTTTCAAGTCATCACAATCACTTTCACTATCACTAGAATCAATGATGCTATTGAGTGAGGACTTTGAAGTTACCTTACCACCTTTAGCCATAAGGCATGTAGAAGCATCATCATCATCGCTCATGTCCCTAAAAAGTGTCTTGCTCTTTGGAGCGAAAGTGATAGCGAGCGTAGCTACTCCTTCATTCTCGGACTCGGACTCGGAGCTAGACTTACCAGAGGTCCACTCTTATCCCATGTGAGCTTGACCTTTAGAACTCCTCTTGTGATTCTTGGTCTTCTCCTTTGAGTGGTGCTTATCCTTCCTCTTGTTGTCATTTTCTTCCTTGCTCTTCTTTCGGGGGCACTCGGCAATGAAGTTACCGGCATCATCACACTCATAACATGTCCTAGTGGAGTGTCTTCCCTTTGATTTACCGGAAGACTTCTTGTGTGACTTTCCTTTGTATCCGCTTTTCTTGAGGAATTTGATGAATTTTCTCACTTGAAGCGCCATCTCTTCAAGATCAAGCGAAGTTCCCTTTTTCTCGTCACTTGAGCTATCTTCAGAATCTTGGCTTGCCATCAATGCAATGTTCTTCTTCTTGTTTGCTCGCACAAGTTCCTCAACGGCTTGTACCTCCACATCCATCATCTCATCCGTTAAGAGCATTCCATGTACATCATGAGGAGTAAGGGTTGAATAGTCACTCCTTTTTCTAATTAGTTGTACCAAATTGTGATTGTTGGGAGTGACAATCCGAAGCATGACTTGACCACGGTAGTGTCGGTTAGATCATCACACCCAAACCCTTTTGCTTCGTTGACAAGTACCATTAGCAGGTCAAACATGGTCTTGTAATTTTCTCCTCGTTCCAACACCATGCGTCCCAATTTCCCTTTGATGAGCTCAATCTTTGATTCACGGACACTAGATCATGCGCTACTCAAAGCGTGTCCCAAATCTTCTTTGCATCCTTAAGTCCATGCACTCTATTGAACTCAGTAACACTTAGCGAGTTGAACAAGACGTTGACAGCTTGAGAGCATGGACAGCAGCCTCCTTATTTGCTGCCCTGCATCACTGTGCAGGAGAGTTGATGGGAGGGAGATTCAAATATGGGCAACTGCACATGCTGGTAGGAGATTCAAATTATTGTTTATTACTGTAGCAACAATAAAATAGGGAGTGTGCTGGGGATGCTCTGATGGTTGCGGTATCGATCATCTTTATCCTTTGGCGTAAGCTTCTCGGGAACCTCCACAGTGTAACCTATCTCTACAACATCCCAAATAGTAGGGTGGAGTGTTATCAAGTACATATTCATCCTATGCCTCCATGCCGCAAAGTGAGTGCCATCAAAGAGCGGCGCTCTACCTGACGGGATGTAGCCATGAGATGAAGATGAACTAGCATGAGAATAATCAAGTGGTCATCCTTTTTAGTCGTATCAACATCCTCTGACGACATCTTTTACCTCTTGAGCGGTTAAGCTCAAAACATGAGTCCTTGCTCTCATACCAATTGAAGGATGGAGATGTATCATAGAGGAGGGGTGAATAGGCTTTTCAAATTTTGCTGCGACAATAATAACACAGTGGAAAGACAATATCGGATGTTTCTATATTTATATTGGATAACTGATCGGTTTGAAACACCCAAAACAAGCGTGTTACGTGGAACAAGGAGGATTGGGCAAGTTCGTCACGAAAAACTCCACCGTGATATCGGCCGCTAGAACAGGTGGATTACTTGCACCACCAAAACTTGATTTTCTCCAATTTTCGTGCGGTGACGGATCGGATTGAAACACCCAAAACATGAGTATTTCGTGCAAAAAGGGGGAATGGGCATGTTCATCGCGAAAAACTCCATCGTGATTTCCGCCTCCAGAACTGGTGCGTTAATTGCACCCCAGGACCTGATTTGCACCAATTTTCGTACAGTGTCGGATTGGTTTGAAACACCCAAAATCATGAGTCTTACATGCAACAAGGAGGATTGGTCACGTTTGTCGCTTAATACTCCACCGTGATTTCGGCCGCAAGAACTGGTGCATTAATTGCACCCTCGAGACTCGATTTGTACCGGTTTTCATGCAATCACGGATCGGTTTGAAACACCCATAACATGAGTATTACGTGCAAAAACGAGGAATGGGCATGTTCGTTGCGAAAAACACCGTGATTTCGGCCGGCAGAACTGGTGCATTAATTGCACCCCCCAGAATCGGTTTGCATCAATTTTCATGCAGTGACTGATCGGTTTGAAACACCCAAAACATGAGTCTTACATGCAGCAAGGAAACTGGTGCATTACTTGCACCAAGAAGGATTCAGCACGTTCGTCGCGAAAAACTCCACCGTGATTTCGGCCGCCAGAACTGGTGCATTAATTGCACCAGGCGATTGCAAGTCCCTGTTCCTGTATGGTTAGTAGAGGTGGAGCTTGGACAGGTATGTGTATGTAGCAAAGGAAAACTAGAACCACCTTAGTCAAAACAAGTTGAAAAGAGCGTTCAGCGGTGATACGTGCTGGTCCTAGGCTAGACCGTGTTAGAGACGCGAGCCTAGTCACCAACGTTGTCACAAAACAGCGGCAAGAACGCCCTCAACACACAAGCAATAGCTATGGCTCCTTTCTTCCTTTCTCTTTTTTTTCGGTGGAGTCAATCAATTTTTTTTCTCTTCTATTGACTCACCAGGACTCCAGAAAGTCACTCACGTCATGCACCTTTTTTTTAACTAGGGGTATTCCTGTAAAAAGAAGATACTCTCTCTCTCTAGTCTTTGGCTTGTGCACTGAAAATTGTGGTTCGGTCAGTGCAGCAATATGGCATGAGGAGAGCAAAGAGATGGAAAGTGTCGACGGTTGAGATATCGATCCCAAGTCGATTAAGGTTTTTTAAAGAGGGAGATAGGAGACACGCTGAACAACACGAACAGCAACCAGCGACGAACAGCAACCAGCGACGAACAGGGAGACAAGGGTTTTTATCCTGGTTCAGGCCTCTCGGGAGAGATAATAGCCCTACGTCCAGCCTTTCTTTATATCAAAGAGTATTACAAGAGGAGGCTCGACGAGACGAACAAGTCTCGGCGAGATTATGGGTGTACAAGATGTATTATGCAAAGACCTCGTGCCCTCTACACGCCGTAGGGGCTCGGTTTATATAGTGCTGAACAACCGACCTACCAAGGGATAATCGGGCCGGGCTAACTACAAGATCGTAACGAACTCATATACATGCCAAATACATCCCGAGGTAGATAAGGTATACTCCAATTCTTGGGGATCACGACTCCTATTCCAATCCGGGAAACCACCGTCCGGGTCTTCACGTAGCCGTGCAGAACTCTTGCTCGAGTCGGACTCAAACAGGAATCCTAGGCCGTTACGCACCGTGCCAGCCAGGAAGCTGTTCGGCAGGATGCATATGGGCCAGATAGAACCTTCCAGGTAGCTGGGCCCTGGCAGGCTGTTCGACTGGGCCGTCAGGGAGTGGGCCATGGCAATGGGCCGTAATTTTATCCCCGACAGAAAGTCTTAACACATCAGCAATTCACCCTTTTTTTATTATTTTCTGGTGCAGCTTTTGCTTATTTGCACCGGCCTTTTTTTTCTTTTTATTAACACGGCCAACAAGATGGAAGGTGTTGGCTCGGCTGGCTTATTTGCTGTGGATGGAAAGAGATAGCTCAGTCTCCCTGCTTGGCCACGGCTTGGATGGTTTACACCGTGGCTGGTTAAATGTGGAAGAGCGATGGAGTCGGATTGGAAAGGCTGGGTGAAGTTCGGTTTGGAAGGGGTCTCGGTTCGGAGGCTAAAGATGCAAATCCGAGTGGCTATGGATGGCACGTTTCGTTGGAGTTGCGGTGGGACACGGTTTGGTTTGATCTGCTATTTTTGTGGAGAAGTCATCTCGGTCATCGGTGCGATATATGGAAAGGTGCGGGCTTTGCTCGATGGGTAGGGAAAACCAGCGGGTTTGGCGCTAGTTTGTTGGGCTGCGGCTATTTGGTGGGAGGAAATATGGCAAGGCACGAGTTGGAAGGGGTGGCTCCGTGCGTGAGAATTATGGCAGGAAAACCGAGTGGGCTGCGTGGTGGAATTTGTGGCGATATCTGGTGGTGATTGAAATTGGCGATCTGGTATACAGTGAAGTTGGTGATCTAGTGGAGGGTGGTGGTTGAATTGAGACGGCAGGATGGTTGATGGCGTCTAGGACTCGGCACAACAGAAGCACACGAAGAAAAACTGTGACAAGACGTGACTCGAACTCGAAACTCTAAGGATCCAAACACTACGACCAGCAATCAACCCGACGACGAACGCAAATTCAACAAGTAATTGATCTAGGCAGTAATAGTAAAGGCAAAACGGGCTCGGATCAAAGGTAAACACACGGCAATTTTTTTGTAGGCAATTTTCTGGACTCTAGGACAGAACAGATCTGAAGAAAAGGATAAGGGGTGTTCTCACCAGGCAACCGTCGCTCTGATACCACTTGATGTGCACAAGGTCGGCCCGATCTTCTGGAGAGAACGATACGTCGATTTGCGAGATGAAGATGTTGTAATTTTCGGCTACCAACCAGTGAGGGCAAGAAAACCGGCAATCGCAATACCACCAACTCGAGTGTTATCAACCGTGTCCAACACGATCGATCTTGATCCCTGCGAGCAATAGAGAAATTTGCAAGAATCAAGTAGATAGCTATTGAAACAAATCAATCTCTCAAACCAAAGGTGAGGTTCTGTTTCTCGAGACGGGTGGTCTAGTCGACACACGCGACACGAGGAGGGACGCACAAGGGGTCAGCCAAAACACAACAAAACCTAACTGACGACGTAGGACGGCAGAGACCATATATAGAGTGGCGACCAGCATAGGGGCGCCGTCCACCACCCTAGATTCGGCCACCACCAAAACCCTAGGATATATGGGCCATAAGCCCAAAAATAAGGTGATGCAACACCCTGAAATTGTGTCCCGTGACCCTCTTCGGTGTTTTGCGGACGCTGCTGGATGAATTCAGACGTGGGGCTGTATCCATTGGAAAGCTTATCTCCAAAGCTTTCCAACGAGTGGTCGCACGCCGAAATCGAAGTTGGGGAGCCCGAGTTACGCCCGTTTGGAGTCGACGGGCTGCTGGATGGCCGAGACGGGTTCTCTAGCATCTTTGGCTTCCATATGGGCCTTCCTTGGTGCGTGGTGCTTCCTCGTGGTGCATGCTTGATGCGCTGGTCCTTCTTCTTGGGCTTGAAAGGCCGAGCTTCTGGATTTAGGCCCCTAGGCGATGACGGAGTAGTAGACGGTGCGGTCGGAGATGAAGTAGACGAAGTAGAGGCAGCGGTCATATCCTTCATGTTGATGTCCTCATCACTATATAGATGCATATTGTGGTTCTTATGGACTGAGACTCATTGATGCCTACTGCCCTGAGATGTTTGCCAAGCATTGAAATTGTAGTACAAACAGACCTACAAGTGTAACAGATGGAGATTCTGTTTCAAAACAATTAGGCAACAATCATTAGCCAAAAGCTATTAGTCCAATATGGGAGCTTAACCTCAATCCATCGTACATATCTTAGCACAATTTTTTTGTACTAAAAATAGGTGAGATGGGCAGAGCAGTATGATTGGCTGCCGCAAGGGCTGGCCAATGCTTGCCGGAAGCCGTGGGGACGATGGGTGGGTAGGATGTAGAAAAGAAATCGATGTGGAACTGTGTAGGAAAGAGACGTGGGGAGAGAAGGTGGTGACCTGAGCTGAGGGCACAACGATGGGCAGGAGGCGAGCCATGGTCGGAGACGACGGGCGGAGTGCCACTGCCGTTGGAGAAGAGGAGGCGACCGCAAGGGTTACCAGTCGACCCCGTGGCCACCGTTGAAGAACCCGGGAAGCCCGAGGTCAGCAGCCGACGGATCCAGCCGAGCAACACGACGGTGACCGGACGAACGGGATGGTGGCACGCAGATGGGAGCCGAGGCGTAAGGCGGATCCGGTGACGGCAGCCTTCGGGAGGGGCGCTAGCCGTGCCCACGTTGAGAGCCCGGGCCGGCTGCGAGCGGGGCACGGGCTAGATGGGGTGCCTGCAAGAGGGGACGGCGGCGCTGCCATGTCGGCGGTGGTGGAGCCGGTAAGAGGAGGCGGCGGTCGAAAGGGGGGAGGCGGTGGGTGGACGAGGAGAGACGGTGGCGATTGGGGAGAGGCAACGTTGTACGGGGAGAGGCGGGAGCGGACGGGGAGGAGTGGTCCTGGAAGAAGGGCGGCGGCTCTCCAGCGCGGCCAGGGACTGGCTGGGGAGGAGGAGGCGCTGTGATGAGAGGAGGCGACGGCACGCGTGGGGCGTGAGATCGAGAGGAGAGAAGACGAAGACGGGAGGATTGGGGAATGGATGATGGGGTCTGGGGATGGAGCGGGTGATGCGTGCGGTGGTATTGCGGGTAATTTGCCTGCAACTACGGGTGTACTTAGAAAGGGCAAAAGGGTTGGTTCGCACGCGGTGGGAAAAATGCGGCGGGCAATTTCCATGGAGGATGTACCATTGGATGGGGACCTCAATAGGAAAACGGACAATTGGAGGGTTTTTTGCGAAGACTTTCGGGGTAGTGGGGCAGCGCATGGCGCGGTCAAGCAAGCGCCACGCGGTCGAGCAAGCGGGAGGAGGCCGAAGGTTGGCGGTGGTTGCGCAGCGACGCACGTCCAGCAGGGTCGGGAGGGGCGACGGCGCACGATCTGGCCGTCGTTCGCGCCGATTGGACGGCCGGAAAAATTCGGATGACTTGGACGCCGACCATGCTCAACTATAGGAACCGCTACGCTGTATTAAGAGGTAAAAAATACACACACACACATGAAGACTAACGTACACATCCTTCGGTATACGCAAGCTTTGGTTGCGACACGTGTCCTCAAAATCCCAGCGCGCAGCCTCCCCTTCCCTCCCACGCGTAGATCTGTGTATGCATGCATGGGAGCAACAAACCTTTTTCATTTTGATTTTTTCATAACTTTTGAATGGAGTGTTCAATTGATGAACCGTTTTCACCATGATGTTACTAACATTTTTGTGCACAAAACTAGACCGGACTTGCCATATAAATTTCACATATTATTTGCTTGACTGTAGTTTTACCTGAGCTTGACTATAATATATGGCATGACATGACTACAGTGCATAGTACGGACGTAAAACTGGATTATGACCTAGTCAAAATTGTGTGAACATATTTTACTACTTTACATAATGTAGTAAAGCGGTCGACACGACTACAAAGGTATACCACTTTGACTACATAGTATAAATTATCATACAACACTATTTTACTATATAATAAAAATCATCTGACTACAAGGGTATACCACTTTGACTATAGTATAAATTATCATGCAACACTATTTTACTATATAATATAAATCAACTGACTACAAATCATATGAGTACGTGACCACACTAGCATCATGTTTGCATGCGTTGACATCAACACTAACATGTACACGAGCAAATGTCTCATTCCAAGTAGTCATACACTGTATTAAACTACTTGACTACACAATATGAATGATTTGATTACAATGTATGTTATTACGTGACTACATATGACGCACGTACAAATTTTTTATCCTTATAAATATGTAAAAATATTAAAAATTTTATATAGCAAGTATGGCCTAGTTTTGTTCAAAAAATGCCAGGAACGCGTTGGTGAAATCCAATAAAAAAATGAATTGAAAGCGTGGATCATACCAAATGTTACGGAAAAAAATTAACTATTTGTTTAAGCTTAAATTAAATTAAATAAAAATTTGTTATTTTTGTATAAGTCAAATGATAGACTTATTTTTTATAAGTTATGTTTTAAATAGTTTTTCTTAGAGCTTGTAAAATATTTTTTTATTTTTGTGAATTCTTTAAAACTAGAAAAACTTAACTCAACTTGCTGAAACAAACAAGGTCTATATCATTCAAACATATCGTATTATGATTTATATCACCTCAAAAAATTAAGGTACACTTTGATACCATCAAAAAGATCGTTCGTTTGATTTTTACCATCTTGTCCAACTATCGTTAATTGTTTGTAAAATTCCCATGGACACATTTTCCTCTCCCACGAACGTTCTCTCCCAACCCGCCTTCATCGACCTAAACCCAAAACTCAAGAGTTGGACCCAGACCTAGACAAAAACTGTAATGGGCCCAAAATCAGACCCAAACTTAGACCCGAACCCAGACCCATCGGGTCTACTCAGACCCGAAAAATTATAAAAACACAAAATACCATTCCAGAATCAGTAGCAAATATACATTACAACTACGTCACGTATATAACAATTAGTAGCATTTTATTAGCATATAAGCACAAAAATTAAATAGCCATCCAACTGGAAACAACACAAAAAACAAATATAAGATAACACAAATATAATCTACTCCAGCAACCACAACTAAAAGGTTTAAACACAAGGCAACAAGCAGCCTTCAATCCAGCATCACACACATTTAATTAGGCCCACACGCCAACGCTACAATTTAGGTTTGGGTTTGGGTACCCATGGGTCTAAAGTTGAACCCAGGCCCAAATCCGGATCTGTACCCAGACCTGAACTTCCATACCCAAGAATGGACCCATACCCGGACCCATGGTGTTGGTGATTAGTAAACGGCTTATCTTGAAGCAGGCTTTGGGCCGATTCCGTACCGGCCCACGACACAAGCAGAGGACCAAGCAGGCTATCCCTGGCCGTACTAAAGAGTAAAAAAGCCACCTAACTCGCTCGTGACTGTCCCGGGCTTGACTGGGTCAAACCGGTGCGGTCGGAGAGGAAGTAGACGAAGTAGAGGCAGCGGTTATATCCTTCATGTTGATGTCCTCATCAGGAAGGGCTGAAAGGTACAGTGCGCGAGGAAGGGGGAGGTGTGTCGCATGATGGACTAGAGGAGGATGAAGAGATTAGGGGATGTGGAAGGGGAGAACCAGACTTGTTCATGGGCCTAGACTTAGGCTCCGTTCTTTACAGCTTAACAGCTTAACGGCTTAACAGCTTAATGACTTATCTATATTTTGAAAATACATATGGTTTTAGTTTTTTGAGTCTGTTTTTCGCTGTTTTGAAGGTGGACCCTAACGCTTTAAAAAACAAGTTAAATGAAATGGATCCGAATCTCGAGACTACCTCGAGAAGCTATCAAAGTTCAGTCGTTCAGCTATACAGCCGTTAAGATCAGCTCAAAAGAACAGGCCCTTAGTCTCGAGTTGGGCCTAACCATCGGATTGGTCTCAAGCTCTAAAATCAAGTCCGGTACAAAAATCAAGCCAAGCTCATGCCTAAGAAAAAAACAAAGTGATGTGCAAAATTGGGCTTCGATCTTTTGGCTAGGCTTTTCGGCTAAGCTCAAGCACAAGTGAGAAAAAAAAAAGATTAGGCCAAGCTCCTAGGTTTGGCTCTAGAGCACCAGTTTTTTTCAAGCTGTCACGACTAGGCCTATGATCAGGTCTTGGGAGCACTAGGGGATTTCATTAGGTCTCCAAACACTTGCTAAAATAATGCATAGCTATGGCTACCAAGCAAACAATAGTGTTGCCACAATATAATTCATGTCACATGTGTGGTAGCCACCTTAAGTTAGCAAAGGGAAATTAGTTATTAGCCAAACCGACCATAACAATTCACATATTACAAATATAGGTATAAACTTTTCTAAGAATCGATTCGACCAATATTGCCCACAAGAAACAATAAAGTATCAAAAGTGTATTGGAACACATAAATATGGTTTCTAAAAATCATTGGAGCAGCCTCTTTGACCGGCCATCAACCCCCTCGCAAGAAGAAGACATTTGAATAAGCTTGCCACAATTAGCAAAAAAATTGACACCATCATTACGCCTAGTTATATGAATAATGACCCAAATGCACATATATGGCCCCCGCCGGAAAACAAGATGAAGGGATCAATCGGTCAAAAAGGGAAGGTTGAAGTACCAAACTACAAATTTTAATATTTTGTGTTTTATTGAATTTGTAAGCAAGTTCCGAACTTTCTACTACTACATGATAGAAATAAAGAGCAAGCTAAAAGAAATACTAAACATGCTAGAACAAAAAAAAAATACCAAGATAATTAACAAGTGCGGAACCATATAGATGTGAAAAGTAAATAGGATAGGGAGACTTGATTCATCCCAAGTTGAGAACAAGGTTATGTGTTAGGATTTACACCAATTCAAGATCACGAACAACACCAGGATACACTGTTTGCTAATGTAGTTCGGCTTACGCCTACCTCTGTGGGCTCTGACTATGGGCGCTCCTCCCCAATCCATAATACCGTAGCATATAGGCTGCCCGGGTCATGGCCACAAGCCGGGCGCTGACCCCTCACGTCTATGCTACTATTATGCAGTTGTTGTCCTAAGTTACACCAGGGTTGCCCCTTTATATAGTGGGGGACTGGCTAGAGTCCGACTCCCTCTAAACTAACCCGGCCTTCTTATTACAACACAGAGTCCAGTTGTAATCCTCCTCGTACACATATTCGACACAAAACCTAATACTTTTCCTTTTGCTTTTCTTCTTCTCCTACTTCTTCTATTCATGAAAAAGAGCATCACCCCAGCTCTTGCTAGCTCAATCCATGAACTTGATAGTGGATGGCTTGTTCCAAGCTAGTCACCTCCATCTAGGGATGTGATCGTATCGGATAAGGTCGAATATCGTACTATCCGTATCCGTATCAGTATTTTTTATCGAATACAAATTCAAATACGAATGTGTCGAATATGGATACAAATTCGAATAATATTAGATAACATCGGTTACGAATACGGAGTGAATACAGATCGGTTTAGACAAGGATACAAATATTGTTAGTCGAATAGTTAAATATCAATTTTAAAAATACGTTTCAAACTTTAATAAAAAAGGTCTAAATCTAAAAAGTGGGAATTTATAATATTAAAAAACATTAGAAAGTATGTACACAAATATTATTAAATTGTTTTAGATTTAAAAATAAAAAAATTAAATTTAAAAGTTGGGAAACTATCAATAAAAAAAATTCTGAAATACATTCTTATGATATCCATACTTTATGTTCGGATATTATACGAACAAAAACTCGTATATTCCTTATCCACCGAATAATCAGTGTTTCGTATTCGTATCCATATCCACCTTAAATTATCCATATCCATATCCTTATCCATAAAAATAGTCGAATATCCATAAAACTATCCAAATCACTATCCTATCAATTTGGTCAGTCGGTCGGTTGGATAATTGTTAACGTCAAATAAACACCAATTTTATACGTCAACATATTCCAGAATTCCGACATTTCAGAGGGAAAATCAAGGTTTATACTAACATTTTATTTATTCTAATAAAGTTCCACAAGTTTTGGTGAGTTTTGGGTTTACAGGTACAAAATGGGAAGAACCGGAGCCGAACCGGGCAAAAGGCCAATCCGGCTCCAGCTTCTCTCAAGTGGCATAAAAGCACAAAATGAGGACATCTACACCATCCATTGCAGTCGGTTTGATCAAATGGACATGGTTGCTTCACAAATGAGCATAGGATTGCCTTAGATTCCTTTCTTGCGCTTGTCAACTTGATCCACCAGCTTAAGGGGTTAATCTCCACCATCAATGAAGCATCCTAGAAGAAATCCACGGCCGAGAGGTGACAAAGGTGGGTCGGCCGACCCACCTAGGCCGACCGACCCTCCCGGAGGCTCCTCGGATTCCCCTTTGAAGGGTGGCAAGATGACAAGTGTCCCATGCCGTGGCACCCTCTCATTGGCTACACCTCACTTACATACCACCACACTTCACTTCATCCACTTCACTTAGAGTTGCTCTTTAGTTAGAGTAGATTAGTTGGGAGTTAGAGTCTAGTCGAGCTAAAGCCTCTGAGTTCCGGAAGTGTCTTCGGAAATTTAGGTAACAGCTCTTGTACCCTTTCCTAATTATTTATTTAAGGAAGAAGTGTAATTTACCTCCCATAACTATTGCATAAGTTCATTTTTCCTCCCTCAACTCATTTATGGCCGTTCGATGCAAGATTGGACGGCCAGATCTCACCCATTTAACACAGAGGGAGGAAAAGTGAACTTTTTCAATAGTTGAGGGATGCAATGTGGACTTCTTCCTTTATTTAAGTAGTGGGATCACTTCATTCATTTTATATTGTGTTGAGCTTTATTTGAGATTGAGCATATCTACTAAATGAGTTGTGTGGATTAACCTTACCGGTAGCTTGTATTCGTCTGGAATCTGTCAGGGATAAAATCACTTCACATTGCCATGGCCTACTCCTTGACGGCATAACCGAACAGCCTCCTAGGGCTCGGCTCCCTAGAGGACTCTATCAGGCCCATGTGCATCCTGCCGAACAGCCTCTTGGTCGGCACGGTGCGTGGCGGCCTAGGCTTCCTGTTCGTGTCCGACTCGAACAGAGTTCTGCACGGCTATGTGAAGATCCGGACACAAGTTTTCCGGATTTTAGCAGACGTCGTGATACTCAAGAATTAGAGATTCCATATCCTTATCCGTAAAAATAGTTGAATATCCATAAAACTATTCAAATCACTATCCGATCAATTTGATCGGTCGGACGATCGGATAATATCCGTACCATTTCCACCCCTGCCTCCATCCCTATTGGATTGCTCAACATTAAGCTCAAACCAGCTCACCTAAACAACTTTGTTGCTTGCTTGTTCCAATTCGGTGACCTCCACCCCTGGTGGTTGCTGCTAGTGTTAGCTTTAGTGGTAGCTTCCCTTCTTACATATGTTGATCTTCGCCACAGCAGTGTGATCATCCTTTATCTTTTTCTCCCCTAATGCTCGCGTGCTCTTCCCCTTTTGGATGCATATGTTACTTCCCCATCTTCCTTATTCCTAGGCCCCATAGCTTGGTTCCAACGGCCTCTGCCACCTTTCCACTTGCCACCAATGAATGGTCATTTCATTGTCTTCTTAGGTGTTGAGGACCTCGATCCTCTCCCATGGTCGCCTTTTCTAGAGGCTTCCTAAATCAGTTTTGTCACGGTTTTGGCAAAAAATTGTGGTGGGCGAATTGACCGCCATTGTGGTGGAAACAAAATGTGGCAATGGCTTCAAAAGTTGACTAAATTTTCTAGTGAGCCCAACTTTAGTCGCAAACACAAACACCGGCCTAAGTAATTTTAGCTCGCCTAAAATTAGTGACAAGAAGCTTAAGTAGCCAACCAAGCATAACTGGTATGTCTTTGCTTCGCATGTGTGTATGCCACCATGTGTTCAAAGTACGCCGACGCTAAGTCAATTAACATTGATAATTCATCTAGAGAATATATAAGCCTAATTTAAAGTTGTGTAAATCATGCACTTTGTATTGTACATAATGTTTCCACTTTCCATGAATTATTTATAGAAGGGGTGATAACTATTTTTATTTGATGTCTTTCAAACTAGCAAATTGTTGGCACCAATTTTTTTAAAAAAGCTGATGATCATGTAAAAAGTTCTATAAAGATCAACTAAGTGATGTCCGCATAAGTAAGGGGTTTTGGTATTTTGGAAGGTCTATGCCTAAGGGATTAGTTCCAGTAAGCTTTAAATAGAACGAGGTTGGGTCGGTTGAAACCATGTAAAAGTTTTCTAGTCGGTTTCAATTTATTTCATGCAACAATTAGAGTCAGAGTTGGTTACTTTGTTTAAATTGGGAAACTATTGAGTCGAGTTTGTCTTTAAAGAGGAATTGTAATATGGGTAAGTAAGATCAAGTCCCCAATACGAATATGAAGCCCCTAGAACACGTAGGAGGTCCAACCCTCATCAATAAAATCTACTTTTTTCTTGTCCTTTACTTTTTTTTGCAACTAGTTTAATTCACCATATTTTATTATTCATTGACTTGTTGCACATTGATTTTTTATTGACTACATGATATAACCCACTGTAAGTTGTTTGCAAGTAACTATTATCTCAATTTGGTTCAATCTATAAATTTTTATCAATTTTAGCATTATTAGAATACTATCTTTTTTTCGATATTCTTGCACATTGCCATTTCGGGCGAAAGGAGATATTCTACTGTCGTTTTATTAACTTATATAGCTTGCTATTAGCCGATGATCTATTTACCTTATTTGTGTTAGGTTGATTAATTTATTATTCTTTCTAATAGTCTATTTATCCTTTTCTATTAGTTGAGGCGATTTTGTTGGCTAGTTTGGTAGTCAGTTTACTCTTAGATCCATCAATTTATGCTTTAATTTTAGTTGATCGATCTCACTATCCTTTGGATCTATTCATTTAGATATAATATAAATTGATAGTCCGATGACCCTTTGTATTTGTTAACACTTTTGAGCTTCTCTGTGTTTTAATAAGCTCTTAGCCGTAGTACATATGAGATGTAATCGACTATTTAAAGCAATTCAACTTGAAATTTTATGAATTAAATTGGTTGGCATGTCCTAAACTATAATTTTTGGTCCTGATGGGATCTTTGAATTATAAATTCCACGGTGTGATAGTGTGGCCAACCAACAAATACATGTGGCATACGCATGCCCATAAAACCTTTTAAGTCATATGTAGCTTATTTAGAAAGCAGTAAGAGGATAGTGATTCAATTAAAACCACTTGTGATAGCTGAAAGGAGAGGACTTAGAGGGGGAGTCAACGGGCAATTTTAAACTTTCCTTTGTAGTTAATGTAGTTGATTAGTCGATTTAAGAGTGATCAGAGGGAAATGATTTTGAAAAAACCCTAATTTGGGTGGATGGTTGTACGAAGTGGTGCAGGTTGCACAAGATTTGGGCCTAATATGGGGACCATCCAAATCCCTAAGGACCGAGTCCTTGAGGAAGAAACTAAGTTCAACAGTGCAACCACGAGTGCTGGTATGAGCATGCCCTAGTTGAGTATCCTTCAAACTCTTAGTTCGGACATCTCAGATGATGGAATAGGACCACAATATCCGTAGTACACAGTGTCGCATAGAATATGAAACTATTGGCGCAAGAAGGGGTCACTAGCAACTGAGTAACAACGCAGTGGTGGAATCTTTAGCGGAGACGTATGAGCTAGGAACAAGTTGGTTAAATACCTTGTGGTGGTTTTACTTTGTAAGTCACCTATCGTGGGTAAACGTGCAATCTCTATATAATGTACAACTGTCTAGACAACCATGCCCATGGTCAAGGACGGTCGACGGAGCACTGCCTCATTGGTAGATTTCTTATCTTTGTTTTCAAAATAGCGTTTTAAAGAGAAAATCATGACAACACGTCGTGAGTCTTATTTTTGGGCCTCCGCAGCAGGACACTATAAAGAGATTGAGATTGACATGGCAAGGGCCATGAGATAATGATATTGATACAACAAGTGCTATGAAATTGTGAGAAAAACATGGCAGGTCCCATGATATATGCATGGTAATAACCATGAGATTAACCTTGGTCAATTAAAATCGGTAGTGCTGGAGTTTCAAAAGAAAGAGATTTGATTTTAATATTCTTAACTATTTTCAATTGTTTAATAGGAAAAATTGATAAACTTGGCTTTTCGCAAAATAAACCCTAACATTTTACCTTGTTAAGATCCTCATATGCATATGCCAATTTGACTTGTGAGTATTTGCATGTATACTCACTCTTGCGTTCATTTGTGGGGCTGCTCATTCAAACGAGCAGGTCTGAATTCTCAATGTTACTACTCGGATGATGGTGAACCCGAAGACGACGACTTCGCCAGTGGTGTTCAATACGTGGATTACTCCGATGCCTAGGATTCCTACTATAGCTTTCCTATGGGATCATATTGGATTTTCTTTTTGGTTTTACTATGTATCCATATTTTTCGTTGTTGTATGGCCTACATGCTAGATTTTTGTATTATGGGCCTAATGGCCACACTCTGATGCAATAATTGATTTTTAATGAAAATGGTTATGATCCAAGTTTTGAAATATGTGTGTACTAGTTACTGATCCAGGGACTAGTACAGGTAAGGCACGAAAGGGACTCTGTTCTGTGGGTCCTAACAGCTAATGAGTGTCGTTACCTTGTTACAGACGATGTCAAGGGGCATGGTTCTTTCTATTGGTTAACATCTTCGTTCATTGATTTAATGGATGTCTTTGCAATGAAGTTTGATTTATAACACTTGGGGTTTTGACTGCTCAGCATTGCTACTGAAGGTTAGTTGTTTTGATTGTTGTCCAATTTCTCATTAAATCATTTTGGGTGTTGTAAAAAGATTTTGGACTTAGCTGCTCTTGGGAAATCGCAAAAAAAAGAAGAAGATGAAGGTCGATGATTATCTCCTATGCAAGGATTCTCAGAATTATGTCCATAAAGATGTTTATGTCATTTGGTTGGTATGAAACCGAAACTTGCTTCTTTTGTTATTATTTTCTTATTGTTGCTTGACTTAATGTGATAATTGTTTATCATTTCATTTTACTTTTATGTTTTTGATAAGCATTTATAATGGCCGTGTGCATCTTTAATCGATACAGAGATTAGAAGTTTCTTTCATTATCTTAAAAGGTCATGGGAGTGGGATAGATTTGCTAAAAAAAGCACCCCAAAAATTTGGTTTAACAAAAACTTTTCATGCCATTAGTACTATTTTTAATCTTTATTTTCTTTGTGAATTTAAATTTACTTTTTTGCCTTGTATACCTATTTAAACCATGGTTTACATCAAATGCGGCACGAGGGTTTGGCAAAAATTCGTGTTTGCCGATCCCTGGCGCAAGCTCGTGCCGTCGAGCTCTGAAGTCCGAACAGCCGCACAGCAACAACCGTTCACGGCCCACCCCTGTCTCGTGGGGCCGCTTACTCCTCGCGCTCGCTCAGTAACAATAGGATGGGAAGGGTGGGCCGTATTGGGCGCTTCCAGCAATGCAAGGCCTACATACAAAGAGTTCGGTGGAAATATCAGGCCCAATTGCCCAAACTATAAATGTAGCTCGAAGTTGAAAATTTATTTTTTTTATATTTATTTTTATTCGTTTATACAAAATTATATGGCGGATTGAAAATTAGATAAAAATAGACCCCGGTTGCACCTTGAATTAGCGACCGGGTCCCGGTCGCACTTTCGGGGCGCGACAGCTCGCTGAGAGGAGGGTGCAGGCACCTATCGATCCCTCAAAGCGCGACAGCACTGTAGCTACAGTAACTTTTCAGATTTTGAATTTCTTATATCTATTAACACTTCATACCATATCCAATTTACACGAAACAAATTTTAAAATTCATGTTAAATCCTAAAGAACCCATTTTTCACACTTTCAATTTTTTTAAATTTTTTTGAATTTTGAATTTTGATTCTCTTGCTCCTGCATGGATCTGGGGCTAGCGGCGGCTGGCTCCGGCGTGGATCTGGGGCTGGCGGTGGGTTGCTCCGGCATGGATCTGGGGCTGGCGGTGGGTGGATCCGGCGAGCCCTTCCTCCCCTCCTCCACCGCCTCCTCCTCCACACACCTCCCCTCACCAGTGGTGGCCAGCAAGACGTCGTCCTTCCTCCGCCTCCATCTCCGGGTCCCTGGACGCACCTCCGCGGAGCTCTCGGAGATGGACATGGGCGACGGCAGCCTTCGCGGCGGCGATGCAGCGATGTGTTGGGCATGATTCGGGTACGGGGAGAGGGCAACGCCGCGTGCGGAGGAGGTCGTGCCCGTCGCCGGCGACGATGGCCGTGGTGGGTTGAGCTCTCTCTGGGTCTCTCTGACGGTGAAGGAGGGCAAACGGTAAGATTGATGGAAAGTGCTAGAAATGACTAACGGACGACTAGTTCAGTGCTACAAATAATAACGGAGCTTTTTCAGTGCTAGATGTGAGGCCAAGAGATCTTTCGGTGTCACCAGATCAATTCTCCCAACTATAAATGTAGCCCAAAATTATTATTACTAGACGGCCTAACTTTTTACAAGCAAAAAGTCCACTTTACCCCTAAACTATTGACAAAGTTTGATTTTCCCCTTGAACTATATAAAACCGGGCAACCAACCTCCCTGTGGTATCCAAACCGGACAAAATACCTCCTCACATCAAATCCAACATGGCATTTGCTGATGTGGATGCTTATTTTGGATGACCTGCTGTCCCACTAAGCAGCTTATTTTTTAATAAAATAGAAAGAAAGAACTAATTGTAGAAAAGCATATAAACCTTATGAAAAATAAAAAAACCTTCCCAAAACCAGAAAAACTATAGAATTCAATTTGTGCAATAAAAATATAATCTTTTTGTGTAAACATATATTCAAAAATAAAAAAATTAGAAAAACTATTTTTTGGTTAAAATAATCAGAAAAATTGGAATTTTTTTAAAATAGTAAAAATTATATTGATGGAATGAAGGCATCTCGTTAAGGAACCATATTATTAATCTTTTTAAGGATAATCAGTGTAACATGCAATTAGGCTAATTAAGCAATTGTAGCATATTTGTACAATACACTTACTACAAAACTGTCACCTATGAAAAGATCATTTGTGGTCACTGCATGCAGCGACCACAAAAGCACATAGCAGTATATAAATCTGACACAAAAGCAATAACATGTGCAAACAAACACATGAGTAGTACATAGCTAAGTTTGGCATACACAGATTAGATAAGCATGGTCAAGTTTGGCATACACATACCAGATTCACACATGGCCAAGGTGGCATACACGGATCAGCCACATAAAGCAAAAGTACCATGTGGAAAAATAACTTAGTTTTTTATATATACATTACATACAAAAAAGCCATAAGTGTAGCAAAACATGGCCAAAATGAGGTATCACACCGCTGTTGACATCCAAATTTGGCACGAAATTACGGTTATTTTGGTGCCAAAAAGAGGGTGAAAAATAGCATATTCGGCCAAAAATTGAGCTAAATCAGCATATACTCGGAGGTCATTATTAGTTGATCGGCTAATATTGGAAAAGATCTTGATCCACTTTTATGCATGCATATGTGTGCAAAATAGCCGACCAAAGGAGATATGGTTCATATAATCCAGTATAAATATGATACAATCGGCTTTTATATGTGGGTTAATAAGCCAGGCAAGGCATTGATCGGCTTATATACATGCATATATACACAGATGGATTAGATAGCCAATTGAATATTTAATTAGACGATTATGATAGCTGATTGGATTCATGAGATAATATGCACGTGCATGCATGGAAGGATTGATAGCCAATTGAGTACATGCATATACGTGTTTAAGCCATTAAGCTAGCATGCAATTGGCTGGTTTTGTTTACTACGTTGAGATCAAATAAAAAAGGCCGTACGTGATTATATGTATGAAGTAAGTACTCAATCACTTACCATACGTGAAGTCCATGGTAATTACGATAGGCTAAATATATGTATGCATGAGGAGTTCAAAACGGTATGCGTGGAATCCGATGGCTAAGACTACGTGAAGATGAAGGAAGCTCCTTAGAAAGTGCCATCACGTGTTGATCAAAGGAGGACTTCACGTCGGTTCAACAAATATAGTATTAATAGTATATTGAGTCAGTTTGTATTCGTGCCTTGCACGTCAAGTCTAGTCGGTTTAGTTATTTTAGGTAACTAAGAGATAGAGTCCATATCAAGTTTTGTGCAATAAAAATATAATCTTTTTGTGTAAACATATATTCAAAAATAAAAATATTAGAAAAACTATTTTTTGGTTAAAATAACCAGAAAAATTGGAATTTTTTAAATAGTAAAAATTATGCTGATGGAATGAAGGCATCTCGTTAAGGAACCATATAATTAATCTTTTTAAGGATAATCGGTGTAACATGCAATTAGGCTGATTAAGCAACTATAGCATATTTGTACAATGCACTTACCACAAAACCGTCACCTATGAAAAGATCATTAGCCACCACTGCATGCAGCGACCACAAAGAGCACATGAGCAGTATACAAATCAGACACAAAAGCAATAACATGTGCAAACAAACACATGAGTAGTACATAGCTAAGTTTGGCATACACAGATTAGATAAGCATGGTCAAGTTTGGCATACACATACCAGATTCACACATGGCCAAGGTGGCATACACAGATCAGCCACATAAAGCAAAAGTACCATGTGGAAAAACAACTTAGTTTTTTATATATACATTACATACAAAATGAGGTATCACACCGCATCAGAACTTAGCAGATTGCCATGGTCAAAGAAGAAGCAACAGACCATGCTTGCCTCTCTTTGTAGGGGATTGAGACAAAGTTAACCTTTGATCTGAAACTTGAGTAGTAGCCTGGCTAGAGTTGTTTTTCTCTGGGGCTCCCTGGCATAAGGAAATTAATTAGTTTCAGAGTGTTGAAATAAATATTAATACGGTTTAGGCAAACCTAGTAAGTTGCTTGACTGGTATGTGCAGAGATTTGTGGGCTTGCAATTGGTGATGCCTTCCTTTTTCCTATACTAGTGCAGCTTTGTTGTGTGTTGTTATATGTTGTATTAGCATGACCGATTGCACTCCTTTTGTCACAAGTGGACTTGTTGTGTCCAGTGCACTTGCAGAGACTACACCTTATAATTGTGCTTACCCTTGACATTTTGGTGGCCTTTGGACGCTTAGATGGATCTTTCCTCCTCTCCTTCTTAGGCCTCCCTGGCATCTTTATATAACCTGGGGCTTTAAGTGGTTCCCTGTCTGACACTGGCCAGCTGGTCATACCCTCAGCAGGTTGCAAGCAGTGTGCATAAGTTTTTTTTAAACTCCGACACTGAATAATAACTAGCAATGTAATCATCCAGATTATTGGTTTTGAAGAAAATACATGAGATTGCATGAGGACATGGTAATCCAGAGAGTTGCCAAGACGTACAAGAGCACTCCTTTTTCACAAGGTTTACTGCAAACCTATTTTCTTGGTTGGTATCTTCAAATATATCTGCCCCATTAGCAAGTGCATGACAAAAGCCTGATTCTTTTATAAAGGAATTGAGCTTCGTATGATATTAGGGCACATTTTGGTTGTCCACCTACTTGATTTAGTTATATTATCCTGGATCCTAACCATAACTTTCCTCCTAATTGTCTCCAGCATGGTTATAATAGGAAAGAATTTTGCCTCAATTATGCACTTGTTGAATGATTCACACATGTTATTATCTACTGAGTCACAACTTGATCCTAACCTGAACATGCTCTACTCCAGTGTTGTGGATGAGTGTTCAAGATAGCCTATGCACCTTCTCTTGTACTTTGGGCTAGCTTTGCTCTTGCCAGATTGAACAGGACTGTCAACGTTTGTTAAACCAGGGGTATCGTCGGCAATGATTATATATGGGATTATGCGCTGGATCCAAACTTGATGGTAACACAAGACAATGAATTATACAGGTTCAGGCCCTCGCGGTGGAGGTAATACCCTAGTCCTGTGTTCTTGGGATTATAATGATCTGGTACTCTGTGGAGAGATGAAGATGCCGAACCAGGGGCTCCCTGCCCGCCTTACATAGTGCGGGGCAGGGTTACAAGGTAGAGTCCTGATCGGTTACGAGGTAGGATTCCTATCTATATCCTCTAGCCAGATATGTAATTATCCGGGATTACAATTGTATCTTCCTTATTAGGGATAAACTTCTATCTTGAAGCCTTTTCTTGTGGGGCAAGACTTCTAGAGTTCGAGTGGTACCTGTCCTTATCCACCCTACTTGGTCCATACCCTATCGGGTGGTCTTTTAGGCCCGCCTTGTGGGTACCCGGGGTCTATGTTATCCACAAGGACACTTTACCCTAATCCTGTCTGGATCATCCTTCACAAATTTAATGACTTTTCTCTATGCCAAAGCATACATGATGATAGCCTTTTTGAACAATTTTTCCCACTGAACTTCATCCCAAGGGCAAACCTTGGAACTTCACTCTTCCTGTCAAACCATTGGTAGTTGTCAAGGCAACTTTGCTCCTTATTACTACCAAGCTCATCCGTGTCTTCATCAAAACTGCTGTCATCATATGGAATCTCATTCCCTCCATCTCCATTCTCAAATTGCAACAACCCTTGGTTCCGATGCTTCAAAGATGACATCATCTAATCGGACAGCTACACCTGACCTCAATTTCTTATTCAATTTCTTATACTTATCATGGATCTTGGCTGCTTCCTCTTTTTCCTTTGATTTTGCAGGCATGTACTCACTATCACTACTATAATCATCAACACTGACTTTCTCCAAAGTTGGTTATTCAACATATATATCTGCAACTCCACCTTCAACAATGCAGCCAGACATGCTTTGCGCTGCCTTATCATCAACCAGTGCATGCAAACCATTTGCATAGCTCCATTCCTAGGAAAAGCTAATGCAACATAGTGCCATCCGAGACAGTGCAGTGATCACGCAGGTGTTCAACAATCTCAGGGAGAGAAACCTTGTCGTGATCTATGTAAGCCATTGCCTCCATACAACTACAGTACTGGCGCTCCTTTCCAACTTGGAGAAAATCACCATCGAAGTGGAACCACACTGCAAGAGTGTCTAATACATCCATTACGAAGATTCCTACACGCATACAACAAAAAATTAGCTTCCAGGTGTCAAAACACTATAACAATCGTAAAGATATTTGAACCCTAGGCACCCAAATAAAAAAATTATCAACTCAAAGCTCACCTCGTAGCTGTTGGTCCCGGATGGTTCTGGTCCCTGCCGGATCCACTAGACATCGCGTCGCTACCGCCGGTCCCAGTCGCCGCCATTGTCGGTCCCAGCCACCGTCATCGCCGTCGATGTTCCCAGCCGCTGCCGTCGGCCCTAGGCACCACCGGATCTAGCTGCCGCTGGCCCTAGGCACCACTGGATCTAGCCGCCGCCAGACCCAGACGGCGTCGATCCCGGTCGCCTCTGGTGCCCGCCGCCTCTGGTCTTCACGATATATTTTTGGGGAGGGGAATGGTCTAACACAGTGGCCCAATGCACATGTTGAGGAGGTCCCATTTGGCATCTCTACAGCAAACTTGGCATCCACATCAGCAAATACCATGATGGATTTGATGTGAGGAGGTATTTTGTCCGGTTTGGATACCACAGGGAGGTTGGCTGCCCGGTTTTATAGTGCAAGGGGGGAAATCGAACTTTGTCAATAGTTTAGGGGGGTAAAGTGGATCTTTTACTTTTTACAACATATTGTTTAGCTCTGGAATCACAGGATTTCTAATGGCACAAGCCCATTTCGTATAAACCTAGACAACACTCTACAACACACGAAAATTAGGTTTAGAAAATTATTGAATTGCTTCCAAGAGCTGTCAGAAATAGCGAGAAAATCTTTTGTTAATCGATAGAAAAGATAAAAACAATGGTTGCCTAGAATATAACGGTTTAGAAGCACTAGAGTATATGACATCATATCTCTTGCTGGTCAAATGCTGGAACAATACACTAGTTTAGTTGGTATTCAAATCCAAGTCCAAAAAACACGAATCATTTTTGTTGCATTTACCAAGACAGCGGTACCTATGGCTGACCTCGTTCTCTGTAATTTTGTCAACCACGACATGCTAGAAAGTTCCAAGATACTGATCATCTGATCTGCAGGCCTCTAAGGAATCATAGTAAAAGAAAAGAAAAATACTTCCTCGCTCATAAAAACAAGTCGTTGTTAACTTTTGAACACGACTTTAACCATTCGACTTATTCAAAAAACTACGTGAGTTATTATTTATTTTGTTGTGATTTGTGTTAGGAGAATTGATAAATTGTATTGCCTTTGGATAGAGTATAAGTAGTACAAGAGGTGGGCCTGCCACATTAGACCCAATATGCTCTAACACTCCCCCGCAGTCTGAATGGCACACAGTGCGTTCAGACTGGTACAAGACAATCACAGAGCATTCCCCATGGTCAAAACAGAGTGACCAAAGAAATAAAACACAATCAAAATAAAACACAATCACTCCCCCACAGTTTGAATGGTCGGTGCGCAGACATTCAGACTGGACCTGAACTCGAGGAAGATCATGCTAGGAAGGCTCTTGGTGAAGATGTTAGCGTATTGGGACGACGTCGGGACATGCATCACGCGCACATGTTCGAGAGCAACCCGCTCATGGACGAAGTGAAGGTCAATCTCGACGTGTTTGGTGCGCTGATGCTGCACTGGGTTGGTGGAGAGGTAGACCGCGCTGACGTTGTCGCAGTAGACGAGGGTGGCCTTCTGCAGCGGACTGTAGAGCTCCTGGAGCAGCTGGCGAAGCCAACAAGCCTCAGCGACCCCATTGGCAACTGCGCGGTACTCGGCCTCCGCGCTGGAACGGGAGACTGTGTGCTGGCGTTTGGATGACCAGGACACTAGGTTGTCGCCGAGGAAGACGCCGTAGCCCGACGTGGACCTCCTGGTGTCTGGGCAGCCGGCCCAGTCAGCATCGGTGTGGACAGTGAGGTTTGTGGCGGCGGAGCGACGAAGAAGCAGACCAAGCTCCAGATTGCCACGAAGGTACCACAGTATACGCTTGAGAGCAGCGAAGTGCGGTTCCCATGGATCATGCATGAACAAACAAACCTGCTGGACGGCGTAGGTGATGTCTGGCTGTGTCAGTATCAAGTATTGTAGGGCATTTGCTAGGCGACGATAGAGAGTCGCATCAGAAACTGAAGGCCCGTCTGCCGAGAGCTTGGTGCTGGTGTCTATTGGTGTGGAGCAGGCTTTGCAGTCACTCATGCCTGCACGGTCTAGGATGTCCATGATGTACTACCACTGGGAGAGATGAAGCCCTCCAGACTGTGGGATCGCCGAGACGCCAAGGAAATGGTGCAAGGGCCCGAGATCCTTGAGTGAGAATGCCTGCTCCAAAGCTGAAACTAAGCACTTGAAGATCATCAGAGGAGGCGGTCAACACAATGTCATCCACATAGAGCAGAAGATATGCCGTGGCTGAGCCCTGTCTGTAGATAAACAGTGAGGTGTCTGATTTGGCCTCGACAAACCCCAATGCTCAGAGATGTGAAGCAATATTGCTGTACCACGCCCTTGGTGCCTGCTTAAGGCCATATAGAGACTTGCGGAGAAGGCAGACATGATTGGGATAAGATGGATCCATAAACCCTGATGGCTGAGCGCAGTAGACTGTCTCCTCAAGTAGGCCATGTGAGAAGGCATTGTTCACAACCAGCTGACGAATGGACCAACCACGAGAGATAGCCAATGAGAGAACCATTCGAATGGTGGCTGGCTTAACGACGGGGCTGAACGTCTCATCAAAGTCAACAACGGGGCGCTGTGTGAATCCACGAAGGACCCAACGAGCCTTGTAGCGGTCAAGGGAGCCGTCGGTGTTGAGTTTGTATTTGAAGATCCACTTTCCGGTTACCACATTGGCCCCAGCTGGTCGCGGTACAAGGTCCCACGTGCTGTTGGCACGGAGGGTCTTGAACTCCCGCTCCATGGTAGCCCGCCAATTAGGATTGGCGAGGGCTGAGGGCACGGACGTGGGCGGATGCGGGAGCGCCGAGACATGCAGTAGGAGGCGGTCCGGGGGCTTGATCTGCTTGCTAGCCTTGCGACGAGTGACCATAGGGTGGTCATTGGTCGTGACAGTAGCAGCCCCGCTGGCAGCAACCTTTGAGGAGGTTCGACAGGGGCAGCGGGAGCCGTAGAGGAGCAGCAGGCGGTGGAGGGGCCCCGCATGCAACAGCTGGCAGGGGCAGTGGGCAGAGTGCGTGGCACCGCTGGCAACGGCCTGCGAAGAAGATCCAGCAGGGGCAGCGGTGACCGTGGTGCATGACGAAGAGCCGCGGCGGTGGTAGACCATCAGAGGTATCGCGTGCGGTCGCCGGCCGTCCAGGAAAGCCCTGCTGGCAACCACCCGTGGAGCGGTACCAACAGGGGCAACGGGAGCTGAGTGTCCTGCAGAGTGGACACCACTGGCAACTACCTGAGGAGAGAGACTAGCAGGGGCAGTGGTGACCGTCGGGGCAGATGCGATCGTCGTCGGTGTAGGGGCGGCCAACGTGACCGCCGTCGGGGCAGGGGTAGCCGTCGACGTACCTGTAGAGGAAGATGAAGCGCGAACTCCTATGGGGAGAGGAGGACCGGCGCAGTTAGTGAGAAAGTCGAGATCGTCCGGGGAGGACGAGTTGGAGGTACTGGAGGTATACGGGATGGAGGACTCGTCAAAGGTGACGTGACGGGATATGATGATGCGGTTGGGCACACGATCCATACACCGGTACCCCTTGTGATTTGGGGAGTACCCAAGGAAGACACAAAGGGAGGAGCGCGGCGCGAGTTTGTGTGAGGCTGTGCTAGAGAGGTTAGGATAGCATGCGCAACCAAACACGCGAAGGTGGGGTGTATGGGGATGGGATCCGTGAAGGGCATAGAAAGGGGTAGGCTCAGTGAGAGTGGAAGAGGGGCGCCGATTTATTAGGTACGTGGCAGTGAGGAGAGCCTCCACCTAGAACGAGGAGGGAAGACTGGCCTAGAACAGAAGGGAGCGCGTCACATCATTGGTGGTACGGATGGCGAGCTCAGCCCTACCATTCTGGGGTGAGGTGTAAGGACAGGACATGCGAAAAATGACACCGTGAGTGAGAAAAAAGGAACGAGAAGAGGAGTTGTCAAACTCACGGCCGTTGTTAGTTTGGACACACTTGACAGTGGTACCGAACTGAGTACGGACGTAGGCAAACAAGTGAGAAATGGTGGGAAAGGTGTCGGATTTGACGCGAAGGGGAAAGGTCCACATGAAATGGGAGCGATCGTCAACAACTATGAGATATTATTTGTAACCTGAGACGCTAGCAACAGGGGACGTCCACAATTACAATGTATTAACTCAAAGTTGTGAGTGGCGCGGGAGGTGGAGGACTCAGAGGGAAGTCGAACATGTCGACCCAACTGACAGGCACGACAAAGATGGTCGGGCTTGGAAGTACTGCAAGGAATAGCAGATAAGCTAGCTAGATGAGAGAGAGTCGCATGACCAGGGTGGCCAAGGCGACGGTGCCAAAGCTCCGTTGTGGTGGCGGCGGTGACCAGTGCCTGCTAAGGTGGGGTGGAGGTGTGAAACGGGTAAAGGTCTCCGGAGCTATTGCACCTAGCAATTATGCTCCCGGTCCGAAGATCCTTGACAGAAAGACCAAATGGGTCAAACTCGACGGAGCATTGGTTATCAATTGTGAACTGACGAGCAGAAATCAGGTTCTTAATTATTTTAGGGGTGAGAAGCACATTCCGGAGAGCAAGATCTCTGTGGGTGGTGGGAAGAGTGAGGCTACCAACGGAGGTGACTGCCAGACATGTCCCGTCCCCAACAATGATGTTGGTTGGTGAGTGAAAGGAAGGTGGACGGGAAGAGGAGAGGGTACCGGCATGAGAAGTCATGTGTGAGGAAGCCCCGGAGTTCAGATACCACTCTGCACGGCCAGGAGTCATCGCAGGCGCAACAGTGGATACCGCGAGGAGTGCTATGGCCACCGGCGGTGCTGAGAGCTGCAGCTGCAACCTGCTTGGCACCGGGCCAGCAAGGCCAGGCGCAGCCTGCACCAACGAGGCTGAGGGGATTGTTGGGCTTTAGCCCCGTTTTGGGCTTTGCTAATGGAAAATGGGCCAGGCCCATTTCGGCCATATAGAGAGGAAGGGGCAGCGAGCTTCTCCTGGCTGGCTCTCAGCCTAGGGTTCCTTCGAACCCCTGTGAGTGCGGCGGCGATGACTTTGTCTCTCCGTCCGTTGCGGGCTCGTGGCGTGTGGGTGCGGTGGCCGGCTTCCTCGGGGTCGTGGCGCCATCAACCACCAATTTAAGTGCCCGCTCGCTCTCTCTCTCTCTCTCTCTCTCATGCTGAGGTTCAATACGCGGAGCCCCTTTATGTCCTTCAGAGACCAAGGTATACCTCCATTAAACGAGTTATCACCCAATAGAAGCTCCTCCAGCACTATGCACTTTGTGATACTAGTGGGTATTTGGCCAGACAACTGGTTTCCTGACAGGCTCAAAACGTTGAGGTGTGCCAAGCTGCCAACTTCAGAAGGAAGGGATCCAGACAAGGAATTGTATGATAAATTCAAGTATTGGGAAAGGGACGATATCTTTAGAATTTCCTTGGGAATGGAGCCATTGAGTTCATTACCTGATAGGTCAAGAACATCCAGACTTTTCAGCTCACCGAGACTCTCTGGGATTGGTCCTTCCAATTTGTTGTGCGGCATGAGCAGCGAAATCAACTTGTCGAGATTCCCGACGGATGATGGTATGAGGCCTGACAAACTGTTGCGGGCAAGATTTAGCTTAGTCAGGTTTGCCAGCTTTCCAATGCTCTCTGGAATCACTCCTGATATGGAACTATCCACAATCTGCAGTGTTTTCAAACCGACCAAATTGCCAATGTCATGTGGGATCCTTCCGGAGATCCCATTGGCACCCAAGTAAAGGTGATAGAGGGTCGTCGAGAGGTTCGCTATCGAAGAAGGAAGCTGCCCTGTGAAATTGTTGTGCATGAATGATAGGCCTTGTAGCTGGGTGCAGTTTGCCAATGAAGTGATGAAATCCCACCCGTGCCCCGTCTTCCCTGCTGCTTCAAGCCTATTTCCATCCAGGCTCAGGAGCTGCAGAGCCGGCAACCTCCTCCCCAAGTCATCGTATAACTTCGTATAATGTATGCTATACGAAGTTATTACGTAACTTTCTGAAACTGTTCCTCGATGACTGGGGTTAGGGACAGGCTCTTATGTGTTTGTCGTCTAAGCTTCGTATAGATAAACTGAATGAGCGCAATAACAAAAGCTAAGAAAAAGATTGCGCCAGTTGTTGCAATGGCTATTTTAAAAGTCTTTGACCTCCATTTGTTGTTCTTTCTCACAATAGGTGTTGAGCATGGATCCAAACGAAGCTGAGGTGGTCCACCACAGAGCTGATTGTTTCCAGCAACCAACAAGTAGGTTAAATTTCTAAAAATACCTTCTTCGGGCACTTCACCTTGCAAATCATTAAAAGACATATCCAGTTTTGACAAAGATGTCAAATTCTGCAGAACTGCTGGGATCTGCCCGGAAAAGTTGTTGAAAGACAAATATAACTCTTGAAGATTGTAAATGCTACCGAGGGCATCAGGGATACTACCAGACAGGTTGTTCATGCTGAGGTTCAATACGCGGAGCCCCTTTATGTCCTTCAGAGACCAAGGTATACCTCCATTAAACGAGTTATCACCCAATAGAAGCTCCTCCAGCACTATGCACTTTGTGATACTAGTGGGTATTTGGCCAGACAACTGGTTTCCTGACAGGCTCAAAACGTTGAGGTGTGCCAAGCTGCCAACTTCAGAAGGAAGGGATCCAGACAAGGAATTGTATGATAAATTCAAGTATTGGGAAAGGGACGATATCTTTAGAATTTCCTTGGGAATGGAGCCATTGAGTTCATTACCTGATAGGTCAAGAACATCCAGACTTTTCAGCTCACCGAGACTCTCTGGGA
This sequence comes from Raddia distichophylla, assembly GCA_005191435.1. Taxonomy (NCBI): domain Eukaryota; kingdom Viridiplantae; phylum Streptophyta; class Magnoliopsida; order Poales; family Poaceae; genus Raddia; species Raddia distichophylla. The sequence goes on from SPJY01014171.1 coordinate 45,794, forward strand.
TTGGTCCTTCCAATTTGTTGTGCGGCATGAGCAGCGAAATCAACTTGTCGAGATTCCCGACGGATGATGGTATGAGGCCTGACAAACTGTTGCGGGCAAGATTTAGCTTAGTCAGGTTTGCCAGCTTTCCAATGCTCTCTGGAATCACTCCTGATATGGAACTATCCACAATCTGCAGTGTTTTCAAACCGACCAAATTGCCAATGTCATGTGGGATCCTTCCGGAGATCCCATTGGCACCCAAGTAAAGGTGATAGAGGGTCGTCGAGAGGTTCGCTATCGAAGAAGGAAGCTGCCCTGTGAAATTGTTGTGCATGAATGATAGGCCTTGTAGCTGGGTGCAGTTTGCCAATGAAGTGATGAAATCCCACCCGTGCCCCGTCTTCCCTGCTGCTTCAAGCCTATTTCCATCCAGGCTCAGGAGCTGCAGAGCCGGCAACCTCCTCCCCAAGTCATCGTATAACTTCGTATAATGTATGCTATACGAAGTTATTACGTAACTTTCTGAAACTGTTCCTCGATGACTGGGGTTAGGGACAGGCTCTTATGTGTTTGTCGTCTAAGCTTCGTATAGATAAACTGAATGAGCGCAATAACAAAAGCTAAGAAAAAGATTGCGCCAGTTGTTGCAATGGCTATTTTAAAAGTCTTTGACCTCCATTTGTTGTTCTTTCTCACAATAGGTGTTGAGCATGGATCCAAACGAAGCTGAGGTGGTCCACCACAGAGCTGATTGTTTCCAGCAACCAACAAGTAGGTTAAATTTCTAAAAATACCTTCTTCGGGCACTTCACCTTGCAAATCATTAAAAGACATATCCAGTTTTGACAAAGATGTCAAATTCTGCAGAACTGCTGGGATCTGCCCGGAAAAGTTGTTGAAAGACAAATATAACTCTTGAAGATTGTAAATGCTACCGAGGGCATCAGGGATACTACCAGACAGGTTGTTCATGCTGAGGTTCAATACGCGGAGCCCCTTTATGTCCTTCAGAGACCAAGGTATACCTCCATTAAACGAGTTATCACCCAATAGAAGCTCCTCCAGCACTATGCACTTTGTGATACTAGTGGGTATTTGGCCAGACAACTGGTTTCCTGACAGGCTCAAAACGTTGAGGTGTGCCAAGCTGCCAACTTCAGAAGGAAGGGATCCAGACAAGGAATTGTATGATAAATTCAAGTATTGGGAAAGGGACGATATCTTTAGAATTTCCTTGGGAATGGAGCCATTGAGTTCATTACCTGATAGGTCAAGAACATCCAGACTTTTCAGCTCACCGAGACTCTCTGGGATTGGTCCTTCCAATTTGTTGTGCGGCATGAGCAGCGAAATCAACTTGTCGAGATTCCCGACGGATGATGGTATGAGGCCTGACAAACTGTTGCGGGCAAGATTTAGCTTAGTCAGGTTTGCCAGCTTTCCAATGCTCTCTGGAATCACTCCTGATATGGAACTATCCACAATCTGCAGTGTTTTCAAACCGACCAAATTGCCAATGTCATGTGGGATCCTTCCGGAGATCCCATTGGCACCCAAGTAAAGGTGATAGAGGGTCGTCGAGAGGTTCGCTATCGAAGAAGGAAGCTGCCCTGTGAAATTGTTGTGCATGAATGATAGGCCTTGTAGCTGGGTGCAGTTTGCCAATGAAGTGATGAAATCCCACCCGTGCCCCGTCTTCCCTGCTGCTTCAAGCCTATTTCCATCCAGGCTCAGGAGCTGCAGAGCCGGCAACCTCCTCCCCAAGTCATCGTATAACTTCGTATAATGTATGCTATACGAAGTTATTACGTAACTTTCTGAAACTGTTCCTCGATGACTGGGGTTAGGGACAGGCTCTTATGTGTTTGTCGTCTAAGCTTCGTATAGATAAACTGAATGAGCGCAATAACAAAAGCTAAGAAAAAGATTGCGCCAGTTGTTGCAATGGCTATTTTAAAAGTCTTTGACCTCCATTTGTTGTTCTTTCTCACAATAGGTGTTGAGCATGGATCCAAACGAAGCTGAGGTGGTCCACCACAGAGCTGATTGTTTCCAGCAACCAACAAGTAGGTTAAATTTCTAAAAATACCTTCTTCGGGCACTTCACCTTGCAAATCATTAAAAGACATATCCAGTTTTGACAAAGATGTCAAATTCTGCAGAACTGCTGGGATCTGCCCGGAAAAGTTGTTGAAAGACAAATATAACTCTTGAAGATTGTAAATGCTACCGAGGGCATCAGGGATACTACCAGACAGGTTGTTCATGCTGAGGTTCAATACGCGGAGCCCCTTTATGTCCTTCAGAGACCAAGGTATACCTCCATTAAACGAGTTATCACCCAATAGAAGCTCCTCCAGCACTATGCACTTTGTGATACTAGTGGGTATTTGGCCAGACAACTGGTTTCCTGACAGGCTCAAAACGTTGAGGTGTGCCAAGCTGCCAACTTCAGAAGGAAGGGATCCAGACAAGGAATTGTATGATAAATTCAAGTATTGGGAAAGGGACGATATCTTTAGAATTTCCTTGGGAATGGAGCCATTGAGTTCATTACCTGATAGGTCAAGAACATCCAGACTTTTCAGCTCACCGAGACTCTCTGGGATTGGTCCTTCCAATTTGTTGTGCGGCATGAGCAGCGAAATCAACTTGTCGAGATTCCCGACGGATGATGGTATGAGGCCTGACAAACTGTTGCGGGCAAGATTTAGCTTAGTCAGGTTTGCCAGCTTTCCAATGCTCTCTGGAATCACTCCTGATATGGAACTATCCACAATCTGCAGTGTTTTCAAACCGACCAAATTGCCAATGTCATGTGGGATCCTTCCGGAGATCCCATTGGCACCCAAGTAAAGGTGATAGAGGGTCGTCGAGAGGTTCGCTATCGAAGAAGGAAGCTGCCCTGTGAAATTGTTGTGCATGAATGATAGGCCTTGTAGCTGGGTGCAGTTTGCCAATGAAGTGATGAAATCCCACCCGTGCCCCGTCTTCCCTGCTGCTTCAAGCCTATTTCCATCCAGGCTCAGGAGCTGCAGAGCCGGCAACCTCCTCCCCAAGTCATCGTATAACTTCGTATAATGTATGCTATACGAAGTTATTACGTAACTTTCTGAAACTGTTCCTCGATGACTGGGGTTAGGGACAGGCTCTTATGTGTTTGTCGTCTAAGCTTCGTATAGATAAACTGAATGAGCGCAATAACAAAAGCTAAGAAAAAGATTGCGCCAGTTGTTGCAATGGCTATTTTAAAAGTCTTTGACCTCCATTTGTTGTTCTTTCTCACAATAGGTGTTGAGCATGGATCCAAACGAAGCTGAGGTGGTCCACCACAGAGCTGATTGTTTCCAGCAACCAACAAGTAGGTTAAATTTCTAAAAATACCTTCTTCGGGCACTTCACCTTGCAAATCATTAAAAGACATATCCAGTTTTGACAAAGATGTCAAATTCTGCAGAACTGCTGGGATCTGCCCGGAAAAGTTGTTGAAAGACAAATATAACTCTTGAAGATTGTAAATGCTACCGAGGGCATCAGGGATACTACCAGACAGGTTGTTCATGCTGAGGTTCAATACGCGGAGCCCCTTTATGTCCTTCAGAGACCAAGGTATACCTCCATTAAACGAGTTATCACCCAATAGAAGCTCCTCCAGCACTATGCACTTTGTGATACTAGTGGGTATTTGGCCAGACAACTGGTTTCCTGACAGGCTCAAAACGTTGAGGTGTGCCAAGCTGCCAACTTCAGAAGGAAGGGATCCAGACAAGGAATTGTATGATAAATTCAAGTATTGGGAAAGGGACGATATCTTTAGAATTTCCTTGGGAATGGAGCCATTGAGTTCATTACCTGATAGGTCAAGAACATCCAGACTTTTCAGCTCACCGAGACTCTCTGGGATTGGTCCTTCCAATTTGTTGTGCGGCATGAGCAGCGAAATCAACTTGTCGAGATTCCCGACGGATGATGGTATGAGGCCTGACAAACTGTTGCGGGCAAGATTTAGCTTAGTCAGGTTTGCCAGCTTTCCAATGCTCTCTGGAATCACTCCTGATATGGAACTATCCACAATCTGCAGTGTTTTCAAACCGACCAAATTGCCAATGTCATGAAGGATCCTTCCGGAGATCCCATTGGCACCCAAGTAAAGGTGATAGAGGGTCGTCGAGAGGTTCGCTATCGAAGAAGGAAGCTGCCCTGTGAAATTGTTGTGCATGAATGATAGGCCTTGTAGCTGGGTGCAGTTTGCCAATGAAGTGATGAAATCCCACCCGTGCCCCGTCTTCCCTGCTGCTTCAAGCCTATTTCCATCCAGGCTCAGGAGCTGCAGAGCCGGCAACCTCCTCCCCAAGTCATCGTATAACTTCGTATAATGTATGCTATACGAAGTTATTACGTAACTTTCTGAAACTGTTCCTCGATGACTGGGGTTAGGGACAGGCTCTTATGTGTTTGTCGTCTAAGCTTCGTATAGATAAACTGAATGAGCGCAATAACAAAAGCTAAGAAAAAGATTGCGCCAGTTGTTGCAATGGCTATTTTAAAAGTCTTTGACCTCCATTTGTTGTTCTTTCTCACAATAGGTGTTGAGCATGGATCCAAACGAAGCTGAGGTGGTCCACCACAGAGCTGATTGTTTCCAGCAACCAACAAGTAGGTTAAATTTCTAAAAATACCTTCTTCGGGCACTTCACCTTGCAAATCATTAAAAGACATATCCAGTTTTGACAAAGATGTCAAATTCTGCAGAACTGCTGGGATCTGCCCGGAAAAGTTGTTGAAAGACAAATATAACTCCTGAAGATTGTAGATGCTACCGAGGGCATCAGGGATACTACCAGACAGGTTGTTCATGCTGAGGTTCAATACGCGGAGCCCCTTTATGTCCTTCAGAGACCAAGGTATACCTCCATTAAACGAGTTATCACCCAATAGAAGCTCCTCCAGCACTATGCACTTTGTGATACTAGTGGGTATTTGGCCAGACAACTGGTTTCCTGACAGGCTCAAAACGTTGAGGTGTGCCAAGCTGCCAACTTCAGAAGGAAGGGATCCAGACAAGGAATTGTATGATAAATTCAAGTATTGGGAAAGGGACGATATCTTTAGAATTTCCTTGGGAATGGAGCCATTGAGTTCATTACCTGATAGGTCAAGAACATCCAGACTTTTCAGCTCACCGAGACTCTCTGGGATTGGTCCTTCCAATTTGTTGTGCGGCATGAGCAGCGAAATCAACTTGTCGAGATTCCCGACGGATGATGGTATGAGGCCTGACAAACTGTTGCGGGCAAGATTTAGCTTAGTCAGGTTTGCCAGCTTTCCAATGCTCTCTGGAATCACTCCTGATATGGAACTATCCACAATCTGCAGTGTTTTCAAACCGACCAAATTGCCAATGTCATGTGGGATCCTTCCGGAGATCCCATTGGCACCCAAGTAAAGGTGATAGAGGGTCGTCGAGAGGTTCGCTATCGAAGAAGGAAGCTGCCCTGTGAAATTGTTGTGCATGAATGATAGGCCTTGTAGCTGGGTGCAGTTTGCCAATGAAGTGATGAAATCCCACCCGTGCCCCGTCTTCCCTGCTGCTTCAAGCCTATTTCCATCCAGGCTCAGGAGCTGCAGAGCCGGCAACCTCCTCCCCAAGTCACGAGGCACAGAGCCACTGAAACCGTTCGCAGAGAGCTGCAGGCTTGTGAGGGCAGTGAGGTTGGAGATGGACGAAGGGATGGCGCCGCTGAAATGGTTGTTGAACAGTGCAAGAGACTGCATCCGAGGGAGCTTTTGGTGGATATCGGCGGGGATGCTTCCACTCAGCATGTTGTTCCCTACGTCGAGAGACGTCAGGGATGACAGGTTGTGCATGAACAGCGGCAGCACACCCTGCAGCTTGTTCTGGCAGAGGTCGAGGTACCAAAGCCTCGGAGTGTTGCGGCCGAACGCAGGAGGTATCTCGCCCTCGAGCTTGTTCATCCCGAGGTTGAGGTAGCTCAGGGACGTCAGGTTGGCCAGCGACGCCGGGATGCCTCCCGTGAAGCTGTTGTTGCCGAGCGAGACCCACTGGAGCAGTTGTAGCTTGTCGCCGAGATCGGCCGGTATGTGGCCGGTGAGCTTGTTGCCATCGAGGGCAAGGTTCTGCAAGCTGACGCAGGAGGTGAGGTTGGCCGGGAGCTCGCCGGAGAAGGTGTTGAGGTCGAGGTAGAGGGTCCGGAGGCGGCGGAGATGGCCCAGGCTCGCGGGGATGCCCCCGTGCAGCCAGTTGGAGCTGAGGTCGAGCTTGTGCAGGAAGGCGAGGTTGCCGACTGCCGGGGAGAGGGTCCCGGCGAGCCCAAGCGATGGCAGGCGCAGCGCCACCACTCGCCGGAGGCGCCCGCTGTGGCGGCTGCACGTCACTCCTCTCCAGCCGCACATCCCGGCCGCGCTGCCGTTCCAGGAGGCGAGCGCGTCGACACCGCCGCCGACCTGCGCCGCGGCCTTGAACGCGAGGAGCACGGCCGCGTCGTCGCCGCCGGCGAGCCGCGAGCCGGACGTGACGGAGGTGAGCAGCAGCAGCAGCAGCAGCAAGCTCGCGCAGCTCAGTAGCGTACTCATCATAGCTGCTGTTTGCTTCATTGCTTGGACGGTTGGTACGAACAATGGTACGCAGGCACGTGCATCAATGGGACGGACGGCGAGCAATGTGTTCATAAAAAGCCGGCGCTTGGCGGGAAGGAAGGCGCCGACTTGCTAGTGCGGTCTCCGCCCTCGCCCGGAGGCTGGAGGCGGAGTAATTCTCCAGGCACCTGTAGGTTGGGGGTTTTCTTTGGCACATAGCAGCTGATAGCAAGAGTAGAATGGCCGGCGGCGCCGGTCCTACCTCGTGCTACGCGATGCATGCATGCCACTGTGCCAGTGCCAGGGTGAACACGGCATGAGCCAATCAAACAAGTGGCGTGCTCGGTCTCGCCGCAGCCGGAGGCCCGGACCGAGCTCGCGCATCAGTCATCACTGCCTGTTGGACTGTGGATCGAGCACAGAGGTCCGATGGACCGGACGTCGTTTCCCGGTCGTTTAACGGTGGTGCTGGAAATTTTGGTCTGAAAAAGTCAATGCCTTTTTTTAACGGCGTTTTAAAAAAACCGTAAAAAAAATTATTTTAAGGACTCTGACAAAGCTATAAAAAAAGCTCTGCAAAGTATTACATTATCTGGTTTACACAAAAATAAAAAATATTTAATTTAAATTAAGCTGAAACAAATTCTCTTAGGTTATGTTCTTTTGTGCTGATCTGAACGGGTGAGCAGCTAAAATGACTGAATTTCAAAACCTTATAGAGGTAGTCTCGAGATTAGTATTCGTTTCGTTTGACTTGTTTTTTAAAGCGTTATGACCCACCTCTGAGACAGCGAAAAAGGACATAAAAAACTCAAAATATATGTCTTTTTCAAAATGTAGATAAGTCGTTAAGTTGTTAAGCTAAAAAGAACGTAAACTTAATTTCATTGAATTCATTTATGTTCACCATCACAAATAGATCAAAAAAAAAGAACTCAAGTAAAAAATGTCTTCAAATGATCATGTTATCTCTTATTAATGACTTTGCTTGGCTGCGTATATGAATTTGATTGGTTGTATGCATTTAAGTTTTTTGGAAAAAAAAACAATTTGACCAGATTTATCATTACAATAGTTTTTTTAAAAGGTCTTGCCATTGTCACATTTGGGCTTGCGAGTGCGGTTGATTGTACGCTCCTTACCCACGTTACTCTTTTTAGGCAAGGGAGACGAGGACTTGGATTACTGTCTTGGATACGAGCAGGTTTAGGAGCCTGACGTGTAAGACGGGTGTTAGGCGGGACTCTAATCGCTTGCTTGGTTGATTTGGGCACAACCTCGAGACCTGACACTTCTATTTTCGTATTTTGCTAAACTTTGGTAAGAGCAAATGTTGGTACTGTACTATTTTGTACTTTGAATAATAAATGAATGTCCTTCTTCATCTCTATGTATGAGATAATCTTGTTGATTGTAAATGATGTTGCGCTTGTAAGACATCTTTGGCTAGCGCAAAGGGCATTGATGGCGGACCCCAGAGTTAGGGGCCCACATGCTACATTCCTAAAATGATCTAAACATGTTACAGACTAAATAATTAGACATGATATAAATAAGTGCGTGTTGTTAATGAAAGGATGCTATAACTGCAGCGCCATGTAAATCTTCAGTCTGCTTCTGGAAAGTGGTCGCATATTGCTCAATCCGCGGTTTAAACTCTTCATTGTTGGTGCGCATCACTGCAGTCCGATGGTGACTTCTCTTTCTTTTTCACATTCCATCTTGACAAAATTGACAAACATTAGGTATGCATCTCTGATTGAGTGCATCTCCATTGCAGCATCTTGTATCGGCATTCGTTCTCTGTGTTGCTTCTTGGAGCAGGATATTCCAAGCTCGATGACAGAGATCAAGCACTTCTGAATCACACTTCTTGTGATGCTATCATAGGCATCTGCATGTTCCCATATTGTTGGATCAGCTATCTCCGAGATTCTATCAGGAAGAGCCGACTCTGAAAACTTGCGAAGATCCAACGAATCTCTGAACATATCATCAGTTGGGCTCCGCCCTGTAAATATCTCAAGCAGCAATATGCCCAAGCTATAGACATCACCGAAAGTTGAGATCGGAGAACCTTCTGCATACTCTACAATATTGTGCCGAAGTGCAGATTGATCAGCATGTCAAGAGCTAGTGATAATGAACAAATAATGAAAAAACCCAGCAATTTCTTACCTGGAGCAACATAACCGATGGACCCTCTTATTCCAATTGTGCTATTTGAATTCTTCAGGGTTTTGATTGGAAGAGCCTTAAGACTTAGGTGGCTCTGGCTTTGCCGGCAGCAACCTTTGCCCGCCTGGGCCCCCCTTTCGCTGCCTGCCCTGACCCCTGACATCGAGCTTCTCCGAGCTGGCTCTGCCGTCATCCTTGGGAACGGCGCTTCCGCCTCCTTCTGGGACGACCACTGGCTCTCCGGTTTCGCCCCACGATTGCTCGCACCTGGCCTCTTCAAGGCCTCCTCCAGGAAAAATAGATCTGTGCTTGAAGCGACCTCCAATTTCACTTGGATCAACGATCTGAGGCGTAACCTAACTCCTGAGCTGATCCCTGAGCTCGTTCTGCTCCTCCAGCGTGTGGCTACCTTGCAGCTTAACCCAGCCGAGCCCGATCACTTTCCTTGGCGGTTCACCACCAACCAGGTTTTCTCAGTGCGGTCGGCCTACCTGCTTCAATTCTCGGGACGGGTGCAACGACCAGCCCTGCATCAATCGTGGAAGTTGTGGGCACCTTCCAAGTGCAAATTCTTCCTCTGGACGCTACTTCACCGCCGAGTTTTCACTGCAGATGCCCTGCTACGTCGTCAGCTGCCGAACGACTACTTCTGCCCTCTCTGCAGGAGGAACCTTGAGACACCAGAGCACCTTTTCCTTCAGTGCACCTTTTCCCAGTAGGTCTGGTCCAGACTGGCTGCGCTGCTTAACGCTTCGCGTCTACACCCTCCGAGTTGGCTTCACGCGAACAGCTTAACCGATTGGTGGTCCTCAGACATACTCCAGGACGGGTCGGCTCCCCGAAGCGTGCTCTCCGTCTCCGCCGCCTTACTTTGGAGCATATGGCTCGAGCGAAACAACCAGATTTTCCAGACCACCGACAGCACCGTCGTTGTTTTTTTCAATCAGCTTTTGGACACCCTGCGCCTTTGGGAGGCTGTAGGCGCGCCTTTTGTAATTAGCTAGCGCTACTTCTCGGCCTACGGGGGGAGGGGCCGTTTTTTCTCCCCCCACCCTGTAACTTCCTTTCTACTTTTGAATACACGGCAGTCCTCCTGCCTTGCTTCAAAAAAAATGTCTTAAAATGATCATGTTATCTCTTATTAATGACTTTGGTTGGCTACGTATATGAATTTGATTGATTGTATGCATTTAAGTTTTTTTGAAAAAACCAATTTGACCAGGTTTATCATTAAAATAGTTTTTTTTTTAAAAAAAGGATATACCTCATTTTCCATTGCATCAACAAAGATATAGCGAAAACCATGTCTTCATCATTAAAATAAATTATAAAGTATTCTGGTTTATCACAACGGACAATTAATATGAAACGGATACTTTTTAGACCATAGACAAATATAACAAAATCGAGCAGAGCAGCCAACTACTGTTTACAGTTAATCTCCCGTGCTCACGATTTTTTTTCACGACAGGTGTGGACAAATCTTCGGTGAGCTTCCTAAAAGAAATCTTTCATCCGCGGAACAAATGAATGGTGCACTGGGAGCGAAGCAATATGGCAGAAGATCGGCGCAAGAATTTCGACGGGGAATTAATTTATGCATGTTGGGATCTTTGGATTGAGCAAAACAGAAGATTATCCCAGTGGTGAGGACCCGGATCAGATGATACAATTCGGGTTTGTATTGAAATAAAACATGAACAAAGATGAAACCGTCGATGATGTTGTCAATTTCTGTAGCGCAAAAAATAGATGGAGGGTGATAAGGGAGAATGGAGGTGTGATACCATAACATTGGTCGTCCCCTCCGGGATCCCCGTCCGGCTACACACGTGTAAAAGAGGATAGACGGGAGTGGTGGAGGTGACGGCGACATACATAATCGGTTAGACAACAAGTGGAGAGCGGTGGATCGGGGTCGGAGGAGGACAAGGGAAGTGAAAGGGAGTAATTCGATCCCATTTGTAATAGGGTTTTGATGCGGGAGAATAGTTGAATTTACATAGGTCTTGTTCGCAAATTTTTTTTGATTAAATCATGTTATTTTCAATAAAAAAAATTAAGCATTCACTTTTAATTTACAAATTTCACCTAATTTTGGGTAATCATGGGCCAGTGATTTTCGACGCCTACACCCTAGTGAACCCCGATCCTAGGTCGACACCATGCATGCAATTTGGGCTCGATCGAGCGCCTCTGCATATGACACCAACGACTAGGAGTGCAAGTGGGAGGCTTCGCGGGCACCCGCATGTCCGCTTGCTTCATTAGAAATACACTATGCCCTATAACCTTTAGTGTGTTTTTAATGAAGCAAGCAGACAAGTGGGCGCCCACAAAGCCTCCCACTTGCATCCCTACCAACGACGTGCGGCGTTTACATGTCTTGGCATTGTCACGTTTGGGCTCGCGAGTGTGGTTGATTGTACGCTCTTTGCCCACGTTACTCTTTTTAGATAAGGGAGATATTGACAACGAGGACTTGGATTACTGTTTTGAATACGAGCAGGTTTAGGAGCCTGACGTGTAAAATGGGTGTTAGGCGGGATTTTAGTCACTTGCCTGGTTGATTTAGGCAAAACCTGATACTTCTATTTTCGTATTTTGCTAAACATTGGTAAGAGTAAATTTTGGTATTGTATTATTTTGCCAGACAATTTATGTGAACCGAACCATTTTGTACTTTGAATAATAAACGAATGTCCTTCATCTCTATGTATGAGATAATCTTGCTGATTGTAAATGGTGTTGTGCTAGCAAGACATCTTTGGCTAGCGCAGAGGGCATCGATGGTGGACCCCAGAGTTAGGGGCCCACATGCTACATGCCTAAAATGATCTAAACATGTTACAGACTAAATAATTAGACATGATATAAATAAGTGCGTGTTGTTAATGAAAGGATGCTATAACTGCAGCGCCATGTAAATCTTCAGTCTGCTTCTGGAAAGTGGTCGCATATTGCTCAATCCGCGGTTTAAACTCTTCATTGTTGGTGCGCATCACTGCAGTCCGATGGTGACTTCTCTTTCTTTTTCACATTCCATCTTGACAAAATTGACAAACATTAGGTATGCATCTCTGATTGAGTGCATCTCCATTGCAGCATCTTGTATCGGCATTCGTTCTCTGTGTTGCTTCTTGGAGCAGGATATTCCAAGCTCGATGACAGAGATCAAGCACTTCTGAATCACACTTCTTGTGATGCTATCATAGGCATCTGCATGTTCCCATATTGTTGGATCAGCTATCTCCGAGATTCTATCAGGAAGAGCCGACTCTGAAAACTTGCGAAGATCCAACGAATCTCTGAACATATCATCAGTTGGGCTCCGCCCTGTAAATATCTCAAGCAGCAATATGCCCAAGCTATAGACATCACCGAAAGTTGAGATCGGAGAACCTTCAGCATACTCTACAATATTGTGCCGAAGTGCAGATTGATCAGCATGTCACATTTATGGAAGAGCTAGTGATAATGAACAAGTAACAAAAAAAACCCCAGCAATTTCTTACCTGGAGCAACATAACCGATGGACCCTCTTATTCCAATTGTGCTGTTTGAATTTTTCAGTGTTTTGATTGGACCTTCAGGAAGGATTCTTGATATGCCAAAATCTCCAACTTGTGCACTCATGTCTTCTGCAAGAAGGATGTTGCTTGGCTTCAGATCGCAATGAATGATTGGTGGCTGACATTGGTTGTGAAGATAGTCCAAGGCATCCATGATATCTACAACGATGTCTATTCTCTGAGCAAAGTTCAGAGTATTGTTTATATTGGGCATGCCAGATTTTGGATGAAGCCAACCATCCAAGCTACCATTGGGCATGAACTCAAAAACCAATGCCTTGAACTCTTGACCTTGGTTGTTGATACTTGAGCAACAAGTGATGATCTTTATGAGACAACGGTGACGCACCGTTCTAAGCGCTTCACATTCTGCCACAAAACTTCTAGTAGATCCAGACTGTTCAAGGTTAAACACCTTTACAGCAGCAACCGTTCCCTCATCATGGAGAGCACATTTATAGACCGTACCATATTCTCCTTTTCCAATCAAATTGTCATCTGAAAATCCATTGGTTCCATTTGCTAGTGCCTGGTAAGAAACTCTCTCGAACTGTTCCTTCATTACTGGGGTTAGGGACTGGCTCTTGTGTGTTTGTTGTCTGAGCTTCTTATAGACAAAGTGAATGAGTGCAATAACTAGAGCTAAGAACAAGATTGCACCGGTTATTGCCACGGCAATTCTAAGAGATTTTGACCACACCTTTTTCTTAGGCAAGGGGCATGGAGCTAAATGAAGCTGGGGTATTCCACCACAAAGCTCATTATTTCCAGCAATTGCCAAGGATGCTAAATTTCTAAAAACACCTTCTTCTGGTACTCCGCCTCGCAAATCATTGAAAGATATATCCAATTTTGACAACGCTTTCAAATCCTGCAGGACTTCTGGGATTGGACCAGACAAGTTGTTGTATGAAAGATACAGTTCCTGAAGATTGTGGATGCGGCCGAGGGTATCAGGGATCCTACCAGACAGCTTATTCATGCCGAGGTCAAGTACACGAAGCCCCTTGATGCCCTCCAGAGACTCGGGTATACTTCCTTGGAACGAGTTGTTATCCAAGAGAAGCACCTCTAGAACTATGCAATTTCTGATACTACTGGGAATCTGACCAGACAACATGTTTCCTGACAGGCTCAAACTGTTGAGGCTAGCCAAGCTGCCAACTTCAGAAGGAAGGGGTCCCGACAAGAAGTTGTGCGACAAATTCAAGTACCAGTTAAGGGATGTAAGCTCGAAGATTTCCCTAGGAATCGAGCCGTTGAGGTGATTACCTGACAGATCAAGAACATTCAGACTGCTCAGCTTACCGAGGCTCGCTGGGATTGGTCCTTCCAACCTGTTGCTCTGCACGAATAGCTTAATCAGCTTGGCGAGGTTCCCCATGGATGATGGTATAAGGCCTGAAAGGCTGTTGTTGTTCAGGTTTAGCTCAGTCAGGTTTCCCAGCTTCCCAATGCTCTCCGGGATCACTCCTGACATGGGAGTATCCACAACCTCCAGCACCTTCAGGCCGGCCAAATTGCCGATGTCTCGAGGGATGCTCCCGGAGACCCTAATGTCAGCGAAGGAGAGCTCACGGAGGGTCGTCGACGAGAGGTTCACCACTGAAGACGGGAGCTGCCCTGTGAAGTTGTTGGAGCCCAGATACAGGCGTCGCAGCTGGCTGCAGTTCGTCAGTGAAGCCATGAAATCCCACCCGTGCCCCGTCTCCCCCGGAGCTTCAAGCTCATTGGCACCCAGAAGCAGATCACGCAGAGCCCCCGTCCTGCCCAGATCAGGAGGCACCGAGCCGGTGAACCCGTTCATGCCGAGCTGCAGGCTCGCGAGGGCGGTGAGGTTGGAGATGGACGAAGGGATGGCGCCACTGAACCGGTTGTTGAACATGCCGAGGTACGATATGAGAGGGAGCCTCTCGTGGATGTCGGCAGGGAGGCTTCCACTGAGCATGTTGTTGCCTAGACCGAGCTTCTCCAAGGAAGAGAGGTTGTATTTGTTCATGAACAGCGGGAGCTCACCCTGCAGCTTGTTCTGGCAGACGTCGACGATCTGAAGGCGCGGGGAGTTGCTGCCGAACGCGGGGGGCATCTCGCCGGAGAAGCTGTTCATCCGGAGGTTGAGGCTGCGCAGGGCGGTGAGGTTGGCCAGCGACGCCGGGATGGCGCCCGTGAAGCTGTTGTTGTCCAGGTGGAGCAGCTGGAGCCGTGCCATGGCGTCGCCGAGATCCGCCGGCACGTGCCCGGTGAGACCGTAGTTGCTGCCGAGGTCGAGGCTTGTCAGGCCGACGCAGGAGGTCAGGTTGGCCGGCAGCTCGCCGGAGAAGGTGTTGAAGCTGAGGTCAAGGTCCCGGAGGCGGCGCAGACGGCCGATGCTCGCCGGGATGCCGCCGTGCAGCCAGTTGAGGCTGAGGTTGAGCGCCCGCAGGAAGGAGAGGTTGCCGACGGCCGGGGAGAGCGTCCCGGCGAGCCCGAGGGAGGGCAGGCTCAGCGCCACCACCCGCCGGTGGCGGCCGCACGTCACTCCTTCCCAGCCGCACGGCCCGCCGCTGGCGTTCCACGAGGCGAGCACGTCACGGCCGCCGCCGCCGACCGCCGCGGCCTTGAAGGCGAGCAGCGCCGCCGCGTCGCCGTCGTCGCCGGCGCCGGCGAGACGGGCGAGTGCCGAACCGGACGCGGTCGCGGACATCATCAGCAGCAGCAGCAAGCTCGCTAGACGCATCGTTGTCGCTTGCCAGGTCCGATGTTTCGGCGCGTACTAGATAGTGTGGCACTGTGGCTACGTACCGATCGGCATTAAGGCTGCTCAATATATTGATGCATGGTGTGGCGCGAAGAGGCCTATTCGCGTGGGCAGTGTTGACTTGGTAAAGTCGGTCTCCGCCGTCGCGTGGCTGGCAGTGCCGTCCCTCTCGGGCCTCGGCTCTCGCCTGCGAGTGGGACCAACTTGTCGAGTAGAGAGACCGATGCAGAAGGTGGTCACCGGACTACCGGACCAGAAGGTCGCCACAGCAAACGCCTGCGAAGTGGAAGTTTGTCCACGAGGTTTCGCAATCGGTGACATTGTCCACTTGTCCTCGAAATACGAGTTACGACAATTTGCCAATTTGGTACTACAATGGTTTTTTTTTCCTTTTTGCACAGTTGTTTGAATCAACTTGAAAGTCTTAGTAGATAATCTGGAAGGTTGAATTTTTTTTAAACCAGTGGCAGTTGCTTCGCCAATCTATCTATTATATAATTAAAGGAGGGGAAAAATGAGCCACCACATTCGTCCACATCACCCAAATTATCTCAGCCGTCGGATCAATGGTGGGACCAGATTATAACGGCTCAGATTAAATCTACCTAATATAGGATAATCTATCTACTATTAAGGGCCTATGTCCACGTCACCAAAATTATCTCAGCCGTCAGATCAATGGTGGGACCATATTATAACGATCTAGATTAATCTATCTATTTGTCTACTATATACTACATATGATTTAGGATAAGAAAAGATCAAACATGATTTATCGGTGGCCCGAGATAGCTAGGGTTTTCATCGGAAGCGGCGAGATGAGCTCGGCGATCCGCTGTTTCCATGGTGATCAGACCAACGACTAGACGAGAGGGTTTATTTGGAAGAAAAAGGCAACCATGATACCTTCTCGCCGTATATATGCCCCACGTTATCACTGCAGACCCCAAAATTTACAAGTTCAAACCATGGGGCTTCCAAGGTACATGAATATGCTCTCGATCATGAATTATGATGGAACTCACATCTAATATATGAATGTCATAGATCATATCTTGATTAGACTTAGATACGTTGCTTTTACTTCCAAATCAGTTAAGACTTGTATGAGACCTGTTGAAACTTGATGAAACTTGCATTAAAACTGATGAAACTTGACAGTTCGGCAAGTTTAACGAATATGAAATCCAAGTTTCAGTAGGCGAAACCCAAGTTTCACCAGATAAGTTTGAGGAGTTATATGGCAACTTATATCAGATTTAGAGTTTATCTCTAATATATTATATCAACTTTAGTATTTAATATGAATTTCTAAATTTTCTTTTAATCTAAGCCGCATAGATCTTTATTTTTTTCTTTGATTAATCTATCCCTTTATGATTTGGTCCCACAGTTGATTGAACGGATAAAATAACCATATTATATCATATTCAGTATTTAATCCAAATTTGTAATATTCTTCTTTTAATCTAAGCCGTTATAATCCGGCCCCACAAAATCAACGGCATAGATCTTTTTTCTTGATTTATGTGAGAATTTCTTTGATTGATCTTGGCTATATTATATCATCTTTACTATTTAATCCGAATTTCTAATATTCTTCTTTTAATCTAAGCCGTTATAATCTGGCCCCACAAAATCAACGGCATAGATCTTTTATTTTTTTTCTTGATTTATGTGAGAATTTTTTTTGATTGATATTGACCGTTATAATTTGGTCCCACCGTTGATGGAACGGCTGAAATAATTTGGATGATGTGGACGAACGTGGTGCTTCTTTTTCCCCTCCTTTATATATACTAGCAAGCATGCACGTGCAAAGCACGTTGGAGCAATGCTGATATCAACAATTTGTAAAAAAAAAAGGTAACATGTAGGACACGTGCATTTTTTCTATTTGTCTATATCTATATGGAGCAGGTGTAGGAGCATTCCTTATTGCATTGGTTGTCTCATTCGGTTGATATTGACGTGGCTCATCTCATGAAACATTTGAACAAGTAAAATTAAATAACAGATAATCAAGATATAGATATAGATTAATTAACGGGTGCAATAACATGCAAATAATTGTTTTTTATTAACGGATCAATTCTGTAATGGATGTACGCATAAATACGCCTGACACTTACTCATTTAATTAAAAGTAGCTATGTGTTCTCTAGATGGGCCGGTCATGTTGTAAATTGTAATTATATATGTGCATTACAATTGTTATTTACCACGCTGCAAGCTTAATTAACAGGTTGTATACGTTCGCAAGCATTGACATGGAGGGGAGGATACTGGAGCGTATTCTTAAGAGAGCGTATTCGTAATACTCCTACTTCTATACAGAGTCCTGAATTTATTCCACCGTCCGGCCCTGGCAGATGTTTCGTATATATGAGTATGTATGATTGGGGCGTACGTGCCTGCCCCCGCCCTATTTATAGTGTTACTGTGCTAGTCTGTTAGTTCTAGTTTAGAAAGAATTAGGAAAAATTATTACGAAGATTTATAATGGGAGAATAAAAATTAATCCCGTGTATATATGGGCAAGAGTCCATGGTCTCTACGGGTGCTAGTTTGTTAGTTCTAGTCTAGGAAGAATTAGAAAAAATTAGGAAGATTTATTATGGGAGAATAAAAATTAATCCCATTTATATGTATATATGGGCAAGAGTTCGTGGTCTATACGTATCGAGTTATGGGTAAGAGTTTGTGGTCTATGCGTATCGAGGCAAGAGTTTGTAATCTATACTTGATAGCAAACTTCTGTAAAATTATGTCTGTTGGATGATGGATTAAGGAAATAGACGGATGTGATTTGTAGTTGGATCTAGGCCAACTACTCAATTATAGAGTAGTTTAGATAATAGAAGTTATAGTAGATAATCTGAAAGGTTGAATTTTTTTAAAACCAATGGCAGTTGCTCTGCCAATTCATTTAAAGAGAATAAAAGGTCTAATTGCATGCAGAAAAAAAAGTCCATATAAGAGCATTAGGGCATCTTCAATATTGGCTTTATATATTTGTTGTAGCTAGCCCTATGATAGTATAATCGTACAAATGGGTTTGTGAATAGTTATGAGTAGAAATATGGTTATGAGTAGTGAAAATAGGTTTAGGAGTAAAATATAAGGGAAAATGTAGGGATGGAAAGAATAAGGGGATCGAGGAATAGTAAATTGTGGGACATGTGGTTTGTGGTTGTGAGTAGGAGATAAATAGTTGGTGAATAGTGAAATAGGGTTAAAAAAACAGGGTAGTAAATATGATTTTGGATTAATTGCACACATGTCATGCAATTTTCTAACTGAATAATTGCATGGTTTCAAACCATTGTCACAAGGAGATATTCGATATGTTTTCTGAGATTTTTCCTACAACTTTTGGGGTATGAAAATATCTAACTTCAATTACCATGTGTTCAATAACGTAGACAAAATCGAATGTCACACCAGCAAAACCACCAAAGGCTGGTATTGACGCGGTATTGATCAGGAAGGGTGTCAAATAATGGTTTGTATATATACTTCGTATAATGTATGCTGGTGTTGAATAACATACTTTTGACAGCTGATTGGTGTAACGTAGACTCGCTCCGTTATGAAAATGGTTTCAAAAGTAACACCGAGCATCGTATGCAAAGATTAAAGTCTTTTTACTATAATGGAATCGCAGCTGCAGTCGAAAGGGACGGGACTAGGGGGCAGGCATGTCGCGACTTGCGACAGATTAACGAATGGTAATTTGTACGGGCGTCCCTATTTTCTACGGACGAATAACGAATGTATGGTAGTGACGTGGCGTGAAGACTTTACCCTTTGCAAAAATGTCTTGTCGATCCCATTTTAGATAGGCAGCGGCATCAGTACATCATCAGTAGGACATACGTAAAGAACTGGCGATGATCTCCCCTTCGCATCCTCGTTGATACTTGATTGGCCTACAGATTGAACAAGGGGAAAGGTGGCGAGTAATTTTAGAAATGTCGAATGGTCGAGACAGAAAATTCAGCAGGACTCCATCATTTATATGCCCATTGGCTTCCTTTTTTAAGCCAAAGTCAAAGTTGCCAAACTAGTGGCATCATCGGTAACTCGGTGAGTTAGAACACGACACCAAATTATAACAAAATAAATAATATTTATATAACTTTTTTGAATAAGACAAATAGTCAAAGGCATGTCCAAAAGTCAACGGCGACTTCTTTTTGTGACCGGAGCTATCTGATTGAACCCATACCCCAGCATAAACTCGTATCTTGGTGTGCCAATCATAGAAGCATAAACTTGGGAGCATCATATAACCAATGCTTCTTCTTTGACTGGAGATTGCTTGCGCCACATATTGTCGTCGCATGCAAAACGCCCTCTATTAGTATCACAAGAGCAGAATGTGCCAACCAATAAATCATGTACATGGAATGATCTTGATAGTGGATCCAATTTTCCATCCTTATGATACTTAGTAACTGATATGATCGAATGAGTAATGAGAGTAATATATAACATGAACACAGAACACATAAAGTTTGTATTGAAGATTGTTAAGCGAGCCAGTAGTCCTGATTCCTGAGGTATGCATCTCCACGACTACATCTCTGATCAGCATCCTCTCTCTCGGCTGTTGCTTTGAGCAGGGTACTCCAAGCCAATTACTGAAACCAAATACTCCTCACTTAGTCACTTCTGCTTCTCACCACGCTTGCGAATAATTTTTTATTTTTAACCCTTTTAAAATAGATATTTTATTTTTAACCCCGGGTCAAAAGTTTTTTCAAATCTAACCCTTTTGGCCCCTGATTCCTGAGGTATGCATCTCCACGACTACAGCTCTGATCAGCATCCTCTCTCTCGGCTGCTGCTTTGAGCAGGATACTCCAAGCCAATTACTGAAACCAAACACTCCTCACTTCTGCTTCTCACCACGCTTGCATAGGCAGTATCCATATCCTGTATTCCTTCATGCAGCCAAATTGTTGGATCAACTACTTCGATGGCTGTGTTGGGAAGATCAGCCTCTGCAAATGCTGCTCTAAGGAATCTTTGAACATATCATCGGTAGGACCCCTTCCAGTAAACAGCCCAAGAATCGATACAGCACAGCTTTCCCCGGCCCATACTCTACAGTTATTCATATTCCAGACATTATTTGGCCAGTACAATCTAATGTATTCATGAAAATGTATGCAGGGCCCAGCACCCTCTTTTAGAGTAATTTGCTGATGAACTATTTATGAACATGGAATAGTCTTGATGATGAATCCAATTTAAGATTCTTCTCTGTCATCCTTGGAGATTGATCTTCTTTGGTAGGCTCATTTTCCTTCATATGTATTGCTTTCACCAATATCCTGGTTCTTGGTTCTGGAATCATCCCTCTTGACTTCATTGTTGTGTAATATTGCAAAGCCTCACCCAGCTTCCCTTGGGAATGAAGTCCATGAACCATAATTGTAAATGATCGTTGATCGGGACCTGATCCATTCCTCTCCATCACATCCCATACTTGCTGCACCCCCTTCTCATATTTCCAACTGACATAAAGGTTCAATATCAAGTTAAACGTGTCAGAATCCAATTTGCAACCTGATTTCTCCATCCTCTGCATTAAAGTAATAACATCCTTTGGTTTCTCGGCTGTCTTCAAAATGTACGAAAAGGTCCTATTGTTTGGGGAGCAGCCCTTCTCCTCCATATCATCCATTAGCTCATTAACTTTCTCCATCCGCTTTATCTTACATAAGTGTTTTATTAAAGTGTTGTAGGTAGCCACATCTGCTTCACAACCACGGTTATTCATCTCACCAAAAATCTCTAGCGCTTCTCGAATCTTTTTCTTGAAGCACAATTGGTCAATGATGCAGTTGCAAATTGCCACATCAGGATTGATCCCTTCATCATACATGTTGGTAAACAGTTTTATCGCAGCACTGAGTTTGCCAGCTTTGGTTAGTGAATTTATGAACGTACCATAGGTGAACACGTCGGGTTTAAGCTTAGATTCCATGATCTCATTCCAAACTCTTTTAGCATCTTTTAGGCTTCCCTTGACGCACCAACCATTAAGAATGATGTTCCAGCTCTTTATGACCGGAGGGAGTTCATCTTTCTTTTGGAGAAAGAGGGCCTCCGCCTCCTCGACATGCTTGTACCGACAAAGCGACATCAGAAGTATCTGAAACCCAACCAAGTCGAGCTCAAATCCATAATCCTCTCTCTTGTAGAAGATCTCTATCGCCTCCTGAACCTTGTGTGCACCTGCATACCGATTCAACATGACAGCAAACATCCTGTTTGTTACCACTGATCCACGGCGCTCCTCAGGAATCTCATCGAATAGCTGCCTCATGAACCTGACCTTCTTCATCCTCCCAAGAATGTCAAGCATCTCTGTGTAAGCCCTTGAATCATGGGCATACCCAGGCAGCCCAGCAGCCCAGTTGAAGAACGACAGCGCGGCCTGCCAATTGGACCGCTGCTTCTGGAGAACCTGCAGGACGACATCCTCATCCATCTCACCTGCAAACTGACAGAGTGCTTCACCGAGGTCAGTGTCGCCAACACTAGACTTAAGAATTTTCAACACTTCGCTGATGGTGACGCGGACATCCTTGGAACCCTCTGAAGCGGAGGTATGGCAATACCTAAGTGACCCAAGAACATATCCACTCGGAGGAACACTCTGGTGCAAATTCAGAAGCCAGCCTGCACAACGCATCTCCCCTGAGAAATTGCGTCGAACAGTTGGTGGGCATGATCCCAGGGCGCCGAGCCTTCCAAGAACTGCATGCGAACGCAATACCCAATGTTAGTCGAATTTGCCCCTGATCACAGATCGCAGGAAGGAAATATTGGCATCCTAGAAGTAGGTGCCGAATCGGACGGAGCTGAGAGCCACTGTTTGAGGCGGGCATACTGGAGATTGGAGAAAGAAGGAACCGCACCACACCATGGGCTCATTGGAGGCGCGAAGAAGATGAAGAAGAAGAGCGGACTGAAGAATGATCCTTACCGAAAATGTGCTTCTTGGACCTGATGGCGGCAGCGATGACCGCGCACGCCGGCGACGGCGGCATCGTGCCGGAGGAGACCGCGAGGGAATAGGCTAGCTTACAAAACCGGACCGGAAAAATCGGAAAAGGTTAGCCGGTTCAGTTCGCTTCTGGACCGTCGCCGGGGTATAGTGAACCAGCCGGGTGGGGGTGGACGGCGGCGCCGGCGCCGGCGTAGGGGGAGGAGGGAGCACGGTGGCGCGGCGTGGGGAGACGGGGGAGGGCGGGAGCGCCGCTTTGGGGGAGGCGTGACAGCGGTGTGGCTATGGAGGAGGAGGGGCACGGCCGCAAGGTGTCGGGAGAGAGGAAGTACGTCGGAGGAGGAGGAAAGGGGGGCACGGCCACGGCGGCGGCGGCGGCCGCCGGCGGCGTTCGGACAGGGGCTCGGGGGGAAATGAATACAGAAAGGCTTGGGGCAATGAGTATATGGTAGTGAGGCTGTGTTCGCCCATGAAAAAGCTAAAATGAGCCCATACAAACACGAAATGCGGCCCATAAGTGGGAGAAGTGTAAGGCCGAATTTTTTTTTCTACATTATTTTTTGTTGGTTATTGCAAAAGTATGAAACTATTACATGTTATATAAGGCTGGTATTAATTAGAATATCGTTTTCACCGAATTAAATAAGAGAGGTGGGTCATATATTCTGCCGAACGTCGTTCTTGCTAAGGTATTGTGTCTTTTTTCAACCTACTCAAATCCAAATTATTGGGCAGGTTCTGACCAAGGAGCACGAAGGTTTCCCTCTCGTATAACTTCGTATAACCACCCCCCACAACAAAAAAACCCTATCCCGTTAGGGGACAAATTAGATATTTACCATATCGATCCTTAAATGGATCCCACATTAGCTCCAATACGCTTGTAGTATGCACAAAATGTTGTAAAAGTCAAAAAGAAAATATGCATAAATTTTATCCAGATAAGATAGGGATCTCAGATCGTTAACCATAAAACCATAGT
The DNA here is from genome assembly GCA_005191435.1 of Raddia distichophylla. Taxonomy (NCBI): domain Eukaryota; kingdom Viridiplantae; phylum Streptophyta; class Magnoliopsida; order Poales; family Poaceae; genus Raddia; species Raddia distichophylla. The sequence continues at coordinate 68,866 of SPJY01014171.1, forward strand.
AAGCTTTATTGAGGTGAGCGAATGGGAGAAGCCCACGCTAAAAGTTTAAGCGAATAAATACATAGTCTTGCTTTCTATTCAAGGAAACTGAAGTTTCAACATAGGAAGAGTGAATCGATCATGCAATTTGTAACCGAAACATAAACATATTTAAACATTAGTAAGCATATGGATAGTCTAAATCTATTATATGATTAAAACAGAAGCCAACATATTAATCATATAAATTCCCACATGATTTAGGTTATAATGGCTTAGATTTAAACAATAAATATAATAAATTCAAAAGTAGAAATAATAGAAATAAAAGCTCATGTCCAGGGTTCCTAGAACCGTTTGAGTCCTCCGGCCGGCCATTGCACGGAGCAGGTTAACCACGGTTAACCGGCGGTTTTTCGTGTTTTGCTAATCAATTTTTTTAAAAAAATTTGTTAAATCTTGGGCCGGTTAGCCGACGATTTTGGGAGGGTAGCCGCGGCTTGGGCCGGCTAACCTCGGTTTGCTGAAAATTGACACGTACAAATGGGAAAATGCATGATAAAAATGTTAAAAGACAGAAAAATTGATTAAAACTTTGGCAGGATCTTTGCTATATTTTATGCACAAACACATAACCATATAACAGATTACATACATACATCATAGACTCATAGTATTATACGCCATAATTCATAAATGTGCCTGCACAGCATCACAAGTTCACAAATCACAACCATACATTGATAAATGCCTTGCATCACAAGTACACAACCATACCATACATCGATAAATAATGACCTGCATCTCTAGAAGTTCCATCAATTCATGATTCCATATCTCCAGATTGATGTGAAACAGCACATCACATTATCACGTGAAATGATGAAAGATGTATTAGTTGAAAAAATTAGTAATATGCAATGAATTAAAGTAGGCGAAGTGTCAAGTCCCGAGTCAAAAAATTACCACGTAGGTAGTATCATTCTATAATACAATGCGCTAGCATTGCAACGTTGCTGTGACACGTGTCCGCCCTGCACAGTGCCAGCCGTCGGATCGCGCCCGTCCGCTTAATCCGGCCGTCCATTTAAAGATTATATATAAAAGCATTTTTTCTGTGGGAACCTCAACAGCGTGGGCGGCTTGTCCTACTAGTTAACAGCGCAAGATTCCAATGCTTGGTCTTGGGTTCGAATCCCATCTCCACCTACTTTTACAGCCTTTTCTCCCATACTCATTCCCACCTCTCCTCTCTTATTTACATGCCTTTCCTACCTCCCACCATCACAAAGCAAGTGTAGCTTAGTTGGCCAGCACCGTGCGCTCGCCGCGCCGCGCCTTGCCAGATTTTTGCCCGATTACCGCAACTGCCGCGTGGCGCTTGCATGCACGGCCACGTCATCTCGCACATAAAATAGATAAGAAAATTAATTTTTAAAAAGGAAAAACTAAAAGATTTTTTTTTTGCATTTAGGTACTACAGTTGTTGAATTCAAAAAAATAAATAAGAAAATGCTAAAAATAGGTTAGGAAAAAGTAAAAAAATTACATTTAAGTACTAGAGTTGTTGAATTCAATAAAATAAATAAAAAAATAATATTAAAAAAGGAAAAAAAATTAAAAGAATTATTTTTTGCAGAACTTTAAAAGAAATAAACCTTGCAATTCGATGTCACCATACAAAACCCAACAAAAATGTAAAAACAAATATGCAAAGTGCAAAAAAAAACAAGGTGAAATTAATACAAAGATTTTACAAAAAAAAAACTTGCGAAACTCTAAAACCTAAAAAAAATTTAAAAGATGCAATCCAACGCCACCGTAAAAAACCAAACAAAAATGTAAAAAATAAAGGCTAAGAAGATGCAAAATACAAAAAAAAAACCATGGTGACATTAATTACTTCCTCCGTTCCAAAATATAAGGCGTATGTTGACCGGAGGAAAGTCAAACTTAGTAAATTTTGACCATAAATAAATCAAGTAATATGCATCGTTAGTATATTAAAGTTGTACCAAATTGTTCATAATTCAAAGTGCTTTTTGATACAATATTATATTATAACAATTCATAATATATAATAAAGGAATCTAACGGTCAAACTCTATCTTTAAAGACTTTTGGGGAGTTAAAATACATCTTATATTTTGGAACGGAGGGAGTAACAAATTTAGAAAGGGGTATTCTTTGAGAACTGTGCAAGGCTATAAAAAAGCAAGTGAATTCAATTCCTCACCTCGCCCTCACCTTGCTGCTGCGTTCCGATTTTTTTTTTGGTACGGCGCGCCGCGGGCGCGCATACCATTCTAGTACATAACATATATTGTAATGTACGTTGTAGCCACGTAAGTAGTATACATACATGTGCAGTTGGGAAGCGGGGGCGGTCCAACGCCCGTCGGACCGCGCAGCTCGCCCGACGCCCGCGCTGGCCGCCAGCGTTAGATCTTGAGCAAACATTTGTTATTTTTGTTTCGCCATGTAAAAAAATTTAAAAAATCAAAAAAAATCATAAATATTCTCTAATCAATGTCAGGTACCACATATTTTTTATATTGATATAAAAAATTTATAAATATAGGTTATTCTTTAAAAAAACGTTTATTAAAATGAATATTGGTCATGCTGATCCGAATAAAAAATATGTGGTACCTGACATTGATTAGATAATATTTGTGATTTTTTTTGTCACATAATAAGTATATAGTAATCAAATTATTCATATCTGCACGTTTAGCCACGTAGGTAGTATACATGTGCAGTTGAGGGGTCAATCAAGATTTTTTAAAAACATAAAATTAAAATTCGGGTAAAGTTCATTTGAGGCTTCCGGCGAGTGGACGACCTCGGCCAACGCCGCCACCGTCGTTCGGCGGCGCACGCTGCTCTCGCCGCCGCCGGACGATTTTCCGATTTGGCTTCCCTTGCCATCCTACTCCTCCCTGCGCGACGCCGATGCCCCGGCCTCCGTCTCCGGCATGCATATGCATGAGTAGAGAGGAGCAGCTCAAGCTTTCAAAAGCAGTTGCAGAGTGCCAGAGTGTAGCCGGTCACCCACTCTCCCGCCAAATCCTCTTCACCCGAACGGAGGCAGCTTCGTTCCCATATAACTCGGTGCGCGCCAAGAAGCCTTCCGACCATGGCGCTCCCGTTCCCCTCCATCGCCGGCCTCCTCGCGCGCCACCCGCTGCTCCTCTACTCCGCCGCGTGGACGGCGGTCGCCACCGTGGCTGTCGCCGTCGCGGCGTTCGCGCCGGAGCTCGCGTTCATCTGGGCGGTCGCGCCCGGCGCGCCGCTCTCCGGTGCGTGCCCTGGCGGCGGCGGCGGCGCCACCGTCATCGGCGTGCCGCTTGACGGGCCGCCGTGGGACGCCATCTGCGTGCCGGCCGGCCTGTTCGGGCGGACCGGGCCCGACGTGATCGTCCCGGTCGTGTTCGCCGTTGTGGTGGTCACCTGCGCCGTCGGGTTCACGACCGCGGTTGGGGTGTGGGAGGATGACGATGGCGACGACTGGCACGACGAGGCTGAATTAGTACAAGTGTAGGCAGCAATGCTTGCGCTGTATATATGGATCTTAGTTTTCAGTTTTTGATCTTTTCAGCTACAAGAAAGCAGAGACAAATATTTCTGAATGCTCAGAAAATGTTTCTGAATGTTTGAACTTGTAACATCTGGTGGTTTGAGTAAGAGGTGAAAGAATCAAAATAGTCTCAGCAAAGTGAATTTCGAAGTAGGATGCAATGGATTCGGACCGTCTGAGTTCGGCATGGAACGAAGTCACCTGCAGTCATCCTTTGATCGCCAATCCAACAGCTGCTGGCATGCTGCTGCTTCCACCACGAGCTTGCGCTAACTGGGCCGGCCCAACTACTGCTGCTACCGCTAAAATGGAGGGAAAACGAGAGAGCAGTAGAGAGTGGAGGGAAACTTTACAGCTATTGGCCAAAGGAGGATAGAAGTAGGCGATGGAGAGCTCCATGGATCCGGATCAAGCAGTTCCATGGAACAAACAAGGTAAAAAAAATTATATTCAGTAAGCATAGTTAAATTGGGGTCTGTGGTTTGGCATCTGAGATTCCGATCGTCTAACTTCAGGGGAAAATGAACACAACTAGAGATTTCTTTGTGTTCGTAAATGTTCCTTGTTTTTTCATGAACAGAACTAGAGATTTTTTTTATCACCCTCTAGATTATCACGTAGATTCACATACTTTTTTGTAAGTTGATATGTAGTTTAGCATGAAGAATTCTTTTTTAAATTATATTAGAAAATAAAAGAATCTCCCTATAGCTTAGCACTAGTGTGGTACCAAATTGGATACCTCTGTAACACCCCAGTTCCTCGGAAACCCAGAATGTTACTAACTCTCCAAAATCTATAAAATTTCGACAGCATCTCCTTTGTTTATATGGACATCCAAGACAGACAATTTGTAACCAAAGAATAAATAACCATTTTCCAACAGCCACTAACCATAAAAGAAGCTACAACAAAAAAAAACTATAACTTCCAAATATACAAGACATTCAACTACTTAGTAAATTTCATAATTTCACTAATTACGAGGTGAGAGGTAGTGAGTGCTCAAGTCCAGGTTCTATTTTTCCATCCCCATGCATGAATGACGTCACCTGTACCTAAAAACCAAATAAAAGCAAGAGTGAGCATTCAACAATACTCAGCAAAGTATAAGTATAAATGACTAAGGAATACAAATACGAGAACCAGAAGATCCCTTCCATAAGTTCATTCTCTTCACACTAGAAACAAAAACAATCGTCAATTCAAATACTCCAAACAAATCACTTCTCGTGCAATGCAATGCACATGCGTATGTCTCCTCCAGAGCACTCCGAGCTAGCCACTTTTGACTTTCTCACCGACCGAAACGGACTAGTCAAAAGTGACTTTCTCACCGATCCAGCTCATATGCAGTATGATGCAATAATGCAATGGCTCCTTTATCATACAACTCTCACACATCTCCGACATATAGTAATAAATATCACAATCACTTAAGTTTGGAACACATAGCTAATAGGAACACCCACAAGCCAATCACATCAATACGTTATAAGTTTAACATATACTTGCCTTTAGCCATGAGAATTGAGATGCTTAGATAACATCGATCCCGCACCAACACCTACATCACAAAATAATGATTTTCAATACATCGGTGCTTACGACGGCAACACATATAAACTACACCGTACCGACGATCCCCCTCCTCCAAACTAACGCTTCTAGAATCACCACAACCCTAAAAATTGGGAAAGTAAAGATCTAGACAGCAGCACTAAAATTGACTTATCTCCTAAACCGTTTGTCCAATTTCTGCGTTCTTGTACTCGAAACGAAGCCAAGACATATGTGCACATTTTCCGTAATAGGGCCATAATCAGAATCAAGCCCTAAATAGGTCAAAACGTCGCCTGAACCTGCTGCACGTACCACCAATCTACTAAACTTCATCTCCAACCTCTAACCTCAACTAATCTACGAAAATTACCTACCAAATACAGGGAAAAACCAGCGAGGACACATCTAATTCTACCTTTCATGGAAAAATCAATACAAACCCTAACCCTAGTTTCTTCCCCATCTCTACCCATCGAAGCCATGCTACCCATGTCTCATCTCTCCCTCCTCTGCCTTTCAATCTAGCACAAACCCTTCTCTCCTTCACTCTCCTTTAATCCATCCCACAGCCCTCATACCCTCTATCGCAAGGCACCGGGGATTTACCTCGATAGCCGACAGTACTATGGCGATGGCGACGACGACGACACGGGCACTGGGCGGCAGCGGCGCGGCCACTGGACGGCGGAGCTGCGGCGTCGGCGCGGGCACGGGCGGCAACAGCGCGGGGACACGGACGACGGCGCGGCGGCACAGCCACTGGGCGGCGCGGCCCCTAGACGGCGGCGACGGCACTGGATGGCGGCGGGGACGGCACCGGCTCGGCACGGCGATGGCGACGCCAGGAGCATCCCCGAGTGGCAACTGCAAGGAGGCGGCTAGGTATTTTTTTCCTGGAGAAAACTACCGGACTCCCCTTCCCCCGCTGCCTAATATCAACCTTAAATGGGCCGGCGTGGGCTAAGGCCCAAGGGATATCACATTCTCCCCCCCCCCCCCTTAAACAGAATTCGCCCTTGAATTCTATGGGCACCACATCGACCTGAATAAAAACACAACGCTCAAAGTTATACTTTCATACACAGCAGAAGTAAACTAATCCAAATGTGTCCCTTCACAAAAGACTCAGGCTCCCAAGACACTTCTCCAAAAAGTCTCTCAAGGGTAGAGAACAAGAGTACAAACTTACACTAGCAATCAATTTACGAGCAACATCATAGTCATTATATAACCAGTTTATCTCAAAAGGTCAAGACCTTCCCTCAAAGAAAGAGCCAAAAGTCAATCTCACAAACAAAAAAAACCATTAGCATCTGTATCAGAAAGTGTCAAACTCAAATAACAAGAACTTCCGAGGAAAAAAAATTAAGATCCATCACTTCGATGCAACTAGAGTGAAAAGCACGGTTAATCGTCATGGAAAGGTTGCTTTGGGCACGAACAAAAGTTCGAGGTCGACCCCCATACAACCGATCCAACAACTCACCCGAAAAGACACCCACACAAACCTCAGAAAGCACAGAGAGAAAAATAACTAGAAAATGCCAAATACAAGAAAAAGTAAACCAAGTGGCCAAGCTTTCATGTCATAAAGAAAAAAAATATATACCTCACTTTGCTGTAGACACACGGACACGAGCACTTCTAAATAAGATAGGGCACGACGATGATATGGACCATTGGGTAACAATTCTTCAGCTCTCTTCTTTAAATTTGGTTTGAAAACAGGCCAAGGCCCAAAAGGAGTAGCTCGAAAGCCAAGAGGAAAGTCGTTGTTAAACTCCACCGTACATTTGAGGGCAACTCGGCAACTCGAGAGGAAAGTGAACTAGATCTTTCAACCCTAAAGAGTCAACGATACAAAAGTCCTGATAAAAATAAATCTCAATCTAAAACCGTAGGACCCCAAAGTCCTCTACAAAGCCTCAGCACAGTCAACACCACGTCACGAATCACCAGCACAATCTTGCTTTTTAATTACACCACGTACAATAACCTCATTAAAAGAAATGTATAGGCAAACCATAGCTATTACCACCAAAACATAAATCAATAATAATATCAACTTTTATAGGCATAAATGCAATGCAACCCAACCCTGCCCTATTGTGCACCAGTGTGTCAGGTCTTAATTATTAAACTTAACTACACTGGAATAGTTAAATTTTTTATTAATCACTTTAAAAGAAACCATTCACCCATAACGGACCCGAAGCCCGCTCTGATACCAACTGTAACACCCCGGTTCCTCGGGAACCCAGAATGCTACTAACTCCCCAAAATCTATAAAATTTCGACAGCATCTCCTTTATTTATATGGACATCCACGACAGGCAATTTGTAACCAAAGAATAAATAACCATTTTCCAACAGCCACTAACCATAAAAGAAGCTACAACAAAAAAAATTATAACTTCCAAATATACAAGACATTCAACCACTAAGTAAATTTCATAATTTCACTAATTACGAGGTGAGAGGTAGTGAGTGCTCAAGTCCAGGTTCTATTTTCCCATCCCCATGCATGAATGACGTCACATGTACCTAAAAACCAAATAAAAGTAAGAGTGAGTATTCAATATTACTCAGCAAAGTATAAGTATAAACGACTAAGGAATACAAATACGAGAACCAGAAGATAAAAGTGGCTAGTCCGGAGTGCTCTGGATGAGACATACGCATGTGCATTGCATTGCATCGAATGGACGAGAAGTGGTTTGTTTGGAGTATTTGAATTGACGATTGTTTTTGTTTCTAGTGTGAAGAGAATGAACTTATGGAAGTGATCTTCTGGTTCTCGTATTTGTATTCCTTAGTTGTTTATACTTATACTTTGCTGAGTAATGTTGAATACTCACTCTTGCTTTTATTTGGTTTTTAGGTACAGGTGACGTCATTCATGCATGGGGATGGAAAAATAGAACATGGACTTGAGCACTCACTACCTCTCACCTCGTAATTAGTGAAATTATGAAATTTACTTAGTAGTTGAATGTCTTGTATATTTGGAAGTTATAGTTTTTTTTGTTGTAGCTTCTTTTATAGTTAGTGGCCGTTAGAAAATGGTTATTTATTCTTTGGTTACAAATTGCCTGTCGTGGATGTCCATATAAACAAAGGAGATGCTGTCGAAATTTTATAGATTTTGGGGAGTTAGTAGCATTCTGGGTTCCCGAGGAACCAGGGTGTTACAACCTCAGTTTGGCATGAAGTTTTAGAGTGTTGATGATACTTGGAAGTTTTGGGAAGCATATGGAAGTCTCATCGGCTTTGAGGTTAGAAAGAGGTATACAAATAAAAGGAAGTCCAACGGAATGGCTAGATCATGCCGGTATGTTTGTGCAAAAGAGGGTCATCGAAAAGAAGACAAAAGAGATCATCTAACAAAGTGTCCTAGAGCTGAAACTAGATGTGATTGTGCTGTACGCATGAGCCTTGTGCTATCAGAGGTGGGAAACTATGAAGTGGCCGATCTAATCCTATAATACAATCATAATATTGTCGGTGTTTTGACCATTGCTTTATCTATATATGCAAGGATCGATTACCAACAAGCCTGGAATTGATCAGCTATTTTAACTACGTATAGATCAATTATATGATAATATCCACAATATTTTGTATATGAATACGAAATCTAAAACTCGGTATATTCATGAAAATTAGGCTATACTTTGTTGTATTTTGTACATGTTGCTACTCGCGACATGATTTTGTATATGTATGAAATCTAAAACTTAGCATATATGGTTTTCACTGGATTGGGTTGCAGCTGTCTGAAACTAAAACTGAAACTCTATTCAGTACTACAATCTGAAAACACACGTTCTCCATTTACTCGTACCAAGATGCTGATATATATGATATATGAAACTCAACATACGTGGCTTTCACAGGAATGTGGTGCAGCTGCTTGAAATTTGTAGTTGTATGAAATTTATATTTCCCTGTTGACAATCCTGCGACTAAATACATGTTCATTTACCTCTCCTAACTTCAAAGTGTAACTGTGATACTTATAGGGCATATCTTAAGTTTTTGTTAGTCCTAAGCGATTAACAATATATTTAGGATTCCATTTTAGCCATTTGAACAACAAGACACCTTAATTTGGTGGTTAATTGATCCTAGTTTGAGTGCATAACCAATAGTCAGCAGTTCTCTGTTCTGAAGCTACAACGCCGCTGTTTATTCTCTGGCTGTGTTGTTTGTGGGCTTTGGCAGGAGCAGAAGCAAATGCTTGGGCAGTCCTAGCCTGCTACATGTAGTGCACTTGTGCTCTGAAAAGCAAAGCAGCAACAAGAACCATCAGATGGAGAATGACCGGTGGATATTGGTGACTGCACGTGACTTCGTTCCAGCCTGAAGTCAGAGGATCCGAATCCGGATGCAATTCCTAGGCCAAAATCCAGAACTGAACGGCACGTATATATATTGGATGGAATATTAACAAGAGATCACAGGTTGATCTTAGCCATGACCGAAGGAAGCATCAAGAGTTTATTTCTGAACAATATGGGTGCACCCCTTCACCACATGGTAGAGGTTCCTACTCCTACTGTTGCTTTGGGCTCTCATTTTGCAGACTTGATTAGCTTTTCGCTGATTTCCCAGAGCTGCTTCGCCAAGGCATCATTTCTTGCCAGTCTGCCCGTCTTCTCCTCATTGCAGTCAGCAAAGTATTTAGCTGTCACTCCCTTGAGCTGAGGGTTGAGTCCTACATAACAAGTAGTTGCTGCTCCCTGGGAAATCGTAATGTATGTTTACTTGGATATAATCTTCAATTTCAGAACAAGAAGATAATACAAATTTATTACTTACACAATGCGATGTTTTTTAATATAAAAAAAAGCACAAGACTTTTATCCATACTTCTTCTGGGTTATCTATACCATACTGTATTCTCGTAAGATGATACACGCTAGCTAAAGATCCACCGGGTGCAACATCATAAGTTTGGTCAAAAACAACAGCAAGGAGGATACCGTACCTGTGGTACATTCTTCCACAGCATGTAGGTGACAACTTGAATTGCCTCTGCATTTTAAAACAGAAAAAGTGTCAGAACATTGTTGAAAGATACACATTGTCTTTGAAATTAAGAGTTGCATAACAAGTATTCTATATTTTAGAGCACAGTTATACAAGGGAAAAAAGATCTGAAACATACTCATGAGAACAAAGGAGTGCCTCATCAAATTGGTCATGATCAATCCAGGATGAACGCAATTAACTGTGATGTTTGCTCCTTCCTCCTGTTTTCGCAACATACAATTTATTTATTTTAGATAATGTAACATATAATTTATGGTGCACATGAATGGAATACTTAACTGAAGAACAGGGAACTTAATTGTCAGGAGTAGGTCTAAGAGTGATAGTCAGTTCCAATAAAAAGTTACAAAAAGCATACATTGTAATTCATAACAGTGACAACAGTTCTAGCAAGTCTAATCAGGGTTTGAATGCAATGCTGAAACAAAACAAGATCAGCAAAGTATACAGGAGCCTAGACAATCTCTGGAAGTCCTAAATATCCAACACATTTCATAAAATCTGAAGTTATTTTATCCCGAAGTTTTAACTGGCTATTGGTTACTAATAATGATCGATCATAGCAGCGCAGCATGAAAAAAGCATCATGATCATGATATACAAAATGCACCGTGTCTCCACTTTTTTCTTCTTTCTGAATAAACAAAGAAAAAGAGGCGAACATTTGAAGAAAAATAATACCTTGAGCCGCCTTGATAGCTCTCTCGCATGCAGTATGTTTGCCAGCTTAGATTGTCCATAAGCCATTTTATCATTGTATCTGCCAATACAAAATCATTACTTACAGTTCAATCAATAATAGATCTTTATTTTGCTTAAAAAAAACCGAGAACGCACATACAATTTCTTGTCATTAAGTTTATCAAACTGAATCCCCTCTGGATATGTATGGAGGTGGGCGACTGATGACAGGTTCACAATACGACCCTCAATATCCATGGATTTAGCAGTGGCTTTCATATTATCAAGGAGGAGGTTGGTCAGCAGAAAGTGCCCTGATTGAGCATAACATGTGAAATAAATGTCAGTATCAGCCAAGAATTTTGCTACTTTCAAGGAAGACATGTTGAATAGGTAATTGTTACACAATACCAAGATGATTGGTGGCGAATTGCAACTCAATCTCATCTTTGGACAGTTGGAAAGGACAAAACATAACACCTGCATTGTTTCTGCAGAAAAAAAGGATTTCAGATGGCTTGGTTGAACAAAATGTAGAGTGAAGGAAAACGGTAGCTAACATAGACTACTAGACAAGT